>OY747701.1:31615000-32202500 GCA_963556495.2 Valencia hispanica | reverse complement strand
ACAGCTGTGATTAATAGACCGAAACACAGACCTCCAGCCGGTAGGAGTAATAATCACACAATGCACTCTTGGTTTCAGCAGGAAGAGGAGAAGTAGCTGTGAACGGCCAAAGAAACTAGGTGATGTCCTGAACTCAGTCCTCTTTTACCTGTGAATCCGCTGGGCTCGCATCAGGAGAGAAATCAGCGATTTAATCTTCCACCCTCGCTGGCAAGGGGAGGGAAGCAAGTTTCTGGAAGAAACTCATTGAATCCAAAGACTTATAAAGCCTGCTGATCGTGGATCAGGTTAACTGTATCTGGCAGATGGAATAAGTCCTGAACATGACTTGTTTAAACCCTGTGGAAAGAACCTTTGAATTACAGATTCCACCAGAGGGAGAGAGAGCCTCACTCAGTACGTTTACATGCAGCAAGAGAAATTCGAATTATTGCCTTCGACTGAAATCAGACTTTAAAAATGCATGCATACACCTTAGTCCGGCTGGAGTCGAACCGAACTGGAGTTTTAGAAGCTCGACTACTGCAGCTAGATAATGCGGTTAGAAATTCGAATTTCTCTGAATGTGTACTCTCGCCTTGAGAAGCCGTGCCATCAGGAGCTGTGTCCTGCCCCTCCAGGAAATGATGAGCTCGGAAGCCCCGTAATCAACAGAAAAAGCGATGTATTACGCTGTAATACGCTGTAATTGATGTAATACGATCAAACAGTACAGAATGTAACAAATCTACAGCTCGACAGCGTTGTTGTCATCCTTTTTTTTTTTTTTCACTATGTCGGCTTCTCTTCCACAAGTGTTTGTTTACCCTGAGTGTGTCACACGAACAGGAAGAATGCCACACGAAGGGTTGCATGTCGCCACCTACCGTTGCGGTGGTCGGCACACTTATTTCAATAATTCGATTTTCGGAGTAACATGTGAACTGGGACTCGGCTCGCTGCAGGAGGGAAGTCTTTAGTCCGATTACTCCAAAAAGCACGATTTAGCTGTGCATGTAAACGTACTGACTGACACCATGCTGCATGCTGCACAAGCCCAGACCTGCTCACCCGAGCTGCTGAGCTGAAGGCTCCCTGTGAAAAGGGACAACCCGAGTTCTGGCTAACGGTGGCTAGCTAGTCCCCGCACCCCCGAAGCCTCACTGCTAGCGTCGACCACATGCAGCTGCTGCTAACTGACCAGCTAAGTGATGGTTTCTCTGCTTTATCTCTGGTCTTTCCAGACAACAGAGCAACCCTCCCATGGAGATCTAGGAATCGTTCAAAGAAGGCTGTGTCTGGGCAGAGATTAATTAGCTTAGGATAAACATTTTAAGGATTGTTTGTCTATTTCACTCTGTTTTTACTGCATTTGTAAGATTTCATTCTTCAATTGTTTGGGTATAAACAGTGTTTTTCAAAGGTTTCTGAGTGATAGTCGTTTTAAATCATGGCACACAAGTTACTCATTCCGACCTGAGTTCTTCCTTTGTTCTTTGGTGCTAAGCTAAACATAGTGGCTATGAGTTGCATACATTAGCTCCGGATGTTTGTTCTGATTAGTGCTGCCTGCTTTTTGGAGACCGTTAGCATTCATAAACAATTGAGATTGCTACCTACTGTATTCCAAAAACAGATCGGCTTTAAAACATAGTTTAAACACCAAAAATTGATCGTATAAGTCGTTTTTGAAACCGCGTTCTTAGTATGTCAAAATACTAAATTAGATGCGGTGACCGATCTATAAAATAGAATAAATTTTCAAAGGTTAGTGATTTTTTATTCAGCAAATGATTTATTGAAACATTACTTTCTTCAAAGAGTGGTTTTGTCTTCATGTCTGCTTTGCATTAATTGGTTGTTTGAACACAAACCATAAGGCGGTGATTCTCAACCAGCGGATACTCTCCCGGGGGCGGGGCGCGTGAGCAGGCTACAGGATGGGAGGAAAAAAAACGGAAAGAAAAATTTGCCTTTTTTTAATCATTAAACTACTGTCATAAAAAGTTATAGTTTTGTATATACATAACTCGTGAATAGAAATTAAAATGTGTTTGGACTGATTAAAAAAAAAGTTTTGAACAAATTTGATTGTCGATATTAAGCGCAAGCGAGTCACACTGAAGTTCGCTGGCTCTCCAGGGGGGCGGGGATTACAGCGGTTGTATGACCTGCGAGAGGAGGTGAAGTGGTTTTTGACAGAAATCAAATCAGATCTGGTGAAGAATCTAGATGACACTATGTGGCGAGCGTCTCTGTCTTATTTGGTTGATATATTTGACAGCTTGAATGGCCTAAAACCTGTCTTTCCAAGCCCGCGAAACTCATATTTTGCTCCTTGCAGACAAAGTGCATGACTTCACACTTACACTAGACCTCTATGGCTGCATCCGTTGAGGGAACCCCAGCCTTGTAGACACACTGATGCAGGCACGTCACACGATCTCTCCTCAATCAGCGTCTGAGCACCTGTCAGCAATGAGAAAACAATTTGCGACGTACTTTAAAGAGGATTATTGCTCTTTTGCGTAGGTTCGAGATCCGTTTGTGTGCACAGCATACGAGCTGTCAATTTAGGGTGACCAACCGTCCTCTTTTTCCCGGACATGCCCACTTTTCATGTGCTGTCATGTGCTGAGTTAAAGGCTGATGAAAATGTCCGGGTTTTTATTGTTTTTCATAGGACAATGCTTAATCTGACTGGTGTGGTGCATGCATTATGACAGCCTTTCTCTCATGTAACGTCCTCCCGAGCTGGTTCTGATCCGTTTATTGACGGCACAGACAGCAGGCTGTGCGCAGAGTTGCGCCACACCACATGCATTGCGCAGCACAGCACTGCTCTGCCGAGTTGCACCGCACAGCATTATCCTGCATTGCGCAACGCAATTGCGCAGCGCCGAGTTACTGCTGTTTACAATAAGTCAAAGCACAAGCTTCATGCACGAACCACAAAAGATATGCCAACCAGTTGCAACAAATGGGTGGCGGAGTCCACCATTCACAGAGCTGGCATGTGTGTTTCTGTGTGACTAAAGTGGCAAATATTCCAAAGATCACATGGACAGAAAAAACTATAAAAAGCCTGAGCAAAGCGAGAGTTCATCTATAAACTGACTGTGGAGGATGAAGATGCAAACTAAACAGAGTAAGCACTTTTTTATTGTGTTTTTGAGTCTGCAGCTGTCTGCAACTTTTATTACAGTGAAAAGAAAATACTTGTTTTCTCAGAAGATTATTTCAGATTTTTCTTTGGTTTTTGTCCAGTGCAATTTAAAAAGTAAACTAATATTGTTGCTGGTAACTTTTTTAATTCAGAAAAGTAATTATTTCTATTATAATTTATTTCAAGAGATTAAAAAATCATTTTCTACTCGTGAAAGCCTTTTTGAAGTTTGAAGTTTCTAACCACATTGAGAATGCAGACTTTAAATATGTTAAAATCAAAAGTCTTCGCCAAGTCCGGAAAGTGTTTCAGTACTGTGCCAGGTGGCCTCATTTTTGGAAATCAAATGGTCACCCTATGTCAACTGATATGCAGGACCAGCTTATTGAGCTGAAGAGTGACAGTAGACTGCAGGAACTCTTTAGCTCCTGCCCTCGTTCATCATTCTAGGCAGCATTGATGCAGGAATATCCTTAACTCTGTGACGTCGCCTTGAAGATTCTCCTTCCTTTCGCGTCGACATATTTGTGTGAGGCAGGATTCTAAAAAATGACTGCACTCAAAACAAAATACCGCAATCGTGCACAAAATCGAGGATGATTTGAGGCTATGTTTATCAAACATTGAGCCAAGAATTGAGAATCTTTGCAAGGCAAAGCAGGCCCAGGTCTCCCAACTGCAATGAACCAGCTTTGGGGGGGCCCAGCTTGCAAAAGGTTGAGAACCCCTGCCATAAGGTATGGAATGCCAAACTGCTCAAAATTAAATAAATAAATAAAACATTATGAAATAAATGTCTATATGAATAAATAATAGACAAATATATGTGACAATGAAATTGTGAAAAAAACTGAATGCATATAAAATTATAAACTCATGAAATATTTTTCACTTTCCTTTAAAAATGTATTTTATTCATATAAAACACTATTGTACTATAATTTTTTTCCTAATTATTTTTTGTTGTTGTAGCAGGATCCTTAAAGTGAAAATTGCATCTGTTGTACTCTTTCTTGGCATGAAACTATACTTCTGCTCAAAAATGCTCACATTTGACCTAAGCCTAGCTTCCACCACTCTTTCCCACAGCTTTACTGTATGAATCATGTTGTTGCCACAATTCTGTTAATCTCCCTTGTTCTTACAAATGTTAATAGAAAACTTCTCCTCCATTCCTCAGGCATTTTCTCATTTTTCAAGATCTTTTTGAAGAACCTATTCAAAAACTCTACTGTCACCTCTCCTAGACACTTCTCTACCTCCACAGGTATGTCATCAGGACCAACTGCATTTCCCCTCTTCTCCCTCTTTAAAGCTTTACTTCAGCTTTCACTTCATCTTCAGCTACTTCCTGATCCACAACAGTCACCTCTTCTACTCTACATTCTCTCTCATTCCCCTCATTCATCAGCTCTTCAAAGTATTCCATCTTCCCATCACACACTTGGCACCTGTCAGTACATTGCCATCCCTATCCTTAATCACCCTAACCTGTTGCACATCCTTTCCATCTCTGCCTCGCCAACCTACACTGCAAAAAAGGATTTTCAAGAAAGTAAAAAAAAGCAAAATGCAACATCATCTGCGGCTCAAAACCTTGATAATTCCCTTCCTTGTGTGCATTTCTCACATAGTTTTAATCAGAACTAGCATTTGCATTCAAATTAGCCATTACAAATGACACAGTAGCCTACACTTCTTCTTCTACTTTGTTTTTATCAGCGACCTGCAAACAAAGAATTGGTGTGTTACCGCTACCGACTGCTATGGAGTGTGGACTACAGTCAATACATTGCATTGTTGGAACTTAGGGCATTGTAATTTGTCTTGGGCAGGCCAGGCACAGAGTATTCCTCCACCCAGGTCCTCTAATTCCAGTCTACTCAACATCCCTAGAATTAGAACCAAACTCGGAGAAGCAGCTTTCAGTTTCTGTGCTCCTCTAATCTGGAACAAACTTCCAGGAAACTGCAAAGCTGCTGAAACACTGAGTTCTTTTAAATCACAACTAAAAACATATCTGTTTAGAGCTTCCTTTAAGTAATACTTTGATGTATCATGTTTTGTGTGTGTTTTATGCTTTATTGCTGTTTTACCTTATATTCTTTGTAATGCCTTGATGTATCTGTGTATGCTTCTTGCTTTATTGCTGTTTTTGCTTTATATGCTTTGTCTGTGTTTTACTGCTATTTTTATTTTACCTCTTATCATGTAAAGCACCTTGAATCACCTTGTTGTTGAAAGTGTGCTATACAAATAAAATTTCCTTGCCTATTCTTGAAACATAAACTGAGGCAAAACTACAGGGGAAGAAGATGGCAGAAAGACAGAGAATCCAGGAAGGAATGACTGAACATGAACTGCTTAAATACTGAAGGTGATCGAGGAATGACAAAGGAACTGGAGTGAAGCCTAATCAGGGTACGGTAAACAGATGCAGGTGGGTGAGTGAGCAGGTGAAGGTGATTAGCAGCTGGGCAGAAAACAACGACAGAAACAGAAAGGAAGACTGGGCAGAAAATAACTCTAAATGAGAAAGATAAAATGTAACTCCAAGGTAACTAGGATGAAAAAGCTCTAAGAGAAACTTAAAGTAAAAGCACTAATGAATATAACAGGAAGGAGAGGAGGAAAACATAACAGAGAGAAACACCAGTCTAAACTTTAGAAATAAATTAAATCAAAGAACAGTAATCCTGAGAAAAATAAAGTAAAGCAAAGCTAACAGAAGAAAATGCGATAAAGAAATACCTAATATAAGATCAAAATAAAAAAGGAGTAGAAGCATCTACAGAACCTAACATAGATAAGAAAGATTAATGTAGGAATAACTGAGATAAGACCTAAGTAAATACATAAGGAATGGCCCCAAAACAAGAGAAACTCAAAGTACACACACCTGAGGGTAAAACATGAAAGGAATGCTAAAATGAAGAGGAAGGAAAAAAACATTAAAAAACACAAAGTAGAAGGAAACTCAAATCACAAACACCTAATGATCCTACACTAAAATGATAAGGTCAACTGAATGAGGAAGCATCATGGCGGTTTTCAGTAAGGGCAGGAAAATCCTTTCATTCGAAGCTGGAAGGTAGATGTACAGTAGTTCTACTCATTATACGCTAATGAATATGTCAAAACGTTTTCCACACTTAGAGCTACAAAATGATCAAACGAAAAAGATAAGCAGTTAAACAAGCACAATCCATTACTTCAAAAAGACATGAACTTGAAAAAATTCAGCTGCATGAACAGGTGTATAGTCTTGGGAGTTAAATAGTGATTAGTTTTATTCATACAGCATGACAGGTGGGGCAGATTACAGTCTATGTGTAACCTGGCAGACAAGTAAAAATCACTGTGATAAATGTTTCAAAGCTGCAAAATGCTGTATCTCTGGATGTATCCTCACGTTGTTGATACTTTCACAGTAAACTTTGATAAATCACTGAGGCAGCAGTTAAATTTCAGGCTCAACCACGATGACTCTGATCTGTGCAGACAAACCGAAACCTCAGACACAACTTCCAGATATTCAGTAAGACAGGCCTCGCTGTGCTGAGTGGACACACTCAGGCCTGGTCAAATCAACTCAGCCTGAATGGCGTTTACCTCCCAGTCGCTCAGCTGAAGCATCACCCCGTCAATCTCCTCTGCTGGCATCTATCGCTGTCAGAGTCTATGCTGCAAGACATCTGTCAACATGTGTAACACACCCGAAGTACAAAACTAAAGTATGCACCACGTGGGAGTGAGCTATCAGAGTCAATACATCTCAAACTACAGCCTAAGTCTCTAATAGGGATAAAAAGTGAGAGGCTATGAAGGAAAAAAAAAACATTCATGTGTCAGAAATAAATGTGTTTTTCAGAGCAAATTTAGTACAGGAAGCTCTCTTAAACTTTTTAAAGTCAAATAGTTCTAATCCTAAAACAGGTTTATAGAAGTACAAATGTTTAAAATGCACATAACTTAAGTTGTCCACTGTGATTAAACAGTAATACACCGGGTCTATGTTATGAATTGGGGGAAGGAGGATTTGAGTGACGTAATTAAAGGGTAAGTATATATCCTTATTTTTTAATAGTTTTCTTTTCAGCTTTGTTTAGACTTTTGGCTCACAATAGTTTAATTTATTTTCATGTCAGAGATCAAGAAATATGTAAGAAAGTTGAGAAAAAAGTGAGAAAAAAGCAGCAGAGAACTCGGTCTAAAGTTGCTGATGAGTGAGAACACTAGGTTTGATATGCAGAACTTGGACATTGATGCATAACACAATGGTCATTCAAGGCAAAAGCAGTGTAGTTAATTCATAAGGTGAAAATGTATATATTGATGTATGACCTAAGAATGAAGAGATTTGCCAGGTTGCTGGTTAACAAGAAACTAAACATACTAGCACCCTATAGAGGGCTTTAATAGCGCTCTGTAGTGAGCCCAGTCTGCCAGTAAGTTAGCTTTGTGAAATATATATCTTTACATTATCATCTTGTATTCCTAAACATTAAATGTGTAATTAATTTAAGTATATAAGGATCCCTTTAAGGTTTGCCATATCCTGAAGATTGCCACCCTCCTACAAATGGCAGTCTCATCAGGACAAACCAACAGTACATTTTAATATTAATTGTTATGTCCTTAATTTATCTTATTTTTTTCTTCTGAATTTCTAAATAAGAAAGTTCAAATCACCTAAATGACTTTTTTAATTGTCTGAAAGGCAATTGTCTTTTTTAGCTTTTAAATTGGTCACCTAATTGTTAAATGGTGTATTATCAGTGCAACAGACCAAGAACAACACTTCAGGCTGAAAATAAATGCATAGATAGTGGTCTTTGTGGTATTCAGATAAGTTTCTATGGGTATCAAAATATAGAATTAATTGCAATTTTGGAATATACAGAAGCCATAAAAATATTTTTATGTAATTATCAATTCATGTATACCTATGTACAGAGTCTCCTCTGTGTTCTGCTGTTTCTTAACATAATACTAATTCCCTTCTCTGTGTGCACTGTGTTCAGAACAGAAGAAAAGTATCTGAAGCAAAAATATATTGGTCATTAATACATCTGTCAACTGACCTTGTCAACAGTAATGAAACACTTACTTACACAGTACTACCTTTTTTATTTATTAGAGAAAATAGGACTCATTCGAGTTATTTTTAGTTATTTAATATAAGCCATTGTTTCTTTTATAAAATGCGTTTTTAATTTACCATGGTCTTATTTGAGCAGAATGTCAAATGGAATTATAAAGACTGCTGATTATATTTCCTTCCTTACTGTTTTCATGAAAATATCTGGCAAACTGAATTAATGAAAAACAAACCGTAAACACTGTACAGCTGTACTATCTATCTCTTTGGCATGTTAATAGTGATATTTGGATGTAGTTCAATGATCTTCTCTCGTTTTAATAGGGTATGTTTTGTTCCACAATATATTTGACTACAAACATTGTGTGGTTCATAATGCTGCCAACTAATAAAATGGATTTGATTTGTCGGACAGAGAAAGTTGACCCCCCCCAATTGTCACTGCATAATTCAGATCCTTTGAATTATGAAGCACATACAGTTTTGGTGGTCTGTAAAATTGCCTTAATGACTCCATTGTGCATTATGTAAATAATTCATAATAGCCGTCTGAATACAACAAAGAGCAGTGAGTAAATTAGAGATGGTCTTACAATCTCATCAACAAGAGACCTCAGTGCTTTAAAAAAATCTATAAAGATTTAAAATGACCTATGCTGAGTGGTGTCTGGTGTCCTAGCAAGGCAGAATAAATGCTGTTACAGCTAATCAATACTTTATGATTAAGCAGTTACCATGGCCAAAAATACAGCTCGACTTTGTATTCAGGAAAAAAATGTGAAGCAGAAAGCAGCATCTCAAAAGTTTTCTCAATTTTTTTTACCTATTTCCAAGTCTCTAAGACTTGCTGATGATTCTTGTATTTTAGATGTATGTCTTAAAAGCTGCAGAATCAGCAAAGTTGCCACTGCCACAAGGAGCAAAAAGTCTTATTTACTTAGAAATAGAGCTTTGTTTCAGGACTTTCCATGGATTAAGATCTAAAATATATCTTCCTTCTTAATTATTTCATCCTGTTAGGTATATGGGTTTAAAGATGTAAGTGAGGACATAGCCTCAATATAATATGTATACCTGTAGGGACACGTGAGTCCGGTTAGAAATGTTAGATGCTATCCTAATAATAAACCGTGGATTACCAGTGACATCAAAAGCCCCCTTAACCAGAAGAAGATGGTGTTCAAGGATGATGATAAGGAGAAGCAGAGGAGTGTGCAACGGGAACTGAAAAACACTCTAAGGCATGCAACGGTGGAGGACAAAGGAAGGTGGAGAAACAGCTGGAGAACAGAGACTTCAAAGAGGTGTAGAGAGGGATGAAGAACATGACTGGCTACAAACTGAAGAATGCCCATTCTGTAGAAGATGATGTAGACAGAGCCAACTCCTTCAACCAGGACTACATCAGGTTTGATACTGCTGCTCCCTCCATCTCCACGTCTGCAGCTGCTTTCTCCACCTCCATGTCTGAGGCTGTTCCCTCCAACACCATGTCTGAGACTGCTCCCTCCACCTTCACGGCTGCTTTCTCCACCTCCACGTCTGTTTTCTCCACCTCCGTGTCTGAGGCTGCTCCCTCCACTTCCACGTTTGGGGCTGCTCCCTCCACCTCCACCTCTGCGGCTGCTCCCTCCACATCTGCGGCTGCTTCCTCCACCTCCACGTCTGCGGCTGCTCCCTCCACCTCCATGTCTGAGGCTGCTCCCCCCACCTCCACTTCTGTGGCTGCTTTCTCCAACTCCACATCTGCAGATGCTTCCTCCACCTCCACGTCTGCAGCTGCTTTCTCCAACTCCACATCGGCAGCCCAAAATAGGGTGACCGGTAGAGCTGAATGATTACAGTCCGGTGGCTTTGACATCTTGCATCATGAAGACCTTGGAGCGGCTCCTTGTCCGTCGAATGAAACTGCAGGTTGCTGAGGAACTAGACCCTCTCCAGTCTGTCTGTCTGTCTGTCTGTCTGTCTGTCTGTCTGTCTGTCTGTCTGTCTGTCTGTCTGTCTGTCTGTCTGTCTGTCTATCTATCTATCTATCTATCTATCTATCTATCTATCTATCTATCTATCTATCTATCTATCCATCCATCCATCCATCCATCCATCCATCCATCCATCCATCCATCCATCCATCCATCCATCCATCCATCCATCCATCCATCCATCCATCCATCCATCCATCCATCCATCCATCCATCCATCCATCCATCCATCCATCCATCCGTTTATTAATTTGCAACATAAACCTCATTAGTTTCTGTGAAATCCAAATTTTCTTACTGCTCCTATCTTGTCGTTTGAGTTCAGTGATGCAGTACACAAAAGGGTCAAAATCACATAGCTATTTCCCCAGACTAAATGTTTACAAACCAGAGTAATGCATTTGTCTAATTGTCAAACAGCACACAAAGGAAGATCTGCTTATAAAATGGTGCTAGAAAACAAACAGCGACACTCTATGCTGATGAGGTTTCCCACATTTAAATGAGGTATTATGCATACATTTAGGGGAAAGGGAGAGTAAAGAGGAGGTGAACAGTGAGTTCACAACCAGCACCCCTCAGGAAACAAAGACGTTTTTTAATTCGTTCACTGAAAATAAACTGATGTAATGACAGTCAAGAAAGCATGTGTTTCTTTTAAACTGACATTTTGTAGATCACAAGATGGACCACCTATGACCGGATGTAAAAATAGGTACAAATTGCTCACATCTGCTAGAATTAATAGATATGTGTGCATCTACATGCATTTACTGTAAGCTGTTCCCTTGATCTAGTGCAGATCCATGAAAGTCATGGGTAAAAAATATTTTAACAAATTGCATTGTTTTATTAATTCCTTAGTAAGTATTAAACCAATTATTATTAAATGAAGTCAAGCTTTTTAGCTGGTGCATTGTCTGCTAAATACAGAAAAGTATTGTTTACAGTTATGTGAAAAACTGAGTATACTATTGTTGCTTTCAAAGGATTTCAGAAAGTAAGAAGTAGCCAGGTGCTGCTATTTTAAATTAGCATAATCAACTGATCGTTATCACCTTAGACCACATCTGTGTAAGAGACGTTTGAAGGACTATTGGTTCGTGTTAACACAATGCCAAGTGGAAAATACAAAGACAACTGACAGTCTTCCCAGAAGTATGCACCCCATCAAATTCACCTCGTGGTAGGACAACAAGAAAGCAATTGTTCCTCTTCAGGGTCCATATGCAGCTGTTAGAATATTAAATATTAATTATGTTAAATGTTAAATCAGAAAAAGAATGAACAGGTATGACTTGTTTGTTTGCTGTAAAAATCATCTGAATGAGCCACAAGACTTCTGATAAAAATAACTTTTGGACAAGTAACAACCAATGTGGAGCTTGACCATGATGCACAGCACAATTTTTTTTCATAATCCGAACACAGCAGATCACCACGAACCCCTAACAAACCGTCAAGCTTGGTGGTGAAGGGACAATAATTTGAGCTTGTTTTACAGCGATGGGATACGGACCCCTTGTAGTCATGAAGTACAGATATTGAAGTATTCTAGAGTCAGTGTGAGAACAGAATAATTTTTATATAATTTGTTCCGGTAGTTGTTCTCTGGTTGTAAAGTGCTTGCATCTCAACCAGGAACCTCATGTTCATCACTGTGTGCAATTTTTTTAGACTCTGCATTTTGGGAAGGGTTGAACCAGAGCAGCAATAAGCCTTTAGTGATGAGCTAATAAAGGGTTACTATTTGCCTTTTGTTTGGCCGCAGATTAGGCCACTGAGTTTGAGCACTGTCATCACAGTCTGATTTTGATAAATGACTTTATTACTTAATTAGATGTTAAGGGAAGATGTTTTTCTACGGTATATTAGATTTCTTCACAGAATGATGCCAACAGACATCACCCAAGGCAGACAGTATATTAAACTGACTAAATGTATACTTGAGATGGAGCAGCTCTTCTACTTTTCCACGCTCATGAAAATTGTCCTTCAATGATGCCTTGGGGCGCTATGTAGTGTATTGTCATCTGGATTTAGTGGAGTACGCCATTTTGGGAATAAGAATTGTTTTGATTGGTGCCGGGACACTGTTGCAAACACTTTAGGCACAAGTGGCAGCAGGTGTCCATCCCCCTTTGTATGTCCTGGATGCTTAAGATCTCTCACATAGACTCTCTAAAGAATTAGTTATGCTGCACATGAAACTTCCCAGTATGGAGGGCTTCAAGCTGTGATAGAAGGGATTTAAGATGCAGTCCATGAATTCACTTTAAGTCTGGTCGGGGTCCTTTGTTAAATGCCACATGGACGTTTCTGAAAGTGATACCTTCTCTACCTCATCCCATTTCCTCCACTGAGCACTCAGATGAAATTACTAGAAAACATTAACAGAAAATCAACTTAAAAAATTGGCAGAAAATACTTATACTGAGGTCTGACAAGTGGGGTTTCTTCTGAAAATATCAAGCATTATTTCATGTTCATTTTTACATTACCTTTGCAACACCTTGTATTTTCAGTCTGATCCACAAACAGCTTCAGTCCTGTTTATGTATAAGCCAAAGTAGAAATCTTCGACAAAGGAGAAAATTAACATAGGATGTTTTTCTTTTTTATAAAGCAAAGTTAATATAAACATTAACCAATAACTTTCTGTTTGCTCTGTCTGTGCTGACTGTTATTTTGTGAATGTTGTTACCGTCATTGAATATTGGTTTTCCAATCACTTCTGTAGCCACAGGTGTATAAACTCCAGCACCTTGGCATGCAGAATCCTTCTACAACCACTTGTGAAAGAGTGGCTTTCTCCCAGGAGCTTAGTAAATTTAACCATGTTGCCACAGATAGGATGCCACTTGTGCAATATATTCAGTTGTTAAAATTCCTCACTACTAAATGGTCCATAGGGAAATACTTATTTGAGGTCACTGACTTTTTGCCGAGCCTAAAGCTACAGACCTGCAAGCTTCCTGTGGCCTTCAGATTAGCTCAAGAACAAGAGTTGTTTTCAGTTCCTTAATTCTGATGAAAGGAACCGTTAATGCTGCAGTATACCAAGGCATTTTTGACAACCTTGTGCTCCTGACTCAGTGAGAACAGTTTGATGATGACTCCTTCAGTTCTAACATAACTGCTCCACTGTGCAAAGCAAGGTGCATTAGGGCATAAATTAACCAGTTTTAGTGTGGATCAACTCAGCTGGTTTATACAAACCCCTGATCAATCTGATAGATTATCTTTGGAAGGAACAAGGACAGAGAATGGGAAAATTTCATCCAACATTACTGCCTTACCTAATAATTGGTCTCCTGGATGAATAGTCAGATATTTCCATAAACACACTTCTAAACCTTGCAGAAAGTCTCTCGAGAAGAGTTGAAGTTGTAGCAACAATGGGTGAGGCAACATCATATTAGAGCCTTCACCTTAAGACGGGATGTCATTCATGTTGTTCATGTGTATATGAAGCCAAGTTGCCCAATACTTTTTGGCAATATAGTGTTTACAATGCAGTGTGACATTCTTTTACTTCTCTATTTAAAACAAGCAAATATTGGTAAACAACCCTTTTTTTAGCTTTGTGGTACTTTAGAATTCAAAAGGAAATATTATTAACAAAAATCTCTGTGGCTCAAGAATGAATCCATTTGAATAGAATGCTAAATCACACAACCACTGTCAACAATCATCCGTGTAAAACTTCAAATATGTCATCAGTTTTACACGCTTTGTAAAATGTCTACAACAACTACAGTGACAAACAAAGGCTGCAGTCATTAAAACACTACAATTTGTATATGAAAGCCATACCAGAAACCAATAATAATGCACGGTATGATCAGCTCTGGTATTTATCCTTCTAACATTCTCCAGTGACAGTCTTATCTTTACACCAGCTATAACTGAAGGCTCAAAAAACACGGCATCCATCATCCAGTCTATTAGTAAGACATGCACTGCAATCAAACACATAGTCCCTGCTACAAATCTAATGAGTATGAAGCTTCAGATGTCAACATTTTGAAAATGTTTCAGCCATTATTTTTGATCACATTATGTGCATGAAAGGGGCAAAAGATTGAATAATACGTAACAGTGAGCATACCATTAGCACCTCCGAAATAAACAAAGTAAAATTACCGCTACATCCTAAAATACGATTAAACGTAAAGATTTTATACAGCGCCTTTCCACTCATACTGACCACTTAAAGTGCTTTACAGTACAGACAAATTCACCTAATCAAAAATGTGCACACATTTATACACAGGCAACTTGGGGTTAAGTGTTTTGCCCAGATGCGCATTGACTATTGCAAGACAACTACTCTGCCTCTGAGGCACAGTCCCACTGAATAAAATAAGATGGAGTTAATAGTATTTTATTTTTAATTAGTGTCATGATTAATGAGATATAGTAAATGATATTAATGCATGTAAAAATCTATATATCAATCAGTCTAATTATCTAACTAAATGTAATGTTTTCCTTTCTTGAGGGCAATCCTTATTGTAAAGTCAAAAAATATATTTCTCAGAACTACAAAAAACATTAATTAATCTAATTACACCTAATGAAGCAAAATATCTATCAATAATCACACTAAGATCTTTATCTTTAAGATTAAATCAAATAAAAAGAAATAAAACAAAAAATAAAACAAAACAATGACATTAGTTTCACTAATTACTTCTGCAAAAAAGGGAAAGTGTTGCTGAATCAAAAAAGAAAGCCCAAATTATCTAAGCTGATTAAAGGTTTAACTTTATCAGTAGTTTAGGTGTCCCAAAGGTTTTAAGACTAGACGTCTGACTTCTAAATGTTAATTTCAGGAGGAGAGTTCAAGTTAGGAAACAAGCAGGGAGGAATTCAAAATTTTCTAACTAAACATAAAAACAGTTCTCCTACAGAAAGTCACTGAGTGGCGTTGATCATATCAAAACAAAAAAATATTTTAAGAACTTAACACAAAACCTATAGATGAAACCAAGGGTAAGACAAAGCAAGGCAAAAAGATTTACTGCAGCCTGATTTCAATGGATTGATCAGGCCTCGGTTCTGACATGGTCAGGGAAGCTTCTCACTGATTCTGTGGTACCGTTTCAGCCTCAGAACACAGCAGGGAGCTACAGTAGAAAAGAGCTATTCCAGTGGGATAATAAGCAAATCAGAGACAGACTTTTAACAACAGGTTGCCACCTAGTGCCATCCAGCCAGTAAGAAAAATGTATTCTACTATTTTTTCTAAGGTAATTGCACTCTATGAGACAGAGAAAAGTAAAATTGAACTATCCATGTAGATAAAATACTATTTAAGGTCTGGAGTTGTTTCACATTCAAGGTCTAAACATACAGTTAGGTTAAGAATTTAACACATTAATATTAGTTAACTAAACATTCATTATTTTTAAAAAGTCATATCTCTGACATTTTAAATTTGCACAAAAAAAAAATCATATAAGAAGAACATTCAAATAATGGCGCATGATCAGACACGACTCTGAGCACAACACTTCAGAGTTGTTCTAAAATTCATCAGTTATCTATACTGTCTATTTTTGGCAGGGTTGCAAAGGGTTGGTGTCTACTTCCAGCAATCATTGGGCGAGAGGCGGGGTACATTCTGGAAAGGTCTCCAGTCCATCGCAGGGCATTGACTTTAAATAGTTTCTTTCAAATCACAATGCAGCAAGAGGTTTGTTTTTTTATGAGAGATCCAGACAGTGGTAGTGATCCAAGTGGATTATGTCCCATCAAGGAACATCCAGCAAACAGAGATGCACATGCATGGTTTGATTTGGTGTCGCATATCATCCCCAAGTGATACGACAGAATGTGACCATAGCACAAGAACAATCACATTCATATCATAATCCTTTTTTTATAAATGACAAGAGACAGAGTTCCACAGATAAAAAGCTAATGCTACTTTGATTCTCTTGACATAACAGAATAGTTATGACAACATCTCAGTATCTTATGAAATTAGTTTCAAAATGTATACTTACTGATATAGTCTTTATTGGCTTGTGCATACATATGTGGAACACTGATGTGAAAAAGTGATTGCCCTAGTTCTGGTTGTGTCATTCTTTGCAGCAACAACTGTGATCAAGCATTTGCATTAACTAGCAATGAGTGTTTTACATCACTATGGAGGAATTTTGGCCAAGTCTTCTTTGCAGAGTTGTTTTATTGTAGCCACAGGAATGTTTCAGGCATGAAAAATCTATCTAATGTCACATCACAGCATCTCAATTGGATTTAAGTCCAGACTTTGACAAAGCCAATCCAAAACATTTTGTTTTGTTTTTGTTTTTAGAGGTGGAATTGTGGGTGGGCTTGTTCTATTGCATAACCAAAATTCACATGTACTTAATGTCAAAAGCTTATGGAAAAACTCATCCATCTGTTTATCTTTAGTCGGATTGATTACTGCAACTGTGTCCTCACGGGTTTGCCTAAAAAGTCAATCAGACAGCTGCAGCTGATTCAGAATGCTGCCGCTCGCGTCCTCACTAGAACCAGGAAAATAGAGCACATCACCCCAGTTCTAAAGTCCTTACACTGGCTCCCTGTAGCTCAGAGAATAGATTTCAAAATACTTTTACTAGTTTATAAATCATTAAATGGCTTAGCACCAAAGTATCTTGAAGACCTGTTGTCACCATACCAACCACCAAGACCACTCATGTCCTCCAACTCTAGCCTACTAAACGTCCCTAGACTCAGAACTAAACATGGAGAAGCAGCTTTCAGTTTCTATGCTCCCCTTATCTGAACCAGACTTCCTGACGAGTGCAGAGCTGCTGAAACTCTGAACTGCTTTAAATCGAGACTAAAAATCAATCTGTTTAAAATTGCCTTTGAGTAAATGATTACTGTCATATGTATCAAATGTGTTAATGCTCTCTTGCTTTACTGTGTATCATGTGTTATGTATGTTTATTGTGCATCATATGCAATGTGTGTTTCATGCTAATTATCTACTTTTACTTTTAAATTTCCAATGTTATATTCTTTGTTTGTTTGTTTTGTTTCTTATTCACCAAAGCACCTTGAATTACCCTGTTGTTGAAAGTATGCTATACAAATGAAATTGCCTTGCCTGTGGGTTATGGCTTTCTTGAGGATAAATAGCAGAATTTGTGGTTCAATCAGACACTTTTTTCCAGTTGCAGAGGCAGTAAAGACGCTCTAGTACATCAAACTACCACTATGTTTGACTGTGGAACTAACGTTATTCTTCTGAAATGTTGTGTTTTAAACCAGATGTAACAGAATGTAAGTTGTTTTGGGGATAATCAAGATTCTTTTGATACGTGCTGGATACGTTATCATAGTCCTTATAGAGTAGTTTAAGGAGACTGGCCGCTCCTGGTAAGTTCCCCACTGTTTCATGTTTTCTCCATTATTGGATAATGGCTTTCATGTGGTTTACTAGAGGCCCAAAGACCTAGCCTTTCCACATTGATAGATGCCAGTGACTTTGTTCCTCATTTCTTGTTTCTTTAGATTAGAGAATGATGTGTTGGTTTTTGAGATATTATAGCCTAGTTCAGATTGTAAGACATGTTCTATTTAAGGATTTTCTCCAAGTTCAACTACAATGTTTTTTGGTTGTGACTATTGAAATTGAATTCTGCTTTCCGAAGAAAATGATCACAGTTGATAAATAATTTAACCAGGTAATGTGGATTAATGCTTCAAATAAGGCCAGGCTGGCTTGGATTGCTCATCTCCTTAATAAACTGATTCATCGTTTGAAAACTGCTTTTTTATTTACTTGGATTATCTTTGAGACAAAAATTATTTGATGATCCAAAACATTTAAGTGTGACAAAAAAGTAGACACAGAAAAAAATCTGTGGCACCCACCACCACAAAATAAACCCGGAGAAGGATATTATCTATTCAGTTGTTTCCATACCCAGTAAAAAATTACCTTGAAAAGATAAATACGTCTTTATAGCAATTTGGGTAAAGATGTGTGTTTTTCATTAATCAGAATCTAATGTTTTAATATGTGAAACCCTGTGAAAAAGTAGAAAGTTAGAATCCCAGACTATGAAGTAGTGTGAAGTTTCAGACCAAACAACTAACTCAAAAAAGGGCAATGATAGAAACCTGCTTTTGGGAATGGAAAAACTAGATGATGTGTACTTTATATCTTATCTTCCTTAGATTATTGCTTTTCTGTTTCAGAAAAATCCCTTTAATTTATGTCCAGTGAATGCTTCCTTCCTGACAAATCTCCTGATAACACCATTGGCCCCTCAGGTAGAACCCAGCCTGAATGTAATTGGTGGTGGAAACCAACCAGGGGATTTTCACTGATGGCTCATCCAGTCCCTTACGACCAACACAATTTGACACTCAGGAGAGCCACCACAGCTTCACTTTAGCAAAATTGGAGAATATGAAGCACTCATTCGGTTTGAGGATGTTTTAGTTGCACTCTTTGTTAGTTTGCAATGCCACACACCATCTCCGCTTTGTACAGGCCACACCATCGGTTATAAATAAGAGCCAATTAGATTACAAGCTAGGAGAGCCTTATGTCATAAATGTGAGACAAGCACAGGATGAAAGAAAACAGTGACAAAAACAAGCTGGGGCACGGCTTAGGGGGGTGGGGGGGTATTACAATATATGCTGTGCTGTAAAGGTTGGTGGGGGTGCCATCAGGAGGGGGATTCAATAGGCCAGTACATATGAATAATTCAGACAGGACGTAGTTGTTATTAATGTGATTCTTGTTCAGTATGCTGAGAGTTGAGTCAATTAATTTTGCATTCCACAGAGAATTTTTACCCTGCTGTCCTGATTCCTTAATGGATGACTTCTAAACTTGTAGAGCCTTTTAGCTTTGTAGGTATATAGCTGCAATAAGTGTTCTCTTCAGGATATGCTCACCTAAATCTGCACATTATGTGAGGTTAAGAGTGAATATTAAAGCAGGTCAAAAATGTAAGAGAATGTCTCTCTTTTCACTGAGGTGTTTTTTTTCTAATCACTTTCCCTCACATATACAGCATCAAAGGGTAAATAAATGAAAACAATCCATTTTAAAGTTGACCTCAAATTTAGCTGTTGTACTTGTAATCCCAAAAATGAATATTTACCTTGGTGTATATGTACACAAGCAACCCATACCATACTGTGCACACAGCTTGATTCATCCCTCAAGTATTTATACTTTGCTTTTAGGGAGCCTAACTTTCTTATAATATTTTAGAGTGATCTGGATCAATGGGTCTTCAGGCTTTCTGAAGAGTTTATCTTTGGACTTCAGCTGCTTTTTTAATAATCTCTGTCTAGTCCTTGTAGCTGGCCATGACAGAATATTGTGCAGCTCGTCCTTTGGAAGAAATAAGTACATTTGCTGAGATAAAGACTGTCAAGGAAGTGTCAGACCTTAACAACAAACTCCAGCTAGTAATCAGTATCTGGAGTCATGTCTTTAAGAAAAAACCCCAGTATAGCCTGTCACAGGACCTGAGAGATGTACCTTGCATTGATAATCTTCTCAATACAATGTCTTCATTAAATGGCTCTTTGAAAATCAACACTTTTTTTGCTACACCTGTTGAATTGACTGTTGACATTAATAGCGAATTGACCAAACACTGCAGAAACTGAGTGGATTTAGGCATCTATATGGGGAGAAGAGGAGATGCTGAGTTTTAAAGCAGCCATCAGAATGGAGAAAAAAAATGCATTGTGAAAGAGACATCGGCCTTGGCATAAAGCGAACAGGTCTCACTACTTCAGAAACTGTTGAACTACTTTGATTTTCACACATACAGTAAAAATCTGTCAGGTGTACAAAGGATGGACCAAAAAGGAGCAAATATTCAATGTGCAATCGCTGTGTGGATGAAAATGTCTTCTTAATTATAAAGGTTAGAGGAGAATGAGCAAACTTGTTTGAGATGGTTCAGTTATTTACTCACTGTTGAATACCATCTCTGAATGCACAACACGTTGAAGCTTGATGCAGATAGGCTAGAGCAGTAGATGATTACACCAGATTCCACTCTATCAAAATAAAAACAGAAACTGAGGCTACGATCCACACAAGCTCTCCAAAGTTGAATAATAACAGATTGGAAAAACACTAGCTGGTCTGTTGAGTTTTGATTTTGACTGCAACATTTAAATGATCAGGCACGAAACCTAGGAGTAGTTATGGACTCAGACCTGAACCTCCAGGTTCACATAAAGGCAATAACAAGGTCAGCGTTCTATCACCTGAAGAACATTTCTAAAGGACTAATGTTGCAACAGGACCTGGAAAAACTCATCCATGCGTTTATCTTTAGTCGGATTGATTACTGCAACAGCGTCTTCACGGGTCTGCCTAAAAGGTCAATCAGACATCTGCAGCTGATCCAAAATGCTGCTGCTCGCGTCCTCAATAGAACCACGAAAGTAGAGCACATCACCCCAGTTCTAAAGTCCTTACACTGGCTCCCTGTAGCTCAGAGAATAGACTTCAAAATACTCCTACTAGTTTATAAATCATTACATGGCTTAGCACCAAAATATGTTGAAGACCTGTTGTCACGGTACCAACCACCAAGACCACTAAGGTCCTTCAACTCTAGCCTATTAAACATCCCTAGACTCAGAACTAAACGAGAAGCAGCTTTCAGTTTCTATGCTCCCCTTATCTGGAACAGACTTCCTGACGAGTGTAGAGCTGCTGAAACTCTGAACTGCTTTAAATCGAGACTAAAAACTCATCTGTTTAGAATTGCCTTCGAGTAAATGATTGATGTCATATGTATTAAATGTGTTCATGCTGCTGTTATATTGATATTTCTCTTGCTTTATTGTGCATCATGTGTAATCTGTGTTTCATGACAATTTGCTACTTGTACTTTTAACTTCCAATGTTATATTCCATGTTTGTTTGTTTTGTTTTTGTTTTTAAATCACCAAATCATGTAAAGCACCTTGAATTTCCTTGTTGTTGAAAGTGTGCTATACAAATAAAATTGCCTTGCCTTGCCTTAAATGTTATGGATAAAATATAGGTTATATGTCAGAATGAACTCATCCTGCTTTGTATCAGCATATGCTGTTGGTAATGACAACCTAATGGTGTGGAGGTTATTTTCTTGGCATCCTTTGGCCCCGTGTTGAGTATTCTATTAACACTACAGCCTATCTGAGTCCATCTTCTAAATGATGCATTCAGTTGGAGGATGCACCAGGTCACAAATCTCAAACTGGT
Source organism: Valencia hispanica (assembly GCA_963556495.2). NCBI lineage: Eukaryota > Metazoa > Chordata > Actinopteri > Cyprinodontiformes > Valenciidae > Valencia > Valencia hispanica. The sequence continues at coordinate 32,181,027 of OY747701.1, read as the reverse complement.
TTCTTGAACATGACAATTAGTTTACTGTCCTCCAATGACCTCCACAGACCTCGACAGTCGCCAGATCTTAATCGCAAAAAGCACCTTGCTGATACAATTGAGCAAAATGCAACATGAATGGACAGCAAACAAATCGACGGCCACTGCATCATGCTTTCATTCCAATTTGGACCAAAATCTTCAATGAATGTTTTTTTTTAACTCACCTTGCTAATAACATTTGTGTTGTTGTTGTTGTGGTTTTTAATAATTGCAGTAAACAAACATTACAAAAATTATGTTGTCAAGAATGGAGTGCAATCAATTAAAATTAAAAATTAAAAAGATTAAAATTAAATTGTTTTTTGCCCTTGAGTTGGTTGTTTTTTTCTGTGCCTGGTTCATAGGTCAAAGGTTAGTCCTTGAATAACAAGCAAATAAATAAATGGTTATCTGAAAAGGATCAGGCACTGGAGTAAAATTTAACAAAATAACAGCCAAACTCAAGGCCAAAGTCTGCAGAAGTATTTTTCAAGACAAATTCAAAAGATTACCAGAACATCTGACTCCTTGAAAGCAAGAAATGAAGGATGACTTTTGCAAAGTAATATACCATCTGTGTAATCACTTTTTCATTTGCACAAGACATCAGTTCACACGAACACCTTGCCTTTCCAATTAGGTCTAAGGCATGTTCTGTAGCTTATTATAAGAATGATAAGATGAAGAGGGGTTGGCACAAATTTATGGTCTAAAGTGAGACCAGATATAAAAGCAGTACTTTCACATGTTCTGGTTCAAACAAACACTAGGCTTTACTCAACTCCACCTTTCAAGAAAAGTTTGAGTGCTCATTCTTTAGTTACTTCTGTAGAATCAATATAAAGCTGCAGCTTAGAACATTGAACACGTTTGTAAAATAAAAAAAAGGCAAGATGGTGAAGCAACAGCAAATACAAACATAACCAATCGAGCCAAGTGTGTAAAAGAAGTTTTTTCTAGCGACCTTTTCCAGAGCCGACATTTTTTACTTTATGAGGAAAAAGTGCAGCTGAGGTATATTTTGTTAATGATGTCTCGGCTGCAGACCCTCAGAGCTTTGACAGCGAGTAAGGCCACAAAGTTGAAAAAAGTTTAACTAGCTCACTCAAATGGGATGCTGACATTTTTTATCATTATTAATTACACCTCTGCTGTGCCTCTACTTCCATGAAAAGCTAGAAAATGTCAGCTATGAAATATTGGTGAACAGAAGGCATGAAATAAATTAATTACACCTCTGCTACGTAGCTGGCTGTATGTAGAATGTTTTTACAGATCTGTCTTTGTGGGTTAAATGTGGCTGATGACATAACTACCACTAGTTGTCTGCCTGTCAAAAGAGCTGACGGTGTGAAAAAACAGGACTAAACAGGAGCAGAGGCACCAAGTTTGTTAGAGAAAAAGCACGTAGGAAACAATACAAACACCACTGATATAAATAAATGTTAATGGGTGAATGGTGTTATGGTGCTTGACATGATCAAGAACAGCACATTATCATTTTAAGTCTTTTACAGCAGATGCATGAATCCTTAGCATTTACACTAAATATTTTTTTGATTTTGTTTTCTGGCCTTTTAACCACGAAACTGCAGAATTTGCAGACATCCTAAAAATGCAAAGAGAGTTAGAACTGTTTTTCTTTTTATGGGCTTGACATCTCAGACCTAACATATTACCTGTGCACATCTGTCAGTATGAAGAAACATTCAGTTTATAGCTCTTTAATTACCGTTTTAATGCAAGTAATCTACAAGGCAAATAAAAAGACTATAACATTCTAGCACCATCTGCTGGTAGAAATTATTTCAAAAACCTAAGATGAAGTTTCATTTGTATAGCTCAGAGTTTTACTGTTATTTAGTTGAGAAGTGGTTTTTCAGTGCAGAAAAAAAAAATGTTAATTACTGTATGAAATTTTTATTTCATCAATTGTTTCTTTATATTTTGCTCCCCTGGAAGCAGACTTACTTTGTGTTCTTTGTTAATGCAGCTCAAGGCTGTTGGGAGATTTGCTGCTTTTTCTCTTATTTTATTCTCCTTCCTGTCCATTTTCAGAGAAATGTATCAAGTTACTACCCACCTTTGGTTGCAAAGATACAATTTATTTCAGTGTCTATAACAAATCCCAATGATAACACAATCTGACCCATAAAACAGCTTTTTAGTACCAAAAATATGATTCCAAAAGAGCTATTATCTAAAAACTTTGATGATCAGCTGAAGGATGATCGATCTCTCAGGTCACATTAAAGGTTTTTGCTTTGTTATTTTCCTATTTCTTTAAGACAGGACTTTTATATACAATTCATGTGGTGTAGATAGCCCTGCACATCTTATATTGTCCTCCAATTCTCCACTTTCCTTTAATGTTGAAGCACTAACAACACACTTTCTTGGTCAGGCACAAGGACTCGAGACACAGCGAATGAAAAAGTCAAACGAAAAACTTTGACAGACCTTCAGAAAACCTAAGGAATTGTGGCTCAAGATCACTTTAAAAAGTTAGTTTTACTTTGATTGACCCTCTCAAATTTTATTTGGTCTACAGACTTTTGTCTGAATTAGCTTAGATTAAATTGCCATGTACCTGCTTGTATTTGGGTTAATTGTGTTGAAGTGTTCAGTGTACGCAGCCCAAAGAGAACTAAATACAAGACTCCTGCAACAAATATATAAAAGTAAATCTGGTTGGAACATGTTTCATCACTTTTTGATGAATCTACTGATGTCCCTTTATATTTCTCTCTTAGATTTCCATTTGTCTCCTGGTTGCTGTATTGAACTAAGAGAATTTAAGGTTGTTTCACAATGTATTATTTCCTAGTTTTCCAGCCTGCAGTGCTTATTGTGTTCTGCTCAAAGGACTCAGATGTATCACTCGTTTCTGACATCAGTTCAGCAGTTGTGATGACACAATGAGTGCATGTCTGTTTTGAACGTGCTCAGTGAAATGACCAGGATTCTCTTGATTTAAAAGCATGAATCCCTCAGAAGAACTTAGCCAAATTCCACACTTCTCCACAGATGAGTTGGTTAGTCTTTAGTCTGAATGTTTGCCTACTTTACATCCTATTTTTTAGAAATAAAAAAAGTTCTAGTCTATAATAAAAGTAATTGTTGACTATTAAAAGAGCCACAGTCAAAAAAAATCTACCTTTGCTCAAACTATATAAGTACTTCTGGCAGATGAGTTAATACAGCAGTATCCAATTGAAACCATTCATGTGTTTTCTAAATTACATTAAAACAAAGCATTCTTAAACTAAACAGCTTGTGGCAGCTCTTAAAGCTAATCAGCTGATTAGTGTTAATGTTCAAAGATAAGCTAAAGTTGTTGTTTTTTAAGTGAAGCTTTTTGAGCTTTTAAAAGACAGTGAAAAGATCTGGTTAGTCTGGCTAAAACTCCGCTCATTTGTGAACTTGTACAAAAAAACTGAAGAGAGTGGCGTGAAAAAAATATGATGCAACCCATACAAATGTCTTCTACTATTGTTATTTTTGTCAATTATTGTTTAATTTCTATTATTGTTTTTGAAGAATTAACATTCCCTGTGACTGAATCTATTACCTGACATTCTTGAAATGTGCAAAAGCAAGTCCTTTACATTTATGAATAACAGTTCATGATGTAAGAAAGAAATGTGAGACGTGTGTGGCTAACTAAGAGCAAGGAATGTTGAGTCTAGACCTAAGAGAAGGAAACAAAGAAAACAGCCTTGCATGGACTTCAAAAAGCTGAAACAAGTTTTATCTTGCCCTTCAGGGTCTTACTGCACACTGGATGGATATTCTTCCTAGCCTGAGAGCAGAAACTAACAAAAGGTTAGATTCATGTAGTGAATAAAAGAAGACTCTAGAGGATTTAAATATCTGTTAAAGACTCATTCTTCCTTTAGCTTTTGACTGCTTATTGTTTTGTTTTGGTCATTTCTTTTATTGCTCATATCCTCCTGTTTGTTGTGTTTTATGTTTTAATCTTCCATGCTACATTTAATTTTACTGTTTAGCAAAATATAAAGAAACTTGATCTATTCTTGGCATTTTAAATGTGTGATAGTTAAATACATACAAGTTCATCATGTAATACAAACTCTATCTAGGGTTTACATTAAATTATGGTTTCTTGTGCAATAGGTATGCATGTATAAAATCATTTTAGCTTCTCTGAGTTTTTTCAAATCAAAAACACAACATGAGGTTTATTCTTCTTTTGAAATGTATCTGTTTTGTGATGTACAACATAGATAATCTTAAATAGATAGATCTAATGTAGGCGATAAACATTGAGACTGGTGACTTTTTCAAGTAAGGACATTAATTATTTATTTATGTTTTTTGCATGAGCATACAATATCTTTTCAGTAAATGATGCATGTCAAGTTGTGCATTATGAGACTATATAAAGCTTGCATTCAGCATATACATTTTGTCAAAGGTCCAACAAGATTTAAACCACATCAGTACAAAAGCGAATTCCAGATCAAAGAAAATCAATCGAGTCCAGTAAAGGGTAATCAATTTTACAGCAGCTCTGACAGGAGCAGGAGTTCTTGTGAAGTCAAAGCTGTGTTTTTATGTTTTACTGGCACACTGGGCTTAATTATCTTGGACTGTTTACTTTGAGAAAACTGGCTTCATTCTGCTTTTGATGAATGATTGAAGCTTTGCAAGGATGAAAAAAAATCGAACAGTGCAAATGATGACAGACGTTTAATGAATCTTTGACTGGTAGAGGGAAATTATCAAATAAACATGCTGAGACATGCATCTCTGTGAGTGATGCAGTCCATAATCAGTGAGCGTTACTGTGAATACCTGAAAAGAGAGAGCGTCTGTTGTTTTCAGGAAGTACAGCTTGGTACAACACAGCTGACTGAATAAATTAATCTCAAGCAGGCTTTTTAATCAATCCCTGTCAGTTGGATTTTTATCAGTGTGTTAATAACATGGATATGTGACTCTTTGAAAGAAATACTAGTGATTTAGCCTAGAAAAAAGCGCATAGATCCAATCTTACACACAGAAATCTGAGACAACAGGGAACAAGAAGGACAAACGTTTTACAGTTTTGCTTTAAAGCATTGCCTCCCCCTCCTACTTGTCTGTCTCCAAAAGTAAGGTGAAGAGGCAGCTGGAGAAACTGAACCGGAACAAGGCTGCAGGTCCATATGGTGTCAGCCCCAGAGTCCTGAAGGCCTGTGCAGAGCAGCTCTGTGGGATTCTGCAGCACATCTTCAACCTTAGCCTAACTCAGGAGAAGGTTCCAGTGTTGTGGAAGACATCCTGCCTTGTTCCAGTACCCAAAAGAACTCACCCATCAGTCATCAATGACTATAGACCTGTTGCCCTGACATCCCACATCATGAAGGTCCTGGAGAGACTCCTGTTGGCACCCCTGAGTAAGCAAACAAGAACGTATCAGGACCCACTGCAGTTTGCTTATAGCTGTGGAGTTGGAGTTGAAGATGCCATCATCCACCTACTTCAACCAACCCACTGTCATCTGGACAAAGCGGGCACCACTGTGAGGATCATGTTCTTTGATTTCTCCAGTGCATTTAACACAATTCAGCCTGATTTGCTTTGTCAGAAACTCCTGAAGACACAGGTGGAGCCCTCAACAATCGCCTGGATCAATGACTACCTGACCAACAGACCACAATTTGTGAGACTGAAGAATTGTGTCAAACCAGGTGGTCAGCAGCACAGGAGCAGCACAGGAGCACCACAGGGGACCGTTCTCTCACCATTCCTTTTCACTCTGTACACCTCAGACTTCCAGTACAAATCAGAGACCTGTCATCTGCAGAAATACTCAGATGACTCTGCAATTGTCGGGTGTATCAGAGATGGACAAGAAGCTGAATAAAGAGAGCTGGTGGACCGCTTTGTGACATGGTGTGGAAACAATCGTCTTACTTTGAATGTGAACAAAACAAAGGAGATGATTGTAGATTTCAGAAGAAACAGGGATAAGTCAAAAACTGTTTCCATCATGGGAGAAGAAGTAGAGGTGGTTGAGGGGTATAAATACCTCGGAGTTCACCTTGACAATAGATTGGACTGGAGGCGCAACAGTGAAACCGTCTACAAGAAGGGACAGAGCAGACTGTACTTCTTGAGGAAGCTTAGGTCCTTCATGGTTTGCAGCAAGATGCTGCTTATTTTCTACAAGTCTGTTGTGGAGAGTGTAATCTCTTCAGCCGTCATCTGTTGGGGTAGCAGCATCAGAGCTGGGGACTTAAAAGGCTAAACAACCTGATAAAGAAGGCTGGTTCTGTTCTTGGGACAACTGTGGAACCACTGGAGATGATAATGCAAAAAAGGATTCTTCATAAAATCAAAAAAATTATGGACAACCCTGAGCATCCTCTTCATGAGACTGTCATACAACAACAGAGCGTCTTCAGTCGGAGGCTTCTTCAGTTTCGCTGGAATACAGACTGCTACAGGAAATCCTTCCTGCCCACAGCCATCATCATCTACAACAACTCCTTAAAGAATTAATTATATGAGCTATACCAACACTTAATTTCCCTCTGGGATCAATAAAGTATTTTTGAATTGAATTTGAATGAGAAAGTAAACAGGTTTGTAAGTACTGGTTAAACTAAGAGAAAGGCATCATTACAGTTCTGTTTGTGCTTAAAACATGAGGGTATTATACATGAAAACACATTGTTAATGCAAAGTGGGCAGACAGACTGGATATGCACGTCAGCCCACATCACAAGTCAAGGGAAATGCACCGCTCACACTTTCCACTGCCTAAAAATAGCCAACCATCAAATAAATTAAATATCATTTAAAATTAATTTGTGAGTTGATTTCTTAACTGTATCTTTTTTTCTTAAGGTAGCAGCAAAGGTTAACTTGCTCTTTTAAAAGTTAATGCAGCACAGAGTAACCTGATGCAATCTAATCTCACCCGGCTATCATTTACTGGCAGGAAATGACTCATCCTGCCATATCTATGTGAACATGAAGAGTCTATCATTTTTTTCAATAAAACACCCTATCCACAGGAGTTCATGTGAATCTACAATTCTGGTCAACAAGGAAACAAATCAATGCCATAAAACAGATCACTGGCAGAAGAAATGTCTAATCTGACAGCACAGGGAGCAGGAAAACGCCTTTGGTGAAGGAAAAGGAGTCTGGTGTTAGGTTCTTATCATGTAAGTGATATGAAGGAAAGAATTGATTGATACTAAAAATCATTTAGAAAATACACAAATTTGTCTTTGAAAGGATGAATAATTCTGCAATCACTTATTTTATGTTAAATATTTTTGACATTAAAGTTTTTTTCTTGTCATTTTCTTTGTGAAAAAAACTCAACATTTGTTAATCATGGTTGATTTGTAAAAGCAATAAAAAGAGTAAAACATCCAAGGGGATGAATACTTTTTATAGGTACTGTATATACCACCAGACATGGAGTATGGATTGAAAAGTCACTTTCCACTAAAAAGTGTCTTTTTATCAAACCTGGCTTAAATTGTGCAAAGTTTAAAGGTTTGAAGAGATGTTTAAAGATTCTAATAAGAGTTTGGGTTTATTTATGCAGCACCATTTTACAAAAAAATTGATTCAAGGCACTTTGCTGGGAAAAAAATCACATCCTGCTCATTTAAAGCCTTTTTACACAGAAATCTGGGTACATAGCGAGGAAAGAGAAAAAATGAAAACAACAACGAACACTCCTCCAACTCAGACTGTGTTCTGATTGTGTCTGAGGAGGATCGATGAATGTTGTGTGCTCTGTTCTTCCAGTGTTGTGTGTATCCAAAGTCCACTGATGGAAGATCAGTCCCATTTATCCCCTCTGCACTCTTCTTGACTCTCTGGGAGCCTTGTAAAAAATCCAGTCCAGTCCAAAATCATTCAGTCAAATTGTCCACCCAATCATGGTATATTGTGGTACAGTGAGATTAAGTAGGATAAAAAGCACCCTAAAACTATACAAACACAATGCAGCTTTAATGTGCCTAAATAACCTGAAGCAAAACAAATACATGTATGTATCTATCATATATGTAAATACTGGGGAGTGAAGAGGTGAAGCATGTGTTTGACTGATCATAAAATCAATATATATATAAAATTCTGGCATATGGTGCCACCCCTGAAAAATTCTTGCCCCTTTCTTGCCACCCCATAAATATTTTTCTAGATCTGCCCCTGAACATAACTATAGAGAAAGTCAAAGCTATGAGCTTTATCAACAAGAAAAGCTCACAGCCAATTCCAGACAGAGTGTCTGCCTCAAGAAGAAACCGTAAAGGTGCCTAAAAACCAGGGCTATCCAATTTTAGACATTGTAAATGGTAAACTAGATATTCTAGGAAACACGAGTAAACCTGCTCTCGGAGTGCAACATGGAAAGCATGGAACCACAAATTATTTAATACATTATTGAATATCTTAGAATAATATATGTACATTATAAAATTAATGTAATGTGCCAAAAAAAAAGCTAAAACTAAATGTATCACTAAAAGTAACAAGATTAGTGTTCAATTTGTCATTTCTTTGATGTGAAAGGAATGTGCAATTTTAAACAATTGGAAAGTCAGTTCATTTCCCTTGAATTGGTGTCACAATTGTAAAGAAAATGCACTTGTTGTACTAGGGTTAAAAATGTTGGTTGTACCAATAACATTTTCTGTTAAATCTCTCAACCAATACCAAACATTTTTTTAGTGTAAGCGGTGGGATGGTGTGGGGTTAAGTTTCATAGTTGGAGACAATCTCAATGCCAATTAAGATGAGGTCCTTCAGCCAGTGGGAATCCTCCAATCTTTGAGACTAAACTCCATCCTTCAAAATGTCAGTCTTTGCCCCACAGGGAAAGATTTATCATACATTTAGAAGTGGAGAGGATGGAATGGACTGCATCCTGGTGTTAAATCCACTGAACATTTGTGAGATCTTCTTGGATGTGGTATTCGTACCAGACTGACCAACAGAACCCATTGGCTAAAGTTTGACAAATGTTGTAATATGAGACAGCAGTGTGTGACCAAGCTTGTGATCAGAATGAGGAGGAGGTGACAGGCTGTTGTGGTGGTGTCCGGTTCTCACACACTGAGGCCCCTGTTTGTTAAATAAATAAATTGTTCAATTTCTAGTTTGTTTTGTTTCTTCAGATTCAGTCAGTTATAACAGTCGCCTAAATGAGACCAGAGGAAAGTGAATAGCATAATAATTTATTCAGGATTGGCAAAGAGGACTTGGCAAATATTTCCTGGGCAGAACCCAGATTTTCAGCTTTGCAACTCAACCAACAATGGCAATTTTCTTCCAAATGTGGAATGGTATAAATTCATATAAACAAACTTTGTGACATTCTAAAATGTATTGCCAAGAAGCATTATTACATCAAATACATAATAGACCAAGCAGAAATGTCATTAGTTTTTCTTCTAAGTTAAGGGAAATATAATCTTTAATCAACACTCTCGCTGCAGAAATATAAAATCAGCTGAATGCTTCGATTTTTCTTTTTTTAGTTTGGTACATCCTGTTACAGGCTGACAGAAGTCCAGTCGAGACGTACCTGTATACATTGGAACAAGAACACCGATATTTTCCTGTTTTTTCCCTTCTTGGCCAGAAACCAACACTTTATTTAAGTGTATGTGGTGGAAACCTGAAGGCTGATAAGACAGAACTGAAGAAGGAACGTGTTGCGAAATGTTCAAGACTTTAACTAAACGTGACGTCGCTCGGGAGGATGACGTTCGAGGCGGCGTGCTATACAAAAGGCATCCTGCGCGTGACGTACAGGCGCAGTCAGCAGTTCATCCCCTTCCCCGTAGTCTCATATGAGCTTGTTGGTTTCCCGATTGTTACATTACGAAACCGATTGGTGCCACGACAGCTTTTTGAATACTTTTTTTAAATTCACTTTAATTTCCTGTCTATCGGTCAACCAGACAACTCTTACGCTGACGTCCCTTTAGTTAAGGTAAGTTCTGTTTGTGTGTTTTTCTCCCTTGTCCAGCTTACGTTAGCTAACCGACGCCTCGAGAAGGAAGTTAGTCGAGGTTATGTAGTTCACGGAAGGATGGAAAGACTTCACCGCATCTTATTTAGCTGAAACTGACAAGTATAAAGCGATTTTACTCTTTTACTCGAGGAGAAATGATTGATACTGGGGGATGGTTGTTGGCTTTTGTAGCTTCGAGAAATCACCTCCTCCCCCTCCATCCCTCTTCAAAATGTCGCTGCCTGGACTTCCGGTGTTAGAACAAAGACTTCATAAAACCAGCTGATGGGAATTTTCTTCCCCCTCTTTTCTAATTAGTGGTCAAAATCACGTTTTGGGTATGTTCATGCCGGCGTTGGTTTGAAAAAAAACATGTGACGTTGATGCAAGGATTTGACCTATTTTTTAACAATGTAAGGTAGCGGAGTAATAAAGCACACAGTTGGGAAAACTAATGCTTGTCTCTTATTGTAGATACGTTCACAGCATCCTCAAAATAGTTTTTATGTGAAATCAACCCATTTGAAAGCGCTAAAACTAATCTAATAAAACATGCCATGATAATCGGAGGTTGTTTAAATAGCCCACGGGGGTCAAGCGGCCCGTTTTTGGACTTAAATTTAAGTTTACACGAGTTAAAAGTAGATTTGATAAGCGTTCCTCCTGTTAAGTTTTCTGTTAAATTTGGCAGACAGCGTTTCCTGGTCTACAAGATCAAGTCACCTGTGTTAATATACTTTTGCTGACATTGCACAGTGGTTTGGATTTAAGGCTTGGCTAACGATGACGTGATCTTTATAGCGAGAAGAAATAGGATGACATTACGCCATCGGCTTGTTTTGTTCAGGCTAAGTTAGCGAGCTAGCTCCTCTCCAGCCTCACACACGTGCTGACGTTCATGTGCTCCATATCTCGGTTAGGATCTGTTTGAATTGTTCGTAAAAGGGACACATTTCAGTTCTTGTGTATAACAAATAATGTGAATCCAGCTTAAGCTGTTTTCTGTCTGCCTCCAGGTCGTTTTTCCAGCCCCACACCTTCTTTAATTCTTTACTAAGTATCTTTGCCAAGCCGCCAAAGTGGAGAGTGTGGTCGCACCAGGGGGACCTTCTCGTTTCAGGTACTAGGCATTAACATTACATCACACTTGCTTATCCTGATTATCTGCTGCACAACCTGCAAAGCATGTAAAAGCCACCTTTCTGTGATGTTGAAACGTATTTTCCCCCGTTTTGTTTTACAGTGTAGGGGGAGGAGGTGGGGGTGCACCTCAGCACTATCCCAAGACTGTCTGCAACAGGTGATTTTTCTGTTTACATAAGAAGTGGTGTCAAAACATTTACATCGGCTTTTACAAGAGGGAGCTTGTTATTTTTGTGCCAGGAATGTAAATCTGTGATTAAGATTTGACATGTAGCTGTCACAAGTCTCAATCGGTGCATCTAAATAAGGTGGTTAGACATTTTTCTGTTTGAATTTGTGATGCTGACCATGTTTTTTCATAACAGCGAGTTCCTGGGGAAAACCCCAGGTCCTGGCGTTCAGAGATGGATTCCTTCACGAAGCACTAGACGAGATGCCAATTCCTCCAACGAGAAAGGAGAACATGATGCAACCTTCAGGAAAGTAAGAGGGTAAGTTAATGTTTGAACCCATCAAGTTTTAAAATGACATTGGATGTATGAGTATATCTTCATGTTTTTCAAATGTGTATATATTTTTCAGCACACTCAATAAGCTGACCCCAGAAAAGTTTGACAAACTGTGCCTGGAGCTCCTCAATGTGGGTTTGGATTCAAAAGTTGTCCTAAAAGGAGTTGTTTTGTTGGTGAGTATTCTTGTTCATTGTATTGAAGTATATCCGTTATATATTTGGACATACTGACCCATTGATATGGAATATGTTATATTTACTTTAAGATTGTTGACAAGGCCCTTGAAGAGCCCAAGTACAGCCAGCTTTATGCACAACTATGTCTTCGCCTGGCAGAGGATGCTCCAAACTTTGAGGGCCCGTCAGCTGAAAGTCAAGCAACTCAAAAGCAAAATACTGTAGGTCTTTTCTCTTTAAAAAAAGAGTAGTGGACTCTTGTGTTGGATTCCCTCTTTATTTTTTTATTTTTTGCAGACCTTTAGAAGGCTTCTGATCTCTAAACTTCAAGATGAATTCGAAAACCGTGCCAAGAACGTTGATGGTGAGTCAATGTCAGTTTTTATACATGTATATTATGAAACTCGTTCTTCCATTAAAAAATATTATTTTTCTGTAGTCTTTGACAAACATGACAACCCACTCACTGCTGAGGAGGAGGAGCAGCGTGCCATTGCAAAGATCAAGATGCTGGGTAACATCAAATTCATCGGTGAACTTGGCAAACTCAATCTTATCCATGAATCCATTCTTCACAAGTGTATTAAAACAGTAAGTTTTAATATGGCAAAATCGTTCTTTTTCTAAAATCAGATGGCTGTGTAAGGAATCTAATTTGAGGTCTTTCAAATGTTTTAAGCTTTTGGAGAAGAAGAAGAGAGTCCAACTTAAGGATATGGGTGAAGATCTGGAATGCCTCTGTCAAATAATGAAAACTGTTGGACCTAAAATTGATCATGCAAAGGCTAAGGTGTGTAAACTTAAACAAGTCTAATGAAGACATCTGTTTTCTTGCCTTAAAGGTTGTATTAAACACTTAAATTTCTCTCTCCAGTCTCTGATTGATCAGTACTTCGGACGCATGCGATCCTTGATGAACAACCAGGAATTGCCGTCAAGGATTCGATTCCTGTTGCAGAACATGGTGGAGCTGCGAGGAAATAACTGGGTTCCTCGCAAAGCTTATGTGGACAACGGACCGAAGACAATCAACCAAGTTCGTCAGGATGCAGTAAAGGTTAGATGACCTAGTCCATGTGCTGGTGACGCTAGCTCAGCAACTACTGTGTTTTTCACAAACTCACTGGAGACATGGCTGTGCTTTTTAGGATTTGGGTGTGTTCATTCCACCGTCCAATGATATGAGGAACGACTTCTTCTCTGACCATAACTCCTTCCTGCCAACAAGGAGAGTTGAAAGGGAACCTCTTGGTGGGCTTTCTGACATGTTTGGACAACTACCTGGTATGTTGGGCATTTTTACCCTGTTAGTTTTACTACTTCTAGATTCATTAAAATATCTAAAACGCAAAGGACTGTTTTGGACAGGGATTGGCATTGGAACTGGTCCAGGAGTAATTCAAGACCATTACTCCCCCAACATGGGTCGTCATCACGCAAACCTGTTGCTCAATGGTCATATGGGAAATGGCAATGCTTCACACCAGCCTCAGTTTGAGCCAGGAAGCAAGCCATTCATAAAGCCAAATCAGGTAAGCCTTGTAGCTTTCTTTCTGTAATGTTTCATTTAAAGCTTTAGCACATGCAAATATTTTTTCTTTTTCTTTCTAGGGGCAGAATTCACCAGTTTTCAGCCATAAACAGAATCTCTCAGCACAAGGACAGTCAAAGGATATGGCTCCAAGGTTCAGCAAGAAAGGAAAACTCAATGCTGATGAGGTACTGTTCCTTGCATTGGCAAGCAAATGTAAACAATTCAACTAATTTAACTTCAAAATTGTAACAGCTAGGGATGTGTATTGGCAAGAATCTGTTGATACAATATGTATTACAACACAGGGGAAGTTCATTCAATATATTGCGTTACTAGGAGTAAAACTATATATTTTTTTTTTTACACTATCAGCATTCTAAACACTCCAACCTGTTTCATACTGAACACATCCAGTTTTATTACTAGCTCTAGTTGATTCACTGGAATGAAGGTGAAAACAGGCCACAAACTACCAGTCATACTTTTAATTTTACTACAAAAATTGCTGTCATTAATGGTTCCATTCAAATTCTTTTTTTAAATCGATACAATATTGACATAAAATACTGCGATATTTTGGTGTATCAATATTTTCATACCTCACTAGTAACAGCTTGTGTATTTGTCTTTATAGATCAGTCTGAGGCCAGCTCAGTCCTTCATCTTGAATAAAAACCAAGTGCCAAAGCTTCAGCCACAAATGACTTTGATGCCTCAAGCTGGTCCTCCAATAGGACAGGTAACCTCCCTTTGTCTTTAATTGAAGCTGGGCTCTAAGGGCAACAAGTTACACATTTTAATTTATCTTTGACCATTTACAGCTTGGCCTCAAAAATAACCCTCCTCCCATCCAAGAAAAACCTGCAAAGTCCATTAAAAAGGCTCCACCGACTAAAGAAGAGTTGCACAAAATGACTGTAAGTTCCAAATTGTTTAAATTGGACTTCCTTGCTATAAGATGTTGCGTTACTCAAACCCATCGTCTCCATCTTGTTTTTAGGATACGCTTATGACGAACTATCTGAACGGCAAAGACCTCGAGGAGGCTGTGAGCGCTGCCAAGGAGATGAAAGCGCCCAACTACTTTTTATCTGAAATGTTGAACAAGATGATTGTGTTCACTCTCGAGCGGACCGATGAAGATAGGGAAAGTGCAAGCAAACTGATCCATGCCCTCGCCACAGAGGGACTCGTCAGTCGTGAAAGCCTTCTGCCTGTGAGTGTCCTCTAATAAACAGAAAGGGCTCTTTCACTCAGCTCAGTATTGTCATTTAACTTCCTTCTATCTCTTTGTAGGCCTTCCTGCATTTTCTGGACCAGAGCCCTAAGATTGAAGAAGAGATCCCTCTTGTGAAATCTTACCTGGCACAATTTGCTGCTCGAGCTGTAATCGCTGAGCTGGTCAGCGTTGACGACTTGGCTCATCAGCTGGAGAATGGTGCACACTTTCCCCTTTTCCTGCTCTGTCTGCAGCAGATGGTCAAACTGAAGGACCGGGACTGGCTGGGTGACGTGTTCCAGCAGAGCAAGGTCAACATGCAAAAGATGCTACCTGGTGAGCTGACTTTCAACACTGATCTCATTTGGGTCACATGTACATTTGAAGTGATTTTTCAGCTGACAACGATTTTATTTTCAGAAATTGACCAGAACAAGGACAGGATGTTGGAGATTTTGGAGGGCAAGGGCCTTGGGTTTTTGTTCCCACTGATGAAACTGGAAAAGGAGCTGCTGAAGCAAATCAAAGTGGATCCCTCACCACAGTCCATCTACAAGTGGATCAAAGACAACATCTCACCCAAACATCACACCGATAAGGGCTTTGTCAACATCCTTGTGACCAGGTAAAGGATTATGCCTGCTGATGAAGTAGCTATCCTTAAGAGCTTAATTTGATGGCTTTTTTCTTTTTCTGCCAGTCTCCTGCAGTACATTGCTTATGAGATCAACCCAGATGACGATGAGGAGCAGCTTGCAGCACCCAGCAAGGAGCAGCTTGATGAGGAAAAGCAACTGCTGCTGTCCTTCAAGCCGGTCCTGCAGAAGTTCCTCCATGATCACATTAACCTGCAAGTCAGCGCACTGTATGCCCTGCAGGTCCACTGTAACACCAAGAGTTTCCCCAAAGGTGTGTTTGTAGTTGCCCCCCCAAAAGCCGTATTTTATTATGTGGCAATTTATTTTGTAACCCTGTCGTTGTGCTTTAGGCATGTTGCTGCGCTACTTTGTGAACCTTTACGACATGGAAATAGTTGAAGAAGAAGCCTTCCTCTCATGGAAAGAAGACATCACAGAGGAGTATCCTGGAAAGGGGAAAGCATTATTTCAGGTAGCTTGAACCAGAACTCTGCTCCTGTTAATGTACCCATTGAGGAAAAAGAAACCCCCTCCCTTTCTTTTTTTTTTTTTTGCAATTGAATCCCTGATTGCAAATTCTTTTAATTCAGGTGAACCAATGGCTGACCTGGCTGGAGACGGCTGAAGAGGAAGAGTCAGAGGATGAAGATTACTGAGGGAAAATGGCCAAAGCCATGACTTATTACGAAGAAACGAGTTATATACATTTTCCTTATCTTGTCCTTTTTTTCTCTCTTTTAGTTGTAATTGTTACAGCTCATTCACAAAATGTTTGCCAATTTCAAACTGGATTCATCGTCTTGCTGCATCTACTTTTCTAGAGTTCTTGTCCTGTAGCGACGGTTTGTGTGTTTCAGCCATCTTGGGATCATGAGTAGGCAGTGAATTAAGAAAAATACATAGTTTGACCTGTTCTGTTACCTTTCACTTCTAGTCGGTTAAGAGTGAGACTTCCTTAAACTGTTTACATGAAATTCCAAGATCCCCGATCTCCTCCCACCCGCTTCATCTACATTTATAACAGATTTTTGATGCACTTTGCTTAACATCATGAGTTGTTGCAATAGTGAAATTCCCCATGGTTGGTTTTAATTATTTGCTTCAGTTGAATGATTAAGGGCCTTATTTAGCTTAAATTTTCTTAAAGGAAATCTTAATTTGGAATGAACAGTTATGGTCAAGCTTACTTGCACATTATGATCTCATTCACATTTTGGCTGAATAAATCAAGATCTTTGTAATGTATGGAATGTTTCCTAGAATGAATCAGTGTGGCCTTTTTTTAATTTATCAGTTCGTAGAGATATACCTCTAAAGTGTCTGACTATACTTGAATGTCCTGATTTGACATTTGTACAGCTAGAGCGGGATTAACTATGCTGCAGCTGTTAACCACTTGGAAAAATTTGAAATCTGTCTGCAATATTTTTAAAGGGTCTTTTTATCATCAAAATTAAGAATGTGCTGTATGTGTACACGTGCGCCTTTTAAATTGTATCAAGTGCTAGAAGTTCAGTGTACAACTACAGATCAATCTTGAATAAAGTTGGACTGTTAAATTATTTGCCTTAATTTTTCACACCCAACAAAGACGAGCATGTGACTTCAAGGTTTTACATTTTAATGTTTTGAAGTCTTATTTACAATCTTTGACCTCTTGGGCCAGTTTCTCACTGCACAGCAAGAAAAGTAACGAAATCTTTCTACTAGGTTAACATGAATCAGGTTTGGTTTTTCAGAGACCGCATGGAGAGTTGTCCGTTTAATTCATTCGCGCAATTTCCCACTTGATGGGTTAAAGTATCACTTTGCCTTTTTACAGTTGTCCATGCAAAACTCCATTTTAAACCAAACATCTTTTTAAAAAAAAAATGTAGCAAGACGGTACACAAAGCTAATTAACCAAAAACAAAATCCATGTTTAACAAAAACTTTCCTCGGCATTGCATTAAACCTGAGACTTAATCGCTATCATTATTCGACCCCTCCTGTTCTGAACCATTATCCGAGCGCCGTGGTGAGCCTTCGTTGTCTGACCCAGCCTCAGATCCTTGGTCTGATGCGGCAGCGGGGGAGGCGGCTCTCGACTCCTCGTCTGACCCCGACTGGCTCCTCTTGCTCTCATCAGATTGTTCAGAGTCGGACTGCCGCTGCACCCTTCTCTTCTTTACAGGACGGTCGCTGCCAGACTCGTCGTCTGAGCCAACCGAGCGGCGAGGGCTGCCCGCATCGCTGCCGGAACGGTTCCTCTCGCCGCCTGATTCGCTGTCAGATGCTATGCGCTTGTTGTGACCACCTTCGTCTTCAGATCCTGACCTGCTGTCTCTGTTTCTGTTGGAACGAGAGGTATTTGTGAACATTTAACACTCCACTTCCCGTTTCTTTCACTGCTTTATGCACTGACCTGTCTTCAGCTATTTTCAGTCCATCCTCATCTGATGAAGATTCAGAGGATGAGATGATAGCCTTGGATTTGATCTTTCCTTTGAGAGATGGTGGCATGCGCTCAGGCTGGTGCTAAAATGACAAAGATCTCACAATCAACAAACACTTTCCCAGAGTTCTCAGTCCTTCATCTACAATCCCTTATAACTGCGTGGCTAGTATTTCTACAGTAGGCCGGCTTTCCTTTCAAAACGAAGGACGCTTACTGAGAATTAAAAAACATACAAGAGATGGGAACAAATTAACGCGTTTGGACAATAGAAGATGGATTAAAATTTTGGATTTTTTTTTTCAGGTCTGGGAGAGACTGAAATCAAATTCCAAAGAATAGTTAGCATGTAACAGTCTTACAACTTTTAAACATTTACAGTCACGAAAGACAAGAAAAAACAAGACCTTCTCAATTCTCTTGCGTCCTTCTTTGAGTTTGCGTTGCATCTTGGGCCGAGACGCTCCTTCCTCATCGCTGTCATCTCCTCCTTTTGCAGGTCTGAGAGGCAGGAATAAAAGTTTATTCCATCTACCCTAATCCTAAATGAAAAATATAGCCTACCAACATATAGCAGACTCACCGCCGCCGCCTCTTTTTCTTCTTCTCTCCTTCCTCGCCATCCTCCTGCTCGCTCCCGCTGCTCTTTCTCCTCTTCTTCTTTTTCACTGGAAGGTCCTCATCCGAATCATCATTGACAAAGTCATCCACATCTCCTTTCTTACGCTGAAGGGATTAAAAAGACGGTTCATAATGACGAACAGTGCAATCTAAATATTCCGTTAGGAGTCATGTGCTGAGAAACACTTACACGGCCTCCGGCGCCTCCCTTCTTCTTTTCTTTGGACATTTCTTTTGGTCCATCCACAAATGTGAGCAAGTTCTTGGTCTTCTCCACAAACAAAGTTCTCTGCTCCAGGAGCTTCTTCTGCTCTTCCGCCTCTCTTTTTTGCCTTTCTTCCTAAATGTAGTCCAGAGGAAACAAGCCCATCAATAATTGAAACACAAACAAAAATGAAACCAGCAGGCATTATTCCCATGTGAGATTTTTAGATGTTAACTCGACTGGTACCTGTTCTTTTAACATCTGCTGGCGCAGCAGGTCCCTCTCTTGTTCCTGTTTGGCACGAAGCTCCTTCTCCTCTTCATCCTGCTTTCTGGCTCTGGCCACATGGTACTGGGCCTGACTCAGCAGGTCAGAGCACTGCCTGGATTCCCACAACACACATAGTATGAAGAACAAGACCCATTAACAGGGTAATCATCACTATCTGCTGATGTTCTTGGAAGGTCATGTCAAACTTAAGCCTTGACATCACTGTCAGGGAAAACAAATTAGAAGGGAAGCAAAAATTATGTTTTTATTAAAATGTGTGTATGCAGGGTTTCTGCCAGCTTAGTAGGTTAACTTTTTGTTTTAAATTCACTATGACTAAAATGCAGGTCCTGTATGGAATATTAGTGATTAGTAAGTTCCTTTAATAACTTCCATAACTTGTACTAAGCATACCTAGTTACATAGGTTAGTGAACAATTTGTTTGTGTGTTCTCGCTCTTGCATGTGACTAAATTGCTTTTGCACTTTACACAAAAGTTGCCAATAGTAACAATTGAAATTGGTTTCTTTCTGAGCCCCACCAAATAAAAAAAAAGCAATCGCCTGAAGGAGCAGGAGCTGGATAACGAAACAAAACTGTTTCATCTTTGAATGAGGCAGATTTCTTGCTGGTTCGTGAAAAGAGCTGAATATCAGGCAGTAAATCCCTGCTGTACACAATAAGCTTCTTGGTAATTCCATTATCAAAACTAATAAAGAACAAGAAAAGGCAGAAGACGTACAAATTTAAGACATTATTAAGCATGATGGAATATCTGGAGATTTCAGAGCTTTAAGCAACAGTCAGCAGCAGAATTTGTATCATATTTACCCCTTTTTTCTTATATTAAGAGTAAAGTTGGAGTTTTACAAGATAAAAATCGTCAATATCGTTATGCTACGACAGCGGTAATTGGTTCCAAAACTAAGCTCATTTTAGATTCATGTGAATCCGATCCAAATAGAATATACTGGTACTTTAGGTGACTCTACAGGAAGGACTTTTAATAGTCTGCGTTGCTCAGCTGACAGCCCACTGTAATATCTACAAGTGATCATATTACAGGTGATTTGCAAACAGCACATAACTGAGATCTAATAACTAGGAACGCATGCCAGCTCCATGTCTGAACAAGTCCATAGAGTCACTCTTACCTGGCCTCAGAAGCAGCAAGGGCAAGGTCAAACCTCATCTTGTCTCCAGCTTTGCTGAGGTAGCTGAAATATCTATATGAGGAGGAAGAGGATGAAACTCGATAAGTGAAAGGAACCCCAGAGGAACAATCTAAAGGGTGGACAAGAGAAACCATGAAAGTACCTGTGAGCTAGTTCAAGCTCTTTCACAGCACTGAGCACAGCCTTCAGATTGCTCTTCTCATCTTTCAGCACTAGAGTGGCAAGTCTCTGAAGCACCAGAGCCACGTTGAACATCAAGACCGTGTCACTGGGTGCCACATGCCGAGCCTTTTAGGGCACACAGACAATTATTCTTCTGATGCTTTCAGGTAAAAAAAAAAGATATATATATATAAATCTTAGTTACCTTAAGCAGCATCTGCTTGCACTCCTGGAGTTTCCCACATTTGAACAGAGCCCTTGCGAGATACAGCAGCACCTCTGTGTTCTGGTATTTGTAAAATTTCTTCAAGCAGTTTTCATACTGTGAAGCAGAAAGGAGGATAAACTCAGCTATACTTGAATAGAGAAATAAAACAACTAAGAGTAAACCAGCCTCTTACCATCTGCACGGCACTGATGTACTGCTTCTGCTCCACGTAGATGTGAGCCAGATTCAGCCAGACGTCACTGATTTCTGCTGTGGCCTCTCTCACCTGAGCAAACACGTCACGCGCCTCTCGGAAATAACCTTTATGAGCGAGGACGGCACCTGGAGAGACAGCTTCATGTTTAGACATACAGGGGAAAAAAAAGCTAAATAAAGAATACAAAAACATAAGGATCAATATACCGATCCCGTTAGCGGCATAGAGGTTTTTGGCGTCATTTCGCAGGACTTGTTTGTATATTGCCAAGGCTCGATCCTGGTGTCTCTTTTCCTGTAAAGACAAAAATATGACAGGATATGTAACATTTCTCCCTGGACACAAAACAGTACTCCTCACAGAGAACCGTACCTCAACCTGAAATGGAGATTGCATCGGATAGAACTGCAATTAAACTTTATCAGAACAAACAAATAAATAAACTGTCATGTGTTAATAAATTAATAACGTACTGTCTCAGATTTACAACTCAGCCTGAGAGACAGGATCACTTCACTTTAAGAATACTATTTGAAGCTGGAGACTGTAACGAATTGTCAGGGCACATTGTAATAGTACTAAAAAATGGGAGACTCAAAATGTTGTTTGAAGTTTCTGCATTAATATTACCAAAAACGGTAAAACAAAGAAGTCTTGAAAGTAGATAAAAAAGGGTAATTAAAACAACCAAACTAACAAGCCAATCACCTTTTCCTGGGAAATTACTAATTAAAATCTTTCTTTGAGGGCCGACCTACCGATTATAATTCTGACCAATTCTTTTTTTTTCATTCAAAGATCTCTAACACATAAAACAAAAAAGAATGCAGGTTTCTTAATAAAAGCAGTAGTTTGAAATTCAACATAAAATTAGAGAAAAGCACGACTATCCCCATTTATACATCAAAGGATATGCCATTAACCTTTATCGAATTTCTATTCAACAAAAAAAAGTGCATCAAAGTGCTTGATGTGTTAGTATTCAGCCTGACAATCACCACTCACAGCAGACAACGAAAAATTGACCAATTGATTGGTGCATCTCAAAGAAAAATATGAAAAATGAAGAAATACATTTAAGTGACAAGGTGCGTCATTTCCAAAGTAACTGCAAATCCTAAATGTGTAGGTATTTTTACCCATCATGACTTTTTTTGGACCATGTTCTGAATTGAAGCACATGTAATATTTTTCTTATTAATTTCTCTCCACTTTCAGAATAGGAAAAACTCCTCAGACTAATAACAGGTTGTCAGGAACAAACAAAAAATAAGAAAACCTTTTAGTTAAAAGCTAACACTTTGCAACTCATCTACACCCTTTCATTCATTTGTTTCTTTATAAACACAAACTTTGTTGGTACCTTTTCCCTGTCTCTGGTGGGCTGATGCAGAGTCTGCAGCCACACGTTACCCAGAGCCAGCATGGAGTAGGTATCGTTCTGAGTGGACGGCTGTTTCAGGATACGCTCAAACTTCTTCTGACCCGGCCCCCATTCCTGTTTGGCTAAGTGAAGATTACCAATGAGCGACCAGGCGTCTGGGTGATCCTGCAACAAACACAAGCCTTATCAGAACATGTCAGGAGTTTTCACATCAGATTTAACAGCCACAAACCAGCAGGTTGTACCTGATTAATCTGCAGAGCTTCTTTAAACCAATCAGACGCTTCGTAGAAGTTTCCTTTGTCGCGGGCCATCGCTCCAAGACGCAAATAACCTGCAGGTTGATAAATGAGCAAAATGTTATTTTACAGGGAACAAACCAGGCCGTGTCCTTGTTGTACAACAGCCTTTATTATATGAAGTTGCACTCTTACAGTCCACGTAGTTAGGATGCTCCCTGAGGATGTTTTTATATAGTTTCTCAGCTTCGTGGAATTCACACATGGCCTCATACAAACGGGCCAGGTTGTAGGACGTGGTGACAGAAATAGCATTGTAGTAATGCTCATCGTGCTCTCCCTCAGCTTTCGCTCGGTCCAGGGATGCAAGAAAATATTTCTGTTGAGTGGGGTGGAAGAAATATAAAAGTTCTGGACATCTTGTTGGAAAAAAATCTGATATAAATTGATATTTTGCTAAGTTAATGTAGCTACAGCAGCTTGCTACCTTAGCTTCCCCGAGGTTGCCAAGTCTGAAGTGCAGAGCCCCCAGGTTGTTGAGGATCTCAGGGGGAACGTCGGCCTGCACCTTCTCCTGAAGGATACGAGTGGCCGTGCCGTAAGCCGACAACGCACCCTGGATGTCGGTCTGCTCCAAGATCTGAGCCAGCTCGATCCACGCCTCTACGTCATCTGGGTACTGCTCTGTAACCTTCTTCAAGTGGCCCTAAGAAACAAAACCGAACCACTCTAAATAACGTTGTCTGGTGAAAATAATTGTGGCAGAGAATAACTGGGATGTGCTAAAAATCTACTTTTGCAATGTCTCTCTTTTCCTGATCGTCGGATGTTGCGTAGAGGGATCCCAGGATTTTCATTGTTTCGTAGTTGTTGGGATAGGCCTTTAAAACCTTTTCGAAGCACTGTGCAGCATTTTCCTTGTCCCTACGGTACACATACATCTGTCCCAAACCAAAGAAGGGCAGCACGAAGGTGGAAGAAGCAAACTGAGTGGCCTGGTAGTAATACTGAAATGCCTGGTCATAGTCCTCCTAAAGTAAAAAAAAACAAACATTATTTGAAACACATTCAAGCACATATGACTGAACAGCTACTGTAAAAGAAGGTTTAGATGGCAGCCTTACCTGCACGTGAAATGAACGTGCTAATTGATAGCAGCTTTCAGCCTGCATGGCCTCAACTTCTGTGTTGTGGAAAGCATGCAGGGCGAGATGCTGGACTTTGCTGTAGTCCTGGAGACACAGAAGCACAATGATCAGCTGAATCATTGAGGTTTGTGTCGATACTCAAGAAAAGCCCAGCAACTAAATACCTTTTTGAAAAAGAAGTGGTTGGCAAGGTGGTTGAGCACCATAGGATTGCTGGGGTCGATGGTGTAAGCCCGTGACAGGAGTTGCACTCCATTCTTAATAGATTCTGAATCTTTGTTGTTGAGTTCTAAAACCGCCAAACCAACCAGCGCTCCCACACATTTAGAGTTCAGTTCCAGGGCTCGACCGAACGCCAAACGGGCTTTCTCCAGTTTATTAAGCTTGACGAAGCAGTGGCCCATCCCCAGTCTTACTTCAGCTAAACAGAGAGAGTAAGAAAATTCCACATTTAGGAAGCGTTTATAACCTGATTTGTCTATATCCCTAAAAGCAGGTAGAGAGTTGATCTTGAGGTAGAAGTTCAATGATTGCAGATTTCTTTTCGTTCTTAAAAGCAAACATGGAAGCAAATAATTTATCAGTCAGAGATTTATAAAACATATTTTCACCCTCAACCATCTAGTATCCCATAGGATTCAATTCACCCTTTTTCAATACAGGATTATGCTTTAGTTTAGTTGTGATTTTTTTTTATTGAGGTCTGTTTCCAAAGCTCTGAAACAGAACTAAACTTAAGGCTGGAACATCCAACTCTTTTTTTCTTTGATTTTTAAATAAAATCTAAAGTTAAAAAGTGAATTTGATTGGACTAACAACAACAATGCTTTTCCCAACTATGACAATTTCACATTGGAAATATTTCTACATTTCTCCAGCAGTGTCCTTTAGGATTTTTTTCCTACTTCTTTTACTATCCTCCTTGCTGTGACCTTGGGAAAGATAAATCAATAGTTTTTGTCCAGCCTTGCTTGTCAGAGTTCCAGTTGCTGTGAACTTTTTCATTGTTTCATAGACTGCTGAAGTTTAGGTCATTTGCCATTTTCAAACTCATATTTTCTTGTCCTTCCCACCAGGGTGGCTTAAAGAAAGGTGCCTACATCATGTCATATTTACACTGCAGGCAATTAGGTCACTAGTTATGATGATTAATATTAAAAAGTGTATATTTTACAAAATAAACTGCTACATTTATTTTAAAAAGAGGTAAAACTAGTAAGAATAAATAAATCATTTCAAATAGTGGATTTTCCCCATAGAATAAATTAATCCAAATTAAAGGATAGAGTTGTCTTTTTTAAATATTAGATTATGTATTTAAAAGATTCGTTTATTTGTGATAAACTCAAAGGTTACTGAATAATCTGCTAAAAAGACAAATACTGTGTTTTGGAATTGCCCTCTTCGTCATTTTTATTCATTAATTATGATTGTAGTAATAACAGATGCTGGTTAACATATTTCTTTGTATCAATTACAGATGCGGCAAAAAATTTCCTATGAAATATTTTTATAATAGAATAATCCTTTATAGTCTCAGAGGGGAAATTCAGCTGTAACAGCAGCAAAGTGACGGGTAATTGAAGCATTAGATTCACACAAGTTATGAAAAAAATGAATTAAGAATAATACATATACATTAAGGACAAAACTACCAAAGTACTGTGCAGTTATTCAAAAATAAAAATGGCATTCTCAGATTTGAGGAATGTGCAACTGAGAAGGATGATTTAAAAATAAACATCCACAGAACTGTGTTAAAAAACAAAGCTTCCTTTCTTAGCACAAACACAGCTTTGTCTCAGCTTTTTTACTGTTAAACCAATTAGGAAACATAAATCCAGACTGGTGGAGCTACAGCAACAGCAGAGGTACCATAATTCTGTGGGAGGAATGATGATGTATCATGTTTACCTGGGCAGCCAGGGTTTGTTCGTAAAGCCTTTTTGTAGTACGCCAGCGCTCCTTTGTAGTCCTTCTTATTGAATGATATGCAGGCCTTACCTGTTAAACAACACTAATGTTAATATTTGTATTTATTGATCACAGTAGTCGAGATCGACCTCAACATTGTCACATAATTTACCAAGCAAAGCAGGGATGTTATTGGTGGACTGGTTGAGTACAAAGTGGAACTGAGCATCAGCCTGGTCCATCTTGTCTCCTTCCAGCAGGCAGAAACAGGCTCGCCCCAACAAATGGTTCTGATTGAGATAAAAATGTTATATTACCTTCAAGCACACACATATACCAGTCCTACAGCAGCTCTGTGGTAAATCTCTCCTACCTGATCGTACATGATGATCTTATCTGCCATGGTGTATAGCAGAGTAGCCTGCGTGATGAGCTCCTTCTTGGCATCTTTGTTTTTCTCTTTACGAGCCTGCTGGACATAATAAGCTGCTAACGTGTCCAAGCAGGTCATCTGGTCCTTCTCATGATCTCTGTAGTCCAAGTTTCCATCGATACGTGCCGCCTCTAAAAGCTTGACAAAATCCTCTGTTTTACCTTGCTTGTAGTACTCCAACTGGAAAACAAACAAAACAGAAAATAACATCTAATTTAATGCTGCTTCACACACTTGTTTTATTTTAATCAACGTAATGGTAAAATGATCATTTGACTGTATGTTTGTATGGTACAAAGAGATAAAGCAATAATTTCAGGTTACAGAAGTGACTTACCGCCAAAGCAATCCAAATGTGCAGCTGTGTGTGTTCCTGCTTCAAGATACTGATAACCTCGTCTCCCTCTGGCAGCTGGTCGAAGTCGAGTTCAATAACCTGCATAACACAATTAGTTAAAGTTGTCACACCCAAGGATCAGATCTTATTCTATTATCCAGAGCTTGGCATTACAGATGTGTGACAAGGATCAAAATAATGATTATAACATTTATACTCAAATGTGATTAAGGTGATTTGTCTTACTTAGGAATATTGGTTAACTAGCAACGAGATTGATAACTGAATCTTTATCAAACAACATAAACATTCTTTTTTCCCCTTTAGAAAAAAATAAATCTATTAAATAACAAGTCATTTCATCATTTTGGATTTTGGCATATGTATTTGATTTTATTACATTGTTAATGTTACCCTGCAAGTAAAGATGAAGCTATAGATGGTATATAATATGTTAATATAGTTTTTCTTATTTTTATCTTTTCTGACTAAATTTCTACTTTTTAGAAATTGTACATGGCTAAAATATTTTTTTAATCATGTCTATTAATAATAAGAATAATGAAAAAAAGACATGTAGGTTTAAAGACAGAATGCTTGTAGTAGTTGTTGAGACAGATTAGTTGTTTACGGATGTTTAAATTAAATCTACAAAGAGTTACCGTTTATTAGCGCTTTTATTTGAGCATTTGTCTATTCAAACATACTAGATAGTATTTCACATGAAGAAACTTTTCTTTTAAGTCTTTGTGCACTGACAGCACTACAATAACAGAGACACAGGCTGTTAAAAACAAAATAGACATAATTTTATAGAGGAAATCTGCTCATTGTTTCTAATATTAGCTGAACATGATTATTAATTGAATACATTTCAGATTCAGTTACAAATATATAAAAAATGTGACGTAAAGACGCCACACTATTTAGAGCCGGGGCTCGGAGGAGCCCTGAGTTCAAGGTAGCTTCAGTTAGCATTAACTGCTAACATCACAGCAAGGTTCACTTACAAACACCTGCAACAAAAATACATATACACATTTTTATTTACCTCATCTGTGTCCCGTAAAGGGATCTCAATGGAACCCCGAGACATTTTTAATTCAGAAGGGAACTTCCACTCAAGGTAGTTTGGTTAGTTTAAAAAACGAGTAGAAAACATCCACTCCGTTGTTTGCTAGTGGCTACTTTAACGGATGGTGTCACCAAAATTATGTCCGACTGGCTGTCCGATAAGCGAACCAAAATTTCGCGTTCCTTCCTTAATTATCCTTCCCTTATAATAACTAAGCACATGCATTACGCTATAATAAAAGTGGCATTAAGTAATTAACAAAAATTGTCGTGCTTTTAACTCTTTATTGTTGATGGAACTCAGTGTTAAGTTTGTTTCAATGAACAAATTCAGAATCTGCATCATTCACCCACCGGCGAGGCAAAAGGCGCTTCATGTAGGCGGTGTTTATAAACCCTTTGAAGAACCTCAGATAATCACCAAAATCTTAATAAACTTTAGAATTTAAACAACATAAAGTCTGCAAATATTTGTTTCCTTCAGGGGGGGGGGGGGGGGGGGGGGGGAAATCAGCTGATTGAACATGCTTTTTGTCTCATAAATTCATCCCGTAACTGTCGAAATCGCCCTGGCCAGTCCTCTCTGATTTCTCTTGTGTTTCTGAGATAAAATCTCCACCCTCGCTGCTCACCACCCAGGTCGTACGGCAGCTGACTGTTAAGGAATGGTCTGAAATGACAGACTTATTGTCGCAGTGAAAACAAAAATGATCCCCAAATCTCCTATATTGAGTCTGTAAACATATAATAATACAGAAAGTTGACTGCATCTTTGTTGAACTGGTGAAAAAGGAAAGAAATCCACTTATCCCGTCTTTCACAGATTTTAGCCTTTTTTCCAAGAGGAGGAGCCAGAATGTCATCTGTTCCTGACATGAAGCAGGAAAAAACCAAGTTGAAGATCATAAAGCAACACAGAAAATCAGATAAATATTATCTAAAAGAAAGAAGATTCAGGATATGATTCTGGTCATATTTTTTTTATATTTTTGGATGTATATTTTTTTAGTCTTGCAGAAGAACAGTTTCGACTGAAAAGTAAGAATTTAACTTTTTATTTTAGATCTCCAGTTTGAATTAAGCTTCCTCCTCCATAGGGACATAGTTACATATGATGAGTGTAGTTTACGTATTAGTTTTTTTTCTTTCTAAATTTAATGTATAACATTAAGTGCCTTGTTTACTGTCCATAACCCTGCACCACAATTTTTCTATGAATCTAGGTGTTTAGATTTATCATTCACATGAACCTTTTTACAGTATTTGATCATTTAAATTTTAGATTTATTAGATGCATGAAAATCCCTTCTCAGATCCATAGGAGAGAAAGAGCACAATGACTGACAGCCATGACGGTAAGTGCTGTACTACACCAGCTTATTCTTTCTCTATGCAAAAAGTACACTAATTGTTCATCATTTTAAGTTCCGGGGTCATACAGCTGTAGGACAGGAGACGTGCTTCCAGACAGTACAGGCACAAATGGATTTTCTGAACATGAGCTCCTTGAGATCATTTATACCACATGTGATGCGAGCAACACAGGTAAACTGGCTGCAAATGTTTTCATCAGAACCTATTGATATAAGGATGTAATTGTCTGCAATCATCCCTCATTTTCTTCCTGCTTTCGTCTCACCCACAGGAGAAGTGTTGGCCTCCAGCATCATGAAGTACCTGCAAACCCTCACAGCTCAGAGCACAGAGGAGGGCAGGCTGGTTTCCCTGCGTAAGCTCCTGGATCCCGACCTTCAGGACCCACATGTGAGCAGGGAGACTTTCCACTTCACTATGAGGATGTGGATTGCTCAATGCAGTCAAGACAGGTGAGACTGAGCTGTGAAGGAGGAACCTATAAAATCAGCTTTGATGCAGAATATTTTTAAAGCTTTATACCAAATTAATTATTTTATTCTTTAGCTCAGATATGTGTTTGTCTCAGCCAGACTACTCTGAAGTGTCTCTAAATGGTAAGATCCAAATCATTTAAAACATTTTAATCAAATGAATAGGAAAAAAAACCATCCTGTGATAAATTTAACAAGATTGGATTTATAAATTTCTGAAATCAATGCAGCTCCTACAGAGACCCACCAATGTTCCTGGTTAGTAATTTCCGTCCTTCACTAACTAAATGTGTTTATCTCAAGTATTCAGTTTTTGTAATAATTTAGCGCTATTATTTGTTTGGTTTTAGTGAAAGACACGACCTATGTGGTGTAGTGGCTGATCTGAAACGAGCTCCTCACGAGCTGAGAGAGCAGAACAGGAGCCTGTTGAGGATGCTGGCTCAGTGTGAGGACGAAAACCTCCAGCTCAGTCTGGAGATCACAGAGCTACAGACCAAGCTGGCCAGGTGAGGAAAAACATGCACTATTCTCATATGCTTGTGATCTTGCAAAACAAATATAGCAACAAATGTAAACTTGATCTCTTAGAGTAATATTAGAACATAATCTTTAATACAAAATATAAAATATTTTATGTAAAAAGGTCATTATCAGTAAGAGAAAGCAGAACAAAGACAAAGTGAAACACGTATCATTGGAAAATTGGAAAAGCCCAGATTAAGTCACAACATTCAAGTTACTTCCAGGCAGATCTCTGGATGTATTTTAGGCCTAACCTCAAATCCACTGCTTCCTTGTGTGACATCAAAGAAAAAGAAGAAATCAGGAAGAATATTGTGTCATTAAAAGTCATTAGTCTGAAAGCAACATGAAAAGTCAGATAGCAGTTTGGAAATGTACTACGTGTAATTTTAGAGACATGTCCTGTCATATGATTGAACTGAAACTGATGCATTTAGCTGAATTGATCGTCAGTAAATTTAAGGAAGAGAAAGGGGGAAGCTTGCCAGCCTGAGAAGCTTCCCAACTGGGAAGTATGGAGTGGCAGGATCATGGTGTCTGGGTTTTTTGATGCAAGAGGGACTGGTACACTTCACAAAGTGGATGGTATAATTAAAAGAGAACATTATGAGGAAAAATCTGCAGCAACATCTCTGTTAATGCTTGAGCATTAATAGGTCTCTGAGGTGGATGAATACCCTAAGCATGCTGCCAAACCTGTTACAAACTGGCTTAAAGGGGCAAAATGCAATTTTCTGAAATTTAAACTCGTGACTGACACCTGTGGCCAAAAAACAGAACTGCTCTTCGCCTCTGCTCGCTCTCGCAGCGCGCGCTCGTACGCCAGTCGCACTCAATCTTCAATCTTTTTCGGGCACTTGTCAGGAGTTTAACTTTTTTAGTCTTATGTGGAGTTACTGTTGGTGTCAAAGTTGTCCTGGGTCTCTTCTGTGTATTTGCACAATCCATGGAACTGCTTGCGAGTGCTGACTAGCGGTGGTGGCAGAGTGATCTGAAACATTTAACATGACATAGCTTGACGTCACATCCGCAGACAGCGTGGGAAAATCCGACCCGACAGAAAATAGAAAAAATTGGATACAGGCTTATAGGTGCACCCACTGTGAGCTGACAAGGTGTCAGTATGCTCATCAGGAGATGTTTGAGTCATAAATGGTGAAATAAAAGGCTATCGTTACGTTTATTTTGGGGGAAAAGTTGCATATAGCCCCTTTAAAGACAACAAGCTCAATGTTTTGGATAGACCAGAAAACCCTGATCTGTATCCAATAGAAAGATTGTGTGCGGAGCTGAAAGGGTGTGTGTTTAGACATCAGTTATGTCAGGAGGAATAAGCCGACATTACAGTTGCTATTGGGAGAAACTTGTGGAGGATACCCAAACTGTTTGAGTCAAATCAGGCAGTTTAAAAAGGTAACTCTACCAAATAGTAATGAAATGTATGTCACATTTTCTGTCATTTACCAATTCCAATAATTTTGATTTACAGTGGGGCAAAAAAGTATTTTAGGTACACGTCAACTGTGAGAGACAGAGTGTAAAAGAAAAATCAAGGAAGTCACATTGTATGATTTTTTTGAAAATGTATTTGTATAATGGTGCAGAAAATAACTATTTGGCCAATAACAAAAGTTCACCTCAATACTTTGTAATGTAACCTTGGTTGGCAATGAGAGAGGTCAAACGTTTCCTGTAGGTCTTAACCAGGTTTTCACACACTGTAGCTGCTTTTTTGGACCATTGTTCCATCCACATCTTTTCTGGAGCTGTGATGT
The DNA here is from genome assembly GCA_963556495.2 of Valencia hispanica. Taxonomy (NCBI): domain Eukaryota; kingdom Metazoa; phylum Chordata; class Actinopteri; order Cyprinodontiformes; family Valenciidae; genus Valencia; species Valencia hispanica. Next base: position 32,149,818 of record OY747701.1, on the reverse strand, counting down.
TTTGGGGCAGTTGCTGGGCAACATGGTCTTTCAACTCCCTATTCTCTATTGTATTGAGGCCTCGAGACTTGCTATGTTTTTCCAGAACATGGAAATGGTTTTTACATAGCCACTCCTTCGTTGCCCGGGCGGTGTGTTTGGGATCATTGTCATGCTGGAAGATCCAGGCACGTTTCATCTTCATTGCTCTCACTGATGGAAGGAGGTTTTAGCACAAAATCTCACGATACATGGCTCCTTAATATGTATCAGTCATCCTGTCCCCTTTGCAGAAAAGCACCCCCAAACCATAATGTTTCCATTCAATGCTTCAAGTGATGGAAGGTGGGTTTTGCCCTAAATCTCACGAAACATGGCCCAATTCATCCTTTCCTTAATATGGATCAGTTGTCCTGTCCTTTACAGAAAAGTAGCCCCAAAGCATAATGTTTCCAACCCCTTGGGATACAACTCAGCATTCTTCCCCCTCCAAACACAGCAAGTGGTGTTTATACCAAAGAGTTCTTTTTGGTCTCATCTGACCACATGACATTCTCCCAATCCTCCTCTGGATCATCCTGATGGTCTCTGGTAAACTTTAGACGGGCTTGGACATGTGCTGGCCCAAGCAGGGAGACCGCAAGATTTTAATCCATGACGACGTAGTGTTACTAATAGTAACCTGTTACTAATAGTAACCTGTTACTGCGGTCCCAGCTCCCTTCAGGTCATTGACCAGTTCCCCCCATGTAGTTCTGGGCTGTTTCCTCATCGTTCTCAAGATCATGTGTACCCCACAAGGTGAGATCTTGCATGGAGCCCCAGGTCGAGGGAGATTGTCAGCGATATTTATTTATTCCATTTTCTAGTAATTAGTCCAACAATTGATCTCTTCTCAACAAGGTGCTTCCCTATTGTATATTGGCTCAGTCTTGTGCAGGTGTACAAGCTTGTCCCTGGTGTCCTTGGACAGCTCTTTGGTCTTGGCCATGGTGGAGGTTGCAGACTGGCTGTTTGAAGGTGTGAATAGGTGTCTTTTATACAGATAACGAGTTCAAACAGGTGCCATTAATACAGGTAACGAGTGGAGGAAAGAAGAGCTTCTTAAAGAAGTAGTGACAGGTCTGTGAGGGCTGAATTATTGCTTGTTTGGAGGTATTGAATAATTTTTTTCTGCACCATTATACAAATAAATACTTTAAAAATCAGACAATGTGATTTTCTGGATTTTTCTTTAATATTCCGTCTCTCACAGTTGAAGTGTACATATGATGAAAATTACAGACTTCTCACATCTTTTTAAGTGGGACAACTTACACAATTGGTGTTTGCCAAATACTTTTTTGACCCACTGTAAATAAAAAAGGAAAAAAATGGTGAGATGTGATGAAAGGTTAAGCGTCTTCCTAAACAGCATATGTAAATATCTGGTTTCACCTGGAGCTGCTTAAAGTTGCATGCACTACATGCAATCAGGGTAAGAGACTGGCAATGCAGATTTATAAAAAAGTGTTAAGATGCAAAAACTGCTAACTTTATTAAGCATTTGTGAGGGTTTACTATCAAGAAATGAATGGTAATCATACCCAGTGGAAGAACAGAAAGTTAAACAATGGTGATTAAATAAATGTAATCATTCTGGTGGATTTTTGTCACCAAAATTCAGTAAAATTAAGTAATATGAAGTTAACTGTTTCAAATAGTCATAGAATTATACTAAATTGGAGAAAATGAGCTCATACATAACTTTAAATATAAGACTTATATGATCTGTCCAGTTATTACAGAATTTTGTTTTGTGTTAATCAAATTAGTTACAAAGCTTGATCTTTGACATCAGATATTATTTATCACATTTTAAGCCTCCATTTCTAAAATATTATTAAAACTTCACAAATGTTGAACCAAACTGAAAAAGAGTGAAGAAGAAGGGGAAAAGGGCAGTGGGAAAACAGAGCAGCACTGAAAAAGGCAGTTTCTGTGTGCATATTAGCTGAAAAGAGATGGAATCAGTGAAGATTGTAACCAAACACAAGAAGGAAAGGAAAATGGCACACAACCAGATGGAATAATCAAAATAGGCAGCAGGAAATGGCAATAACATGGCACACAACTGGAAAACAACAAACACTGGAAATACAAGGGGCGCATTCGTAGAAAAAATATAAAAGACTCAAATAATACCAGCTGGAAGGCCTGTTCATGGATTTGTATGTTGTACATGGAAATCTTTGAAAAATTACATCGGCTCCACTTTTTAAGCAGCAGAGGTCAATGCAGGGCAGAAGACTTTAACAGTGAGGAGGGTAATTCATATTTTCTGGAGCATGAGCTTCACTTGGCCGTCCGTCTCACCATCCATCCATCCATCCATCCATCCATCCATCCATCCATCCATCCATTCCCTGTGCATATCTTCTGCAAGGATACACCCTGGACAGGTCGTCAGTCCATCACAGAGCATCACAGAGACAATTATGCCTAATGGCAATTTACAATAACCAAATCACTTAATAGTCATGTTTTTGGACCATTGATGGAACGCAACAGTACCTGGGGAGAATCATTTAATTTTAATTCAGTTCAGTCTCATTTATTTTTATATTACCTAATGTTAATTAAAAAGTAATGTCAGGCCACTTATGAATAAAAAAACAACACAAATTCCATTCGAATCCAGTTGCATCTCTGTTTCTATAACTTGTGAAGCATAATTTTTTATTAAAACACACATATTTAGTTTTTTAAATAACACATTTAATTCATTTTAATATATTGATTTACATATAAATGGAGTTGTGCAATGTTAGTACAAAAAATTTAAAAAGGTTAAAATATTTTTATAAATACAGACAATACCATTGAAGATTTACCAAGACTATCATTTTTTGTCTTTTTCTTCCAGTTGAGATATGAATATAGGTGTTTGAATTGTGTAAATTGCTTTATAAACCTCCTATTTTATTTGTGTTTGTTTGTTTGTTTTATGTGTGTGCAGTGTTCAGAAATCAGCTGTCAAAGCTCAATCTGTGACAGAAGAGCTGGAAGAGACTCGACAGATGCTAAAAGGGCTTCAGGAAATAGCCAGTCATACCCAGAGAAGCTTCACTCAACTGGTACGTCCAACACAGAGCAGTCTACAATTATTCCATCAGGGCATCATTTTTATACAAGAAAATCCTTTTTCAGACTAATGAAACTGAACGTTTGAGGTGCCACATTAGAGTGCTTGAAGACAAGGTAATGTAGTCTTAAACTATAAGCCTTTTGTGAGTTCAAATGCATAAAAATTGGGATTTTGTTTACCCAGCATGAAAAACTAACCTTTGAAAGGGCATGTGCTGAAGAGAGTCTCAACAAATTGAAGAGGGTTAACTCTGAGTTAAGAGTAAGTTCAGATCTGTGCACTTTTTCTAGATGGTTTGAGTTTTAAATAACTTCATATGAATGTTTACAGGCTGAACATGGAGAAACCCTGACTCTGATGGTACTGAAGGACAAAGAAATGACAAAGGTCTGACTGTCATGTAAATTTAAGGAAGAATATAAGTTAAGAGTTTTGTTTTGTGTTTTTTATTCTATATTTACATTTGGCTATTTAGAAAAACATCCTTTTGGACAAGATGAAGAACTTTCATGTGGAAAATCACAAAATGATTGAGGTACGTTGATCAAAACAGTGTGAAAAAGGACAACATCAGACCATGAAGGAGGCCTGGTTATTGTCATGAGTATTATGTGTGGCATATCTGGTGTTTTAGGGTGTGCAGTCAGAACTGAGGAGGTTACATGAACATTCACACCAGCAACTCCTGAGGTACACAATGTCACCACTCTTACAGCTAGGGCTGGGCGATATTGACTAAAAATAAAATCTCAGATTTTTTCACACCAAATCCGATTTCCGATTTTAATCGATTTTTTTCTTTCTCCCTTTACTTTCTTTAACAGAAATAACAAATGACAGAATCTATTTTTTTAAACTCTTATTTTAATATCTCCTTTGGGAGTCTACCTCAATTCAAAGTTGTGTGAAAAATCTCGATTTTCCCAAAAATAAATCTTCTTAAACGGCAAATTCAAATTAATCGATAAAATCGATTTATCGCCCAGCCCTACTTACAGCTAAAAATTACTAATAATTCTTACTCACCAAATGAGCACAAAGTTGAGAGGTGCATTTCAGTTACATAACTAAACTCTAAGATGTTTAAAAAAGAAAGACAGAACCAGATTAGACTGTAGAAGAACCATGGACTACCATAAATCAAACATTTTATTGGGTCTTCTTTTACTCTGCCTCCCTTCACTCCAAGAGCTTTTTATATATTTTGTTTTGTTTCGGTTAAGATTCTGTCTTTCAATTTTCTGGAACAATATTACTTTTCTCTGGTTTGTAGGAATAAACTTGGTTTTTTATGTCTATCATTTATTGTATGGTATATTTTAAATAGTTGCCTTAGTCATTGCTGTAATCACTGTAACCATGTGCTATCTTCAGTTTAGCTTCATTTGTCTTCCTGTTTTCATTAGCTCTTAATAAAGTGTGGATGCAGCCATGTCTCTGCTTTTCTTCTTTATTATCCTGTCTGCTTTCTCTGTCCGGCAACATCTCTGCAAGCCTCTGTTTGTGTTTAAGCCTTAGTTATACACTAGTACTTTAATCCTAACCTTTGGCTTTTTACTTCCAACATTTTTAGTTTTTCAGTTTCCTAAACACATCCACCCACCATAACAGTTCTTATGCATCTGATATTGTATTAAAGTGTCTTATTCAGTTAATTTGAGTTTCACGTGGACAAAGATGAACGAAATCCTAAGATAAAAGTAAACCATGGTGAAAAAAGTATCCCATCCAATGAATGTGAATTTGTTTATTAATTCAATTCAATTCAGTTTATTTATATAGCGCCAATTCACAACAGATGTCATCTCAAGGCACTTAAAAAGAAGTCATTTCAATACATTTATACAAACATTCCAATCAGTTAAAAAGTTTCCTATTTAAGGAATCCCAGCAGATTGCGTCAGTCATTGGCGTGAGGTTGGGCCCCGTTGATGCAGACTTTCCAACCACAGCAATCCTTCAGCAATCCCTCATACTGAGCAAGCATGTAGCGACGGTGGAGAGGAAAAACTCCCCTTTAACAGGAAGAAACCTCCAACAGAACCAGGCTCAGTAGGAGCGGCCATCTGCCACGACCGTCTGGGGGTTTGAGAAGACAGAGCAGAAACACAGAAGGAACAGAAGATCTGATATAAGAGAACTTTCTATGTTACAGAAAGTAAAAAGTTGATAACAGGACACAGTGGATGTTCAGTTACTGAGAGGATCATCCCAGTCGATGCCCCCCGTCCAACAGGGCATTGCAGCCAAGCAGGATACCAGACCAGGTATATCTTCTATGGAGAGAAAAACACTGAGAGAAAACAAAGTTAACAGTCGAAATAACAGAATGTACTGTAATACAACTGGAGAGTAGTAGGAGAAAAGGAAGTAGCAGAGTGAAGAAAATTGGTAAGTTTGTCCTCCAGCAGTCTAAGCCTATAGCAGCATAACTACAGAGATAGCTCAGGATGACCTTAGCCACTCTAACTATAAGCTTTATCAAAAGGAAAGTTTTAAGCCTGGCCTTAAAAGTAAACAGAGTGTCTGCCTCACGGACTAAAGCTGGGAGCTGGTTCCACAGGAGAGGAGCCTGATAACTAAAAGATCTGCCTCCCATTCTACTTTTAGAAATCCTAGGAACTACAAGTAAACCTGCAGTCTGAGAGCGAAGGGCTCTGTTAGGAACATAAGGAACAATTAGATCTCTGATGTATGATGGATCTTGATTATTAAGGGCTTTGTATGTAAGAAGAAGGATCTTAAATTATATTCTGGATTTAACAGGGAGCCAATGAAGGGAAGCTAAAACAGGAGAAATGTGATCTATCTTTTTAATATTCATCAGAACTCTTGCTGCCTCATTTTGGATCAACTGAAGGCTTTTAATGGCATTTTGTGGGCTACCTGATAGTAAAGAATTACAGTAGTCCAGCCTTGAGGTAACAAATGTATTAAAAGTGCATTGCTTGCTTAAAGGGATCATGAGCAGAGTTGGAGCGGTTAGAGCAGGATACCTCTTAAAATGGGGATTATGGAGGATTTAAAACAAATTATCTCTGTGCCAGAGACTTAAAATAAAAATGTTGATTAAAAAATGAGTTTAAAAATGTTGGTTGTATTTGTCTCACAGTTTCTTGCTGTGTTTTGATCTTGAATAAGTCTAAATTATGAACATCTAAATGTTTCAGATATTACAATTTCATATAGGAGTAAAACATTTAAATGTGTTTTTCATCTAGGAAGAAATGCTAAACTAATAAATGAGCTAGTAATGTATTATCTAGCAAACAACAGAATGAGGAAATTGGATTCTCACAAAGTTTGACAGCAAAAGGGTGGTCATCAGTAAAACCGACGCAACAATAAAAGAAGCCATTGTCAGCAATATGACTGTATCAATGAGTGTAGAGCTCTGATTTAGCTGCATCAGAGGATCTTCTGAAAACACATCATCATGTTTATTGTCCTCAACAGGCGTCCCATGGTTTTTAGAAGTTTGTTCAATTGTTTATGAACAGCAGAAATACTGGAGAGGCTGAATTAACTGTGCTAAATTATGACAGGTTGGACAGACACTGTGTCACTCCTTGGAGTCCCCACAGTTTAAATCCTCCTAACCAGCGCTCTTTGCAGAATGAGATCCAGGACTTGCAGCAGGTTGGTATTGCCACAGCCAAGATCATCTCCTTCATGTTGTTCCATCTAATGCATATATTTGTCTGCAACAGCTTCACGGAGTTCAAGGTGACAACAGTGTCCCACTTGTCAACTCACACAGAGGAGATATTCAGTGCATCCTTCACAGGATCAAGAGCGACAAACTAGCTCATCATGTGCAAAGGAAATGTCCCGAGAAGGTGAGGAGGGGCGACCTGTTGAGCTGAGGTTTGGGAGTGAATGCTGCAACATGTGTGAATTTTACATCTAGTGTCCTCTCTCGAGTAGGACAGGCCTTTTCCTCTCCGCCAGCAGCAACAGGCAGCTCTGAAACAGCAGCTTTGTAAAGTGTATGTGAGTTTTTACCTCTCTGTCCTGTTATGGTAACAAAAAGGATACAGCCCATGTCTCAAAGTCTAGCTTATAAAAATGGTGTCTGGTTTTGACAGTATATTTATGAGCATCCCCATTAAACAACCCACAAGAGTTACTGTCTGGATAAGTGCACTTTTAATGCCACAAGTTAACAAGATAACAGTGTGTAAAATAGATGTTTATAAAGCTGTGGTGGTGGTTTCAGGCACCAAGAGCCTGAGCTGCACAGGTCTGTGTGGGAGGAGAAAAGGGACAAGAAAGACAAGGAGAAGGAGCAAACAGCCAGCCAGAGTGGGAGTCAGAGTCAGCTGCAGGAGGCCAAGAAGGTGGTTCAGGTGAAAGTGGAAGAAGAGGTAAGAAGCTACAGAGAGCAAGCTAAGGTGACACAGGAGTGCCTTGAGACACAAACAAAGCTCCTGCAGACGGAGGATGCCATCAGTGACATGAAAAAGCAGGTCTGTGACCTGCACACAGCTCTAAAATCTGGACAGGACGGTGCAGAGCAAAAACACATGAATCAAGTTCCCCACTTTCATAAAGGAGATGACACAGAGAGACAGGAAGAAGACACGACTGTGGAAAAGCTGGTGAGGGACCACAGGGATCCAACTGTGGTCCTCGAGCCTGAGAAGATCTCCGCCTCGGAGCCAAAACAGACTGAGCCGCAGGCAGACAAAGGCGATCTTTTGGTCACTCTCGGGAAGATCGAAGCAATGGTCAGCACCGCCCTCAGCGCAGCCAAGCTAGTGAGGCAGAGCGAGCGGAGGGTGAGCCAGGTGAAAGAAAAGATGGAGAGCATTACTCAGAAGATGGAACAGACTATGGACCGAGAAGCCGCCACTGATGACCTACTCGAGATCAGGGAGGGACGTCCATCACAGGTCTGTCGTTCTGAAAAATGTGCTACTATTTAATGTGATAGAAACAAGTTTATTTAAGTTAAAATAAAACCCACACATACTTCTTACAAAAAAATATAGCAATAGTTTAAATTTAAAATTAAATTAAGTTTCAACACATGGTATTAAAAATAATCTAGACAGGGAATAAATGCTTTAAATTAAACCCCTTAAAAGTGGTATTTAAATTTGGGTGGTTGTTTCATGGAAGAAACTTATCTTCAGTCAAGGAAATAAGCAATCCCACTCCCCAACCCTTTGAATGTCAAGGTATTCTTTGGCATTACATTAATCTACATTATTCAGTGTTCCAGTCCACTGCTTTGCAAAAATATTTCAACAACTCAAAGTTTTTATACCTTTTTATATTTTATCATATTACAATCACAAACCTCAAAGTGTTGTGATGTAAAGTAATTTAAAAAACATGGTCTCCAATTTAGAGTGCATTCCTCTGGTACCCCATTTCCTCTGGTCCAGTCACTTTCCTTCAGCTTGCTGGGCATGTTTGATTGTTTCATTTCTTCATACAACTATAAAACTTAAGGACAAATGTGTTAATTCAGTTTTTATTGAAGAAAATTTGTATTTGTATTCCAAGTAAAAAGCTTCTGACATTTTGCAATTAAAAAATTAGAAAATAGAAAGTTGTTATTGTACATGCTCTTTTTAATAACCACACTAAAAAGCAGTGTAAACATTTGTCTGTGATGTAAATGCAAATATGCTGCAATTAGGGAGACATTTTCAGCATTAATATTAACCTCTGACCTGTTTTTTTCAAACCAACTATTTATTGTTTGGCGTCTTTCACAGAAGTCACCTGAAAGATTCACTTTGATCATCATCTACAAGTGATGATGTTTTTTATCCTTTATTGCAATCTTTATAATCCAATAATGCCTCTAATCTCTATGCTTTCCTGAAGTCCACAGGTCTCGCTCTGCCAGCTCATCCTAAAACAGGCACAACAAGCCTCCTACATGACCCTGGACCTGAGCAGAAAGACGGTACAGAGCTTCCTTCTTCATCTCCTGTTTTCCCAGAAATCCCAGACCCTCCACAGCTGCCCATGAATGGTATAGTGACTGCAGCACAGAAATACGTTGATGGTGTTATCATGGTAATGGGGTACACAGTGCGACAGAGATGTATTAAAGCCACTTCCTTTTCTAGTGGTAATCCCAGAGTATTTCTGAAAATAGACTGTGCTGATATTTACTTTTCACTCAACAGCTGGTACAGAGGAGGGGGAGTGTGTGCTATCTGAGGCCTCTGGGAATATTTGGAGGGATCTGAAGGAGTTTTCTATGCAGACTTGATGAGACACTAATATTTCTGGCAGCTTGTTTTTTCTGAGATGTTAAAGATATAATTCATCTTTTTATTGGCTTTTTACTCAGTGTTGTAATTACATGTTGTTTGCCCATTTTTCTATTAAAACAAATTTATTCTTAATGTCTTATGGAGACTTTTAGGCTTCAACAGATGAAAAACAACTGTATTAACAAAATTATGTATTCATATGTTTATAATTGCAACCAAAATAGTAATACTTTAAAATAGATTCTGGTCAGCCTAGCTAATTTAGTCTCATACAATTTTTTTTTGTTTGTCCCCAATGTTTTTAAGATACAAAAATTTGCCTTGACCAAAAGACATTTTGTACCATCCATTGGGTAATTTTTACAACCCAATGATTTGACAACAATTTAAAGTAATTTAGTCATTTCTACTCATATTCTACAACAAGAAAATGTAGTTTAATAAATATCTACCAGCGGGAGGTCATTCAGGGTTATTATGTGTTGATCAGGGGCCACAATCTCTCAAATTTCATAATGAGAAATTTGCCCAACAGGAGATCAGAACAAAACTCAATGTAAACATGGTGGAATAGAAATTCTTTTGAAAATAATATATACTTAAATTAAAGAGTACATAACTTTTGATCATGTTTTTGATTATTCATCTACTCATATTCTACAACAAGAAAATGTAGTTTAATAAATATCTACCAGCGGGAGGTCATTCAGGGTTATTATGGGTTGATCAGGGGCCACAATCTCTCAAATTTCCTAATGAGAAATTTGCCCAACAGGAGATCAGAACAAAACTCAATGTAAACATGGTGGAATAGAAATTATTTTGAAAATAATATATACTTAAATTAAAGTGTACATAACTTTTGATCATGTTTTTGATTATTCATCTACACAAAGAAATAAACTGATGGTTAAGTGTCAAATGCTTCATTTGAGGATATAAAACTAAAGTAGGATGGGAAAAATAGCTGGATACAAAATGAGCCATAAATTAGCCTGTGGCTAAAACTGAACTTGAATTGTTCAAAACGTAAAGAAATACATCTTAAAAAGTGAAGAGTAAAGTGGATTGGTCCAACGTTACTTTATGTTTTTTTATTAACAAAATCTGCATCCAGGTTTTTATTCTGAAGGCAAAGCTAAGCTAACAAAAGACTTCCTCTATTTTACTTTTTACAACTTTAGTTTGTCCAGTTACTTTTTAAAACACTGAATAAAATATATTCCTTTATTATCTCTTTGAAATCCAAACTGTATTTAGAAAGTTTTCGAAAATTTTAGTTTTTTAACTATTTATTACCGTCATTACCCTCATGTGCTGTGTAAACATGGTCATTTTAACATTTCTTAGTGCTTTTCCCATCAGTAAGTAGGAAGCAATCTTTTTTGCTAAAAGAAGAGTCATTTTCCATGCATCTCTTCTCTTCTCTACTTGGCTAAAACAGTGATAGCTAACATGGCTTTGTCTTATATTGGATGGTTGGCGATGGACAGTCTACAGATTGTTAATGTTGTTAAACCAGTGGGAGCCTTTGGGGAGGTCAACCTAGACCTAACAGGCCGCAGTCATCTCAGTGTCTGCTTTTTATTATTATTTTACAACGTTCTATCTAAAGATAATATTGTGTTGTGCCATGTTGGCAGCAGTTTGTTTTTGGTTAGCAAATGAAGCTGCATTATTCCAAACAGCAGCACTAAGAGGAACAGTAATGACATTCCTGCATCAGGAAGATTATAAGTTGAATTGTGGAGCTCTACTAATGTAGACCCGTCCCATGATGGTGACTGTAAAGACGAGTTTCCTTTAACAAAGTGTCAATTTATGACATGATGTATTGTTTTCATAATATATATTTATGTATATGCAAGTATAAGCACTGTGATAATGTTTAGCCATTATACTGTTCATGAAGGAGAAGGATGCTGTGTCCCAGAGATATAAACTTGTCTTTGTGCAGAATGTGAAAATCAAAAGCCTTGTGAAGATGTTATCTGAAGGTCATAAGAGAGTGTCCTGTACCAACATGGACTGAAAGGCCACCCAGAGAGGAAGAAGCCATTACCACTAAAACACCATACAAACCATCCAGAAATATAAAAAAGTCCTTCCTTTTTGTAGACATGTCTTTTTCTCTGATGAAACAAAAACTGTTAGGCCACAATGAATATAGGTATATTTATGGGAGAAAAGTCTGAGAACACCAATCCAAATGTGAAGCATGGTGGTGGAGGTCATGTTGTGGTGATTTTGGGCTGCAGGAAGGACTGACGTGCTTCACAAAACAGATGGCATCATGAGGAAACAATATTAGGTCGAAATCCTTTAGAAACATATCAAGGAACATCAGCAAGGAAGTCAAATGGGTCTTCATTGACAATGATCTTACGCAAACAGCTAAACTAGCTTGAAAATGTAAAGGCCACATTTTGATGGGGCCTTTACAAAGCCCTGATGTTTGTCCTATATGTGTAAGTAGAGCTGAAAAGATGTGTGTGAGCAATGTGGCTTATACGCCTGACAGAGGTGGGTAGAGTAGCCAAAAATTGCACTCAAGTGAAAGTAGCACTACTTCAACATATTTTCACTCAAGTAAAAGTACAAAGTTCTCATCCAAAAAAATTACTTAAGAGTAAAAAAGTATTTTGTAAAAAGGCTACTCAAGTTTAGTACTTGTTCTGAGATCGTAACATATAATTTAATATTTAAAAATTATGTAATAGGACAAAAACATAAAGTTCCCAAAGGTACATTTTAACTTTAATTTAATATGTTTTAGTGGTATCAACATTTAGCAAAATTGAGATGCAGAGGAGTCCAAGTTTCTCTGCTTTCACTTGGCCAACTGGGAGAGGTAATTTAAGAAGCAATTTCTAACCTGGCCTTATGTTGTTCGCCAACCTTTTTGTACTGGAAAACCTTTGAAGTGCAGAGCCCATACCACCTGCCCGACTCGTCTCAGTAAAGAGGAGCAGCACATTTATTCAGTGCTCTGTTCAGATTTCCAAACCATCCATCCATCCATTTTCTGTACCTGTCATTCCTATGCAGGGTTGCGGGGGGCTGGTGGCTATCTCCAGCTGTAACAGGGTGAGAGGCGAGGAACACCCTGGACAGGTCACCAGTCCATCGCAGGGCAACACAGAGACACACAGGACAAACAACCATGCACACACATACCTAAGGGCAATTTAGAGAAACCAGTTCACCTAACAGTCATGTTTTTGGACTGTGGGAGGAAGCCGGAGTGCCGCGCATGCACAAGGCAAATATGTAAACTTCATGCAGAAAGACCCCACGCTGGGATTTGAACCCAGGACCTTCTTGCTGCAACAGTGCTACCAACTGTGCCACTGTGCAGCCCGATTTCCAAACCCATCAGAGAAAACTCTACAGGGCATCCTGGGGTTTTGTTCATCTTCATTTGATTTATTTAATAAAAGTTTTTTTGAAAAAGGGTCACATAAACCAAACAGTGACATATCCAAGTTTCAAATTTATGATGAGACTTCCTCATGTAAGTGTTAAAAATTCAACGCATTGAAAGCAATCCTCTGATTAGAGTTGTGTTTATGTTTTTAGCGAGTTACCAGCTATTCACCTGTTTTTTCTTGTTTACAGGGGTTCTGGAACAACATTTTTGACAATTAGAAACTGTCCTTTAAGCCTCTATGTAGCATATGAAACTTTGTTGGGGCTGAAAGGCAACCTTGGCTTGGGAGATTGGAGGTTGTCCTATCACCAGAGGGTTGCTGATTTGAACCCCCACTCTTTCCGTCTCGATTGTTGTGTCCTTGGGCAAGACACTTCACCCGCCTTGCCTACTGGTGGTGGTCAGAGGACCTGGTGGCACCAGTCTTCAGCAGCCTCGGTTCTGTCAGTGTGCCCCAGGACAGCTGTGGCTAATATGTAGCTTACCATCACCAGTGTGTGAATGTGTGTGTGAATGGGTGAATGACTGAATGTAGTGTGAAGCTCATTGGGGTCTTCTGGACTAGATAAAGCACTCTGTAAGTACAGGCCATTTACCATTTGAAAGGGGGTCAGGAGCCCTGATAAATGGCCAAATACGACCCCACAATAAAACCGTAATTGAAAGACTGGTTCTCCCTGCCCACTCATGAATATTAAATGAGCTGCCTGCTGATTGGCCGGTTTACCTCAATGACTCTATGACGATAGGGTTAATGGTTCTACAATCAACACTTTCATACTCCCGACACTGAAGTGGGCAGAGACATGTCATTTCTAAGGGGTTGTGTGTACAACCGATGATGCATTATCAGAGCTTTTCCCAGACTGGCCCGTTTATCAGTGGAAATGACAAAATTATGAATTTGCATAGGAAAGATCGGAGATGGCACAGACTTTTTGGTTTGGTACGTTTGACACCCCAAACTGCCTAAATTAAATAACAACAAGGTAAATGTGGTTTTGAAGGACCCCTTTAAAGAGTTTTAATGCATATGAATACCGTAATAATTTAGAACCATCTCTAGCCAGAATGGATATCACACATTTACAAACCTGTCAGTGCTGTTGTGCAGGTTCAACTTTGTGTGTTTTGGGAGTCAGATGGAGGTGTTTCACTGCATTGCAATAAAAGAACATCATCTGTATTAACCTAAAGTATGTTTATATAACTTTACAGAGAAAAGAATTTAAGGTTACTGTTGCTGTTTAAAATATAATTGAAGGCGATGCATAAAGTCAAACTATAGAACTGAATGTTAACTGCTCACTAATTTTCTATTAAAGAAATATTTGAAATGAGAAACCTTCAGCTCTGATGCTGCTTCTACTCACTAGTTCTTAGTCCTACACTTGTTACCACATTACAAGGCTCCTCTTGAAAGCCTCTGAAGCAGAAAACAGGAGCTCCTAACCAGCGGACAAGCACCTGATTTGCTTCAGATGGTTGCCAGGTTATTGTTGCCCCTAGCTATAGAGGTGGGCTGGGTGCATACTTCCTGAAGCAAGAAGTAAAACAGTTTTATCAATCAGAAAAACAGCCACACTGCGAGGATCAGCCCCAATGGGAAGACAGCTAAATGTATTTCTGCCATCAATATTGATTTCCTCTTTCTGCCACAGTGACATGGGCTTTCTTTTTCAATCTCCTGTTTTTCTTTTTTTACTGTCCCCTGACATTTGCATTGCACATGCTTTGCTGTTAAATGCAAATCAACTGTTTTCACAGTCTCTCTGTGCTCTGGCTCTAACAGGTGCTGCAGGACAAGGCAGCAGCTGGGAGGTAAGACCCGCTCTTCCTAAAAATATTGCGTTATTTCTTTATGCACCGGCTGCATGCATACTGCTCTGTGTTACTGTGATTTTAGTTGAGTTTTTACATGAAAATGTACATTTCCAGGAAGTGTACTGTGCTGTATATGCCGTTGATGTACAGCACATGCTTCCTCAAACTAGCTTAGGTCCAGGCTGATATAATCATCATCATGATATAATTGTTTTAGTAATAAAACATTTGTGTATAAGGACTTTCTTCTACTTTTAGCCAACTATAGTTTTCTTATTAAACCTCCAGTGACACTTTTGGTCCCAAGGGAAACAGTTACAGTAGGAAACATTTAGAATGTTTCCTACAAAGGACATAAAATGGTAAGGTCTTATTTGAATGAACAAATTAAGAAAACAAGACAGTTTTTAAAACAGTAAAAAGGTTGTTAACTTAGGAAAACTGTTTATTTAGTCTTTAAAGTTAATAGATTAGATTTCACTGATATTTTTATGTTTTGTTCATGACAAATGGCTCTTTATCTACCAGTCAAACATAAAGGTGACTTCATGAATTTGTATGCTACGCTTAATTTTGGTTAATTATGAACTGTATACTCTGCAAAATAACAAGGTTTTTGGCCTATCTGCCCTTTACTCTTCCGGATGGTGAATGCATAATTTCTAGAAGAAGAAAAAAGAATCCTGCATATTTTATTTTATTCAGTAAATCTTTAAAACGTTCATACTCAAAGTGAGGTTTCTGTGATTTCAATTTTCACCACATATTTCAAGGCTGCCATAATATTCTGATAATTAGGTCATCTCTTTTAACTGATGCTAATTTTAATGTATTTCTAAACCAATGGGTAGATTTCCTTCAATAAATTGTTTCACCTTTTAATACAGTTATTACTGCATGTTCATCAATGCTATCATGTTCTGGGTAATACCCACAGATCTTTTGCAATTTTTAAGCAAAAAGCTATTTCCTTAAAGTATTAATTTTTTTAGTCAGGTCATCTTCTCTTGTTTTGCCTTATTTCATTTTGTGGTTCTACACTACATACCAGGACTTATAGTTCTTTTGTAGCTATTTTTTAAAACACTTTGTTTGCAATAACTTGATATTAAAAAACAAAACAAAAATATAAATCTTTGTTTTGTATTTGATGGTTTTTGTACTACTTTTTATTGGGTTTACATAAGGTATAAATTATTGCAGATTCTTACGTTTCAGAAACTGCATTGCATATTAAACTGTAATACAAAGCATTTGGTTATTGTAAAACCTCATAGGGATCTCATCTGAGGCAGAATGCTTATTAATCATTTCCTATAAAAGTCTTTCTTCATATTTAAGCTTAAAAGCGAATTGTTTGATAATAATTTTGTATTAGTGTGTTAACCATCACCTAATCATGACTAGTTTTCAAAGTGTGTTTCATTTTAGCAGTGGGAAATCTATTACTCTGATTAATGGTTATTGAACCAGTATTTTATCTTGATCTGATTATTGGTTATCTTTTGGATGTGACTTGATACAACACACTCAGTAGTTAATGATTTACTATTTAATTGGCTTATTTCACAAGTAACAAATCAATAACTAGCAACTGGCTGATCAGTGGCTACTGATGGATGGATGGAAGGATGCATGGATGGATGGATGAAATGAATACCTTTAAACATACATTGTTCTTATGTGATAAGTTTTTATTTAATTCCTAATACCTTCTTTAAACATGCTCCTGTATGTGAAATGTCAGCATTTACACATAAGTACTGTACAATACCAGTTATCTATCTTATAAGGTTGAAAAAGATGAAAGGACTGTACTGTAGACCAAAGCTGTAACTAAAGCTGATAATTTAGATAATATAACACTAACCTTCAGTGATCAATCTGATTTTTTAAGTAAAAGATTCAAAAATGGATTTGAGGTTAGCCCTTTTTTGCAGAGTAAGAACATGTGACTTTCTGGCATTAACTGTTTATTTTGTAAGCAGCGCCATTCAATCTGTAGTATTTAAGATGATCATGCAATGCTATTTTAAAACATAAAGCTGTCTTCCCCCAGACACTGTATCTGCTGTGTTCCTGTTTTCTCTGTGCGGTCAGCGAACTTGAATCATAAACACTCAATGAATAAGAAGGAGCAGAAATGGTGGACGTTTTGACAGAGCAGATTACCAAATAGCTATGGAGCTTAAGAGCTCGGAAGTGGATTCCTCATCATCAAAAGAGTAAACACAGAGCAGTCTTGCGCTGTCCTTCTGTCTGTCCCACACAGAAAAGTACACAATAAGTTTCTCACACCTCTAAAATATAAGTGTTTTAGAAAGAGAACAGTTTAATTTTATTCTGGTCTTATTTAGGGATAATTAGAGGATCAGATGCCTGAGATCACATAATCACACACTCACATACACTTCACAGCAGCTTAAAGAGGCGCACTGAGTCCTTCTCCTTAAATGGTAAAAGCTCCCAGGAGTGAAACAGAGGCTGTTGCTGCTGAAAAAATCCAGGGAACAGAGGGGACGGGAGAAGGAAGAAGAAGCCTTGAGGATTGAGAGTTTTCTGGGGAAAACTGTAACAGTGACAGCTTGGTTGTGGGAAGTGTCTGAGTTGGAGAGATCAGCTGGAGTTGCAGCAGTGTAGCGGTGGACTCAGGTAATGTGCACACTCTCTGTGGACAGGTTCAGATGTTTTGCTGTTTGTTGCTATGGGGTTTCAGTGGATAATTGGACAAAAGCAGATTCCGCTGTTTTTATCTCTGCAACTGCTTCAAACATCTGCATGAAGGTTTGTGGACATTTCTTAGTTTGACTGCAGTAACTCTATATACAACTGCTTTCCATTTTGGAAGTCTGTTTGGGGAACTCTCCTCCCTCAGCCTGACTTGACATCATAGAACTCATTGCATCTTTTATTTTCTTACACTTCCTCTGCCATGTTATCGCAGATTGTGCCTGTGTTTAAACCACTTCCTCTACTGGCTCTGCACTCTGTTCACACAACCAAATTTTAAACAAATCTGGCTTATGTAACAGAGAAAGAAAGAAAGAAAGAAAGAAAGAAAGAAAGAAAGAAAGAAAGAAAGAAAGAAAGAAAGAAAGAAAGAAAGAAAGAAAGAAAGAAAGAAAGAAAGAAAGAAAGAAAGAAAGAAAGAAAGAAAGAAAGAAAGAAAGAAAGAAAGGTGCTGCTCCCTTTGCCTCTTTCTCTTATACTTGAACACTTTTGGTAGAAAATCAAGTCATTGGTCTATTTTGTTTGAAGATGGAGGTTAAGAGTTGGTTACAAGCTCAGGATTGCATGGTCTGTTCTTTTCTCTCACAGGAAATAATCTGAGTGATTAAATTACTCTGCAATATTTATCTCAGCGTCATGGTCTGTGGGAGCAACACTCTGCACTGTGCAGCCTCCTGCAGAGCTGGTTGGCACCTTTGTCCAGTGTGTCTGTCAGTGTTTGTTCAGGGCAGGGTTCTTAACTTGAGAACTTTTACTGATTGTAGCTAAATTAAGCTGCGGTAAATATTATTCATGTTCACAAACTGATCAGTCTCCTAATCTAAAAATCAGCGTGAATGAAGAGTCGTATCATTTCATTAAGCCATCTCCATTCAGCTATAAAGAAGAAATGAGATTTGTGTACTTTTCTCAGGACAAGAATTTATTCTGAGCCAAGACCAACAATGAAACCTCAACTGAAGATTATAGGAACGACAAGCACTAATAAATAACACAATATCATCACACGAACAAATATAAAAACCTAACAAAGACAAATAACACAAATTCTACTTTACAAAGGGAACATTTATTTGACTAGGAATTGCACATTCAAAATATTTTCTAAACTGATTAAAACTTAGTTTTCCAAAGGTTTAGCAATCTCTCAGAAGTCAAAAGAATTTGATTTTATAGCATAGTTCTAAGTTATAATACCTACTTTATTCTAAGGGTGCATTCACACCAGCCCCGTTTAATCTGCTGTAATCAAACTCCAATTCATTTGCCCAGAAAGTCGAGTTTGTGCGAGGAGGCATGAATGCGCAATCAAACTCTAATGCGGACCAAAAAAGCAAACTCCGGTCCGTCTAAAGACCTAGGTCTTGGCTCGGTTGAAGTGAACTCTGGCGCGGTTCAATTACAAATGTGAATGCCAAGGGCACTGGGAAACGCCGAGTAAAGCAGTAAGTCAACTGCAGCGTATTCTGGGTGAATACAACAAAGACATTCGCACAACACCGACTCTACCCTGTTCTCTGTTCATTCTGAGCCCCTTGCTGTAATGGATTTGTCTGGCACATTTGCCAAAAGACAACAGAGCAATCATAAAATCGCTAAAATCTGATGCCCCTCCATGTTTGTTTACATTTCACAGAACAGTAAGTGTCCTTGTGTTTAGTGCTTCTTATTGCAGCGACACCACAGGTGAGCAGGTAAAGATGTTGCTCGAATAGTTCAGTTTGTTTGACAAAGTGCAGTGTGAAAGCGAACCGCACCAGCTAAAATAGATAGGTGCAATAAAGATTTAGGGCCACAATAGAACTGAATAGAGGGCCCTACTGGGTCAGACGTCAGCTATGTAATTTTCTCTGTCCCAGCTTGAGTCATTTTTCCTGTAGTTTCCATCTCTGTCTTTCTCAGCCATAGGGATAGTTGGTTTCTGCTTCAGCAGCAGTTCTGTCTGCCAAAAGTCCCTCTGAGACTGGCAGCCGTACTGGTCTCTTCTGGCATTGGGCTTGATAGAACTGGAGGTTCTGGACATTAAATCAGTTGTGGAACCACATGGGTTGGATACGAAGGGAAACACGCTAAAATAATAGGTGGGCTGAGCACACATCCAAGGTGTATGGAATGTTGCATTGTTGCATCCTGCATCTTTAAGCAAAGATAGATGAACATAATATGTACAATGCCAGCAAAAACATTTGTCACAACCGGATCTCAAAAGGTTGATTAGCCCTCCTTTGAGTTGGTCAGGCAACTCTCAACTCAGCTACTTAGAACAACATGCCTCGGGAGGAGGAGTTATCAGGAGGGACCGATCAGCAAATCAGAAGCATAGATTGGTTAATCTAAGAGCTACATCATGCTTTCTTTTGTTTAAAAGAAATTTTTTAGAATTCGGGAGACGTCTCCAAAGATGTTACCAGATGTCTCTAGCAAAAATAAGTATGAGGTGACTGAAGTTGTTCCCACATTCAACCATTTGGAGCATGTAATCATTACATTGAATAAAAGACCGTTTCAAATCCAGGTTTGATACATCAACAACTGGAATTGAAAGTTTATGGTTATTTGTGGATTATTTCTCATTTTAAGAACTTTGACATGTATTGACAGGCATTCAGAAATAACCATTTGAGAATAATAACTAGCAAGGTCATATGCTTCTCATATCTGTGGAATTAAGAATGTGTTTTGACAAGATTTGGTTCTACTAGTAAATTTTGAAAGGACCTGGATCAATGGAGCTCTTGTAGCCCAGAGTTCAAATTCAAGAGGGCAGGCATTGGTACATCCGCTATGTTTCTTTGGTTGTTTAGTAAGAAATTATTTAGTCTTGATAATTGAATGATATACAAAGTAGCATACTTATGTCATACACACAAAAACACATAATTCATTATAGATTTATTTCATTTTATCCTCTTTTAATGCTTGCCCTCTTATTTTTTATGTTACAAAAAAATAACTGTATAGCAGCTAGTGAAACAAAAACAATTTGAAGCTTCACTAGGTAAATCAGTAACAGAGCTTGCTTCTGCTACCAATGTTTTTCTAAATTGTTACAGTTATCCAGAAATATTCAGCAAGCTGATTTTATATATTCAAAACCTCATCAGAACTTTTATTCAATTCAGCTCAGTTGATTAATATAACATCAGTTCATTTTAATCTTCATACCAAGAAGTTCTGCAAGAAAGTAAATCCGATTATATAGAGTCTAATTCAGCTCAGATCACATTATCTAATCTATAATGCAAAGACTTAAAAGGGCATTTTTTTAGGGGGTTTAGAATAAAATAGAAGGATTTTGAATACATTACCAAAATCTTTTATCTTGGATGAATGGCAAAGAGAAATTACCAAGATCTCCACTAAATGCTTTTGCAGAGTGAGAATGAAAAGGAGTTAGTACTCCTGTATGAGACTGTATTAATGTACTCAGGAAATATCCCAGCAGCTAACTAGGAAACAGTTAAACAATCCATTTCCTCCCCAGTGACTCACAACCTCTCTGTCGCATTAAGTTCCCAGGAACTTGTCAGGTCTGTGAGATTGAGCAGCGTTGTATAATCTAGATGTCACTGTGTCTAAAGATTTACTTCCCTTCTCATGTCTCACCTGAGAAACAGTAATTCATGGCTAACACCTGTCACGTTCATGAATATGGAACTCTTGGTGTTTGTGATGAATTTAAACCAACCTGAAGTCTATTAGCATCAGACCTCATTATCCTCTGACACTGGTTTGTGCACATCCTCCTTCAAGGGGTTAAAATGGCTCTGCATTTGGATTTGCATACATTTGCTGCTAAAAAAAAAGGGAAGATCGGCGTGAGTTCAAACAAGGACAACACAATGGTTGCACTCATATTTCTTATTCAGGTGAGGTTTGCCTTCAGTTCAGTGAACCATGTGAAAAGGAGTAACAAAAATATCTAAGACTCAGAAAATATTAATTTACTTCACTGAATTCTTTAACAGTAATGTCAGAAACTTCATAATTGTTATGCACATGTTTGATGCCTACAAAAGTGCTCTATAAACAGATGTATGGTGTTTTCTTGTAATAAGGTGCTACATGTTGGTTATTTCACTTCCCACTGTAAATCGTTTGTTAGTTTGCTGTCTTATTTGATACCTTTATTGCAACTCTAATGTTTACAGTTCTGATAAAGTCAGTGTTGATCAGTGAGAACTCCACGGTGATGATTGACTCTCTCAGTAATGTTCCACACGGCTTGCACTCGTGTTTATATAAAATATTTCTTCAAATCCTTATGTTTGTTTTTCTCCGTCCCCAAGGAGCTCATTGCCTCAGTCGGCCTGTGAAAGTCGAGTGCAGCTCAGCGTTATAACAACCAAGAGCATCCCTTTGAGTGTTTGTAATCAGCACTGTGACTTCCCAAAGAAAACTGCAATGTGGGAATAAAAACAGATGGATAAAAATATTTATTTGCTCATTAGAGATTTTGATCCCCTCGCATTGACGTCGTATTAGTTTCTACCTCTGCTGATTTTTCAGATATAAATGATTTAAGTGTCTCTGAAGTTTTAGCTGAACTTCATAACCAACACTTTTAAACTTCCAGTGACATTTTTTATTTATTTTGGTTTGTCTTGTAATTTCTATTAATTACCATCTGATCAGTATAGATATTGTGCCTCTTTTGATGTCATCAAACCAAAATGCACACAAAGTATAATTTAAAGTGCTTTTCCTCAGAGTGCTATTAAATAAATGAATTTTGTTATTTCTTTATATACTGAAAATCCAAACTTTATTGCCAAGCTGCTTTTAATAATAGTGCACACTTGTTTAAAAACCCATTGATCCCTAGCACTATGCATGCTTTGAGATTATACTTTTACCTCTGCAATAAATATATACAAACATATTTCAGGGTTGTAATGAATGGCTAATTAAATGTTTAAGAATATTTCCTTTTCTGGAGTTTAGAAGTAAAATTACATGCAGCCAAGCTTAGTGTATATTCCAGAGTTAGTTGCTATCATTTTCAAGCCTAAGGAGAATGGAGCTATTTTGGGATTTGTTTAAAGTGTGATGGTGTGGTGGTTTACTCTTTTAGCAGTAGTGGTTTTATCTCTAATGTCTCCATCCTATAATAACTACAGATAGGAAGAGGACTGCCTCTCCACTTGTGTTTCTGCTGAAATTAAAACAACATATTTTTGCATGTTTATGTATTTATGATCTTGCAGCTCCAGCAGGAGAAGAAACTCTTCCTGCCTGAGTTTTCTTTAAAACAAGGCAACCTTAACTTGAGGGGGCCATCCAGTCCTTTTACCTTCCCGTTCACCTGTTCTCGTCCCTCTCTGCCCTCCGTCATGCCAACCCTGCCTGAAGAAGAGGAGGACTCTCCTGAAGAACTAGACAGTCCATCCAGTTCTCCTGGAACAGTGAGTGCAAACGCCACTGTCTGAAAATACATGTTCATAAATACTTCAATGGCAGTAGGAGGAAATTCCATCAGCGCTTTTTGCATTAATCTGACTTTACAATGTGTTATTTTTCCTCCAACATGCTGATTTTATTAAGCCAATAATAGCACATTTTACATAACTTTGTCCTGTTTCATGTGTTCCCCACTGTTAAAACAGAGACGTGGCTGTGTAGAAAAAAACTGGAGTTACAATAACTACAAATTGAAATGTTGCTATTTGCTTTGGTGCATGTTATGTTTTTAATCTGCGCTGTTATCTCACGCAAAATGTTTACAAACTAGTCTGATTCTGTTTATTCTTAAATGTTTTATTAGTCTTTAAAGGTATTTTAGCTTGGCTTTCATAATTTATCACCACAGCAGAGAAACCACTGAGAGTTTTCTTTTTCAGAGAGAGAGACCATTACAGTTCTGTCTGGAGAATACTGCGTTTCTGCAAAACAATGACTGGGGGTCTTTAGAGAAACATTTGTGAATGCTGTCCTAAAAAGTAAAGGCACAATTTTATCAATTTTCTCTTTGTCTTGATGAGTAAGATAATGGCTTAATTAGACTGTTTTAAAAGTGTTAAACTGAGCATAGTCTCCCTCTGAAATTGCTCATAAACACCAAGGCTGGATGAGACATCTCAGAATGTACTGGAGTATATGCCAGCACAATAAAACTACCTATCTTTATTGCTGCTTTGAATCTGTAGTCTGTTTACTGGGTTACATCAGGCTTTCCTTCTGTTAGTAATGTCCAGGTACCATAAGCTTTTAGCGAAGTTTATCAGCATACTTACGGTGCCTTTTGGTAACACAGGAATTTACTGCTGTAAAAATAATGGGTTTAAAGTTTAGTCTTCTAAACAAGGAAGTTTGCATGGT
This sequence comes from Valencia hispanica, assembly GCA_963556495.2. Classification (NCBI taxonomy): domain Eukaryota; kingdom Metazoa; phylum Chordata; class Actinopteri; order Cyprinodontiformes; family Valenciidae; genus Valencia; species Valencia hispanica. Next base: position 32,126,171 of record OY747701.1, on the reverse strand, counting down.
TATACTGTATGTGCACTTAAAACCCAAAATTGAAAAATAAAAACATTTTCAGTGGGTATCCACTCTACAGTGCTGTGAAAAGCCACTTCCCACCATTCAGATTTATTTTGCTTGAGTTCCTTTTTTTTTCTTCGCTAAATGTTTCAGATCATCAAAGAATGTTAATTTCAGATAAGGTAACTTTAGTAAATAAAAAATGCAGTTCGGAATAGATTATTTTATTTAGTGGAAAAAAACATTAAAACCAAAAAAACCTCATAACCTGTTGTGCCACACTTGTCAGCAGCATTTGCCAACTATAATAATAATAATCCATCCATCCATTAACTATACCCTCTATCCTTTGCAAGGTTCTGAGGGGGAAGTGTGTGTGGGGGGGGTGGGGGGGGGGGGGGGGGTGTTAATCATCAGCAATCATCAGGCGAGGCACACTCTGGACAGCTCACCAGTCCAAGACCAGTTAACCTAACAGTCACGTTTTTGGACTGTGGGAAGAGGCCGGAGCACACCTAGGGAACAAACGCATGCACAGGGAGAACATGCAAACTCCATGCAGAAAGACTCCTAACCAGGATTCGAGTCCAGGACCTTCTTGCTGCAAGGCAACAGTGCTACCAACTGCACCACTGTGGAGCCTAATAACAATGAGAAGAAAAGAAGAACAAGAATAATAGATTTTATTTATAAGCGCCTTTCAATTCACTCAAGGACAACAAAAAATAGAATACAAAGAAACGATAAGAAATCATACCTATCACATAAAACCACAGTAAAAAATACATGAAGTAAAAATATAATCCAAAATTTAATCTAATCTGAAATTAAAAGTGTTTACAAAGAGTATGCAGTCTTAAACAGGTGGGTTGGAGTGCGGATTCAAAAGTGGGAAGAGTGTTCCTGATAGCTGGGGGCATAGTATTCCATAACTGAACAGCAGAGCGACAGAATGTGATTAATTTGTCAGATCTTTGTACATGCCAATACGGAAATAAAATGAGATATCAGTTTAATCGGGGCAGTCATAGAGATTATTCATTTTACTCACTCCTCCACAAAAAAGTGAGTGACCTCAACGCAACCTTAGATGACGCTGAGTTTAAGTGTTTTGTTTGCTTAGTGTCTAGCTTGCAGAAACTTTTGTATTACAGTTTCACTGACAAAAGAAGGCTTGAACAACCTGACATAGGCCTACTTTTACATTTTTGTGATGACAGTGAATGAACTCAGGTGTCAGACGTCATTTCTGTAAAAATGTGTACCAGTATACAGTAATTTTACCCAGCATGCATATCTTTTACGCTGATCTGTAGAGCTTTAAAAATTATTGGACACATTTTATCAATGGCAGTTTGTTTCCAGCACATACAGTAAACTACATCTAATCTCAATTTAAATCTTTGTCATGGGGCATGGGGCAGAATTAGATTCTGACATTACGATAACTTTGAGCAAAAGGCATTCAGTTCCATTGTATTACAGTATTAGAATACAAACTTTAAAAGTGTGAAACAGTGTAACATGATCTAATTGTCACATATTTGACTACAATATTGCCCATTTTATTTTGATAGTGCAACAATAAGGGTTCACAAGCCAGTGTTTCCCTGTGCTCGTCTCTAGTCTGAAAAAATTGCAGAAGGTTGTGTCAGGAAGGGCATCGGGCTTAAAACCAAGCTAAATCAAATATAAAAATCACAAACATGTATCAGCAAAAATGAAAGGAGAGGTGTGGAAGACAGAAGTTGTATGGTTAGAGACAGCGTCAATGAGGTAACGACAGGGGGAATAACTTTAGGTAGCATGATGATTTGTTTCTCCGTGGGAGTGACGAGGATGGATAGGATCAGGAATGAGTATATGAGAAGGACAACTCCACTTACATGTTTCAGAGATAACATCAAAGAGGCCAGACTGAGATGGTTTGGACATGTTCAGAGAAGAGACAATGATTATATCAGTAGAAGGGTGCTGAGGTTGGAGCCACAGGGCAGGAGGCCGACAAGGACAGACCAAAAAGGAGATTTATGGATGAGGTGAAAGAAGGCAAGGCAAGGCAAGGCAATTTTGTTTGTATAGCACACTTTCAACAGCAGGGTAATTCAAGGTGCTTTACATGATTTGGTGATTTAAAAAAAACACATAAAAGAAACACACATTACACATGATACACAATAAAGCAAGAGAAAAATAAAAAAAGCAAGAGAGCATGAACACATTTCATACATATGACATCAAGCATTTACTCAAAGGCAATTCTAAACAGATGGGTTTTTAGTCTCGATTTAAAGCAGTTCAGAGTTTCAGCAGCTCTACACTCGTCAGGAAGTCTGTTCCAGATAAGGGGAGCATAAAAAGTGAAAGCTGCTTCTCCATGTTTAGTTCTGAGTCTAGGGATGTTTAGTAGGCTAGAGTTGGAGGACCTGAGTGGTCTTGGTGGTTGGTACCATGACAACAGGTCTTCAACATATTTTGGTGCTAAGCCATGTAATGATTTATAAACTAGTAAAAGTATTTTAAAGTCTATTCTCTGAGCTACAGGGAGCCAGTGTAAGGACTTTAGAACTGGGGCGATGTGCTCTACTTTCCTGGTTCTAGTGAGGACGCGAGCGGCAGCGTTCCGGATCAGCTGCAGCTGTCTGATTGTCTTTTTAGGCAGACCTGTGAAGATGCTGTTGCAGTAATCAATCCGACTAAAGATAAACGCATGGATGAGTTTTTCTAGGTCGTGTTGCAAAATCAGTCCTTTAATCCTAAAGAAGAAATAGGCTAGTTGGTGTGAGGGTAGAGGGTGCAGAGGATAGGAAAAAATGGAGACAGATTTATCGCTTTGGTGACCCATGAAGAGAAAAGTGAAAAGAGAAGATGATTGTCATTATTTTGATGCACAGACACAAATAAGAAAAGTAAGCATAAACAAGTGTTAACCTTAACTCTTTAAAATCTGCAGCATCTGCAACACAGACCGTTACAGGAAATCCTAATTGCCCACAGCTATAATGATCTACAACAACTCCTTAAAGAATTAATTGTATGAACTTATTTTCCGTCTGGGATCAATAAAGTACTTTTGAATTTGAATTGAATTTGAATTAATTGTATATTTTTATCTGAAGATATCATAAAAAATCCTATGTCAGTTTAAGTTAGTTAAATCTCATGAAATATAACCCTCGATCAAACCAAAATGTCTCTAAATGGCCCCCTCCTCTTAGATTATTGTTTACTGGAGTCTTCTAACCACATTTCCTCATGGCAGATTTAGAGCAGAGAGTAGAAAACTATTTTAAGTTGCTGGTTGTCAAAGTGGGTAAAAGTCATTGCTTTGCTGTGTATGAATTTTCACACAACATTACAATAGGTCCTGTGACAGACGGCTAGAATTCTCTATTAGAAAGTATTGGACATTAAACAATCAAAACTACAAAAGCGGGCAAATACAAACACACCTCTTTCATTGCTTTTATGGAAATGTTTGTTTAGAAATAGAAATATTCTAAAAATAAAAAAGAGTGAGCAGTGGCATCAACTCCTGTACTCCAGAACTTTTCTGATACAGCTGATTGTTTTCGTTATTTGTTTTTGACATGAAGAAAAGTGCAGCCTATATCCCTTCCTTAGCGCATCCTACTGACTGCTTTCAGCCTCACCTGGGGGGAAAAAGGTTAATGTCTCTGATTAATTTGCTAAACTACTTGAGTCCAGAAACCAGCTCATACCTGTTTGTCACTATGTACTCCAACAGATCAAACTGTCCCTCTCTGTCCTATATAGATAATGCATCACAACGCAGGAACTGTACTAAGACGGGGAGAAAAACTGGGGTGTCAAACACCCTCAGCTCACTTTCTAGCAGAGTGTGTCAATCCAGTGCTGTCTTCACTGTGTTCCTGTTAAAACAGGGTCCTTGTTTTGTTGTATTGGATTGCAGTCTGCACCAGGTGTAAGTCAAGCTGTCATCATGACCACCCCCACCATTGTTTACCCGCAGAAAGCAGTCATTGTCCAACAAGAGGGACGTGTCCTTGAACAGGCAAGGTAATTGACCACCCACCACATCCAACCCTTAAATAGATTTCTTGCTTTCGCTTCACTGTTGTTGAATCCTTACTGTGTCTTCTCTCAGGCCACACAGTCCCAGAGCTCGCCAGACCAGAAACTCCTCAGGAGGACCCATCACCACAGTTGGTGGGTAAAACCCAAAAAGGCTCACAGGCTGCAGATGGAATCTAAAAATAAATACTATGAGAACTATTTAGTTTGTGGTTTAAATTCATCAGTTTTATTCTAAAAATATTTTTCCACTATCTAGCTGTTTTAGCATTTGTTGCACAATCAGCAGAAACCACTTCTAAATCAGTCTTTTATCTACAGCAGATGTGCTCCAGGTTTGTGATCTCGTCTCCAGCTTTACAGATAAATCTGATGAAGTGTCCTCCCACATGCCTTAGAAAGCATTTGATGCTTTGATTCCTTTTAGTCCTCCATGAGCTAACGCTGCATTATAACAACAGGTGATAACAAATCCCTTGCCTTTGTCTGGTTATGTTTGCTGACATTTAGAACTGAATTATTCCTTACATGGGAACTTTATATTTATCAGAGAAGAGGTTTAAACTGGTTGAAGATAGAGCTCCAGCTAAACTTACTCAAAATCAACAATGGTGTTCAAGTTTCTCGGGATTAAAGCATTTTAAAATATGCAAACACATTTTAAAATCCTGATTTAAAATAATCTACTAATAGAAATGGCAAAATCCAGAATATTTCAGCAATAAAATATATACTGTGCATCACCTGTTTATTGTTTTTCTCAGACAGCACTGGTAATGTGATTGACTTGGTGAAGGACCAGCTTCCAGAGCTTCAACTCTCTGAGGAGGATCGGCAGAAGAACCTGGAGCTTCTCGAACAGGCCAAGATGGTCAGCGACCGCTTTCTGACCCGCCGGGGACGGCGATCTCTCAGCAGCCTCACTGACTCACCCACAGGTGGTGCATGTACCACGTCTCACATGCATACTAAATTTAAAACTTAATAGAAAGATGAGCGCATACACGTTGTCCTATTCTGTTAAATTATTTTAAAAAAGCTTTTGTGTCCTTTATTGCACACATTTAGCATTCTTCATTTTGCTAATCATTTTTTTAATGACATACGTTTTTCGTCCACAGGTCTCTCTCCAGCTCCAACACCATCAACATCACCATGTTCATCAAGAAGCAGCTCTTTCATTGGCCCGCCTCAGACTGGTTTGTACTTCACTTTGTCCGGGTTTGTCTAAACCTCTCCTTGAAATTATTGATAATACTTAATTTCTTCTTTGTGTTGCTATGGTTCTTGTATTAGTGCGAGCTTCATCTAAAGTCCACGTTAAAATCATGGAAAAGCACGGTTCATGTCCTTATATGGAAAGCATGCAGCTAAAATGCAACTTTGCAGAGTTTAAATCTGGTTGACTTGACCAGTCGAAGTAATTTAAGGAACTGCATATTCAAGGTTTATGGCAACAAATAGAATGCCCAAAGCTGTTCTACCCCTGGCAGATCTTGTTTTAAAATAATTGTTTCTAAAAGAAAATTCCTATAAACGTAGGAAAGCAATACAAAAAGTTTTTGATTTCAATTAAGTTTTATTAAAAGATAGTATGGCAAATTATTTATTCTCTTTTCCTTAACCAAAAGAGAAATCGTTAGTGGCATTACAATTGTTCTCATAATTACTGACCAACTATTTGCATGATTCCACTTGTATTTAGATCATTTATCTTTAATGGTGAGCTCCAAGTCTTTGAAGTTCCAAGGACTCTTTGCCATCACCCAAATCTTTAGCTCTCTCCACAGAATCACTATCTGATGGGAGTCAGGGCTCTGGCTGGGACACTCCAAAATGTTCTTGTCAGAGGAAACATGTTAGTCAAGTTAAAAGATTAGTTTAATCTTAAATCAATCGGGGTTGCGAAAAATTAGGGCTCATCTGTACATGTGCCATTCATTCAGCTTCAAATCTCAACTGGGACCTTTCTGTGACAAGCTTGCATGTTTTCTTTGTGCATGTTTGACTTTTTTCTAAATGCTCAGACTTTCTCCCACAGTCCAACAACATGTGTGTTAGACTGACTGGAAAATGTATCTATAAGATGCCAAAATAGAATAGTTTCTTTGTCTTGTGTGTTTCTTTGATGGACTGTTGAGTTCTCCAGGGTTTACTCCAATTTTGACTGTAATTCAAATCCTTGTCTGGTTCTAGTTGGCCACCAATATTTTTGGGTCTAAAACCAGCTTTTTAAAACCTAAACCTCTCTCTTCAACAATGAGTCAAATCTGTTGATAAATAATGACTTTCATTGAGTCTGTTTCCTAATTTACTTTCTTCTCTTGCAACTACAGGGACCATGGAGGCAACACATGGCTGCCCACAGTCAATGAGTCAGGTAAAAAAACAAAACAGCTGAAACTAACAATGACATCAAGAGCGATCCAAATATTTCACCAAGCATGTCAAACCCTTTTTGGTTATATTCATTTGTCTGGAATTAGAAGTTTTCCTGAATGAGAAGTATGATAATTAAATTCGCGATATTTATTAACACAAGATAAATGTATCGATTTTCTCTTAGCATTTAGAAGTGCCAACAGGGCGAGAGCAACCTGATTTAAAGAACCAGGATCAGGAGGTGAGTGTTACACATCAACCACATTTTTTCTTATCAAACTATCAATTAGAAACAGAAAACTTAACTTTGAAACAAAAAACTGCTGCAAGTGAGCCTTAACTGAACCAATTCAATTTGCGTGTTGGAGCCTTATTAAACTTAGCAAATGTTCCATGGTATGCAAAACTGTATTTTATTATTTTATAATGATATACAATTAAATTCTAAAAATTGTGGCCTTCCTTTTCTATTTCTAACAGCACTAAATATGTTTTCATATTTGTCCCTTAATGTCACCATTTCTTTAAAGTATTCTAAAACTATAAAAGCATTTATTCAGAGTGTTTTTCTAGTTTACATAGCATTCAATCCAATCACACATACATATCGAAGAACTCTATCTTAGTGGCGTTAGTAAACCCTGTGAAAAGCCACACTCGATACAAATCTAGCATGTGGAAGCATTGGAATCAGAGTATATTTAATGTAATGTGACATCATTCTTTTTTCTTTTTTTTAACCTATTAATGTATCGTTTGTCTTTTACATGGACCTTCCTCTTTGTGTCTGAAATAAATAAATAAATAAATAAATAAATAAATAAATAAATAAATAAATAAATAAAAGAAAAATTTAAATTCCAATTGAAGCAAATTATCAAAGAGTGCAGTCAAGTTCCTTTTATTATTTAAATTGGTTAAAATAAGTTTTCTATCTAAGGAAACCCAACAGATTGCATCAAGTTATTAACTTACAGCATTCACTCCTCCTGGACGAGGGTGTAAAGACAGTGGACGCTATCTCTTATTAATGTTATTAAAAATACATAAAAGTAATGTCGTCCCCATATCTGAGTCAATATGGCTTAAGAGGTCAACTAAATGCCTGAAATAATCTTTGACATTCATGACACTCTCTGCTGCATGTTTAGTTTTTGGTAGATAACTGCATAACATGAGAGGTTAGCACATTTTGAAACATGTGGATTACTTTCACCTAAACACAACAGAGGTGATTAATATTTTATTAATCTTGCCAACCCTAGGATGAGGCGTCGGTGGACTATAAGCAGACTGAGAAAAGAAAAGTGTCTTCTGGAACTCTTACACCTCGCTTTGCTGTTCAGAAGGACAACCGTGAACCCACCAGGCCTAAGAGTCCTCAGGCAGTCAGTAAAGTGGATGAGGTTTCAGGTCGAAACCCAAACCCGACCCCAGCCACGGGGGTGGCCAAGCCTGTCCCCAGACCCCCTACTCAGCAGGCCCCCTGTACAGCAGAGATCAAAACAATCTGTGCCTTCCCTCCGCTGATGAGGGCTGTCTCGTGGGATGCCGTTGGCAGTATTAATTCAAGAACTGGAGCCCCTGGTTTCCCACCAACAGTCGACGAGGTTTTCTCAGATATACCTAGAGATGGTGTGTTCAAGTCCTCACTGTACCAAGACCTGCAAGCCCAACCAGGCAGCATACAGAAACTGTCCAAAATTAGAGAGGTAAAACATCCACTCTGCAGACTGCACTACAGGATCATTTTGCAGTCTTTCTATATTTAGCCATGTCTTGTTTGGATATTTTAAGAAAGAAAGTTTTTGTTCCTGTTCACAGGAGCACAAGCTTATGCGTAACCAGAGTATAATTGGTTCCAAGTTACCGGAGCTGAGTGAGGTTGCTGAGCAGGAAAAAGGTAAAAGCACTCACACACACACGCACACACACACACACACACACGCACTTGCACATGCACACACACACACACACACACACACACACACACACACAGACAGACACACACTGTCCTTTATGAAACTGAAAGTGGTTTCTCTCATCTGTACATTCAGCCCTATCAGTAAGGGTGTAAACTTCCTGAATCAGAGAGAAAATGTGTTCCCGCACAAAAATGATGATGACCTGTTTCTTTTTTCTGTACCACCCATTTACTGGCAAACACAGAGAAAGACATTTTTATTCCTTATCAGCAGATGGCATGATTGCTAAATTATGTGAGGCAAAGACCACTTTTTATGGCAAGGAAATTATTCAGTGTATTTGTGTACTTTAGAGGCATATTGAGCTATAAACTGTGGTCTGTAAAAAGATGTGAACGCACAGCTGCTCTATTTCTATCTGACAGAACGTCATTAAAGGACTTTTTAATATGTGTGCAGGGCTTCCACCTTCTGCAAAGACCACAAGCAGTGAGGAGATGAAGGAGAAGTCTGACGCCATGCCAAACATTTCAGATGTGATGCTGAGAAAACTCAAACTTCACAGAGGTCTGCCAGGCTGGTGTGTATCTTTTGACTTTTCTGAATAAAACAAAGCCTTCTCCTTTCTTAGCTGCTGTTGAACAAGTATATTTCTGCCTTTGCTAATAGTTTTTTTTTTTTTTTACATTTCTTTCCAGTGCACCTCCGCTCTCTGAGAAAGAAGTTGAGGTCAGTATCGATTCTTTTCTGCTTGTAGTGTTTGGTTTTCCAACATTAACAGTTATAAATAACTATTAACATTTTAACAAAGTCACTAAGTTTATTTAAGCAGAAGGACTGGATATAAACAGAAACAACCAATCTGATCCAAGTAGCAACTCTGAAGTTGCTCATTGATAACATTTAATACCCTGCTTGATTGTAGAAGAATCAGTAAGATCATTATTTAATCTGTAAAGCACTTTGAGAAGCTTTGTTGTAGTTTGAAAAGCGCTTTATAAATAAAGTTTGATTTGATTTGATTTAATATATAAATTTCTATTTCTGAATATTTCCAAAAAAAATCAATTGATCTCTCTCTAAAATAATGCTGTTTCTATTTGAGCCTTCAGGCTTATTATTGATGCCTGCGTTAATTGATACTGTTCATTGTCCTTGTTGTCCTCGTTGTTTAAGTGGACCAAGTGATGCAGATGTTAATGGATTATCAACACTGACTCATCAGATTTGGTCTCATTAATCAGCAGCTGTTGGAGCATTTTGAGGAGTGTGACCTCCTAAAACTTAAAACAGTCCAAAACTACATATCTGGAAAAGAAATAAAATGTTATTCTCACAAGTAAAACTGCAACATGGAGTTACTGCTTAAGAGGAACATTGCATGTGTAGTCTGGTTTAATTTAAGTGTGAGTAATACATGAGAAAAAAGTTTCTGTCATGGATTTTAATAGAGAAGACTCTGACACAGTGGCTTAAAGGAATAAATAAGGGTTTAATGAAGTAAAGGCTCGGGCGACAGACAGAGCAACCAGCATAGGGCATGAGCTGCCTAAATACAGAGGGGGATTAAGGAGTGACAAAGAACTGGAGTGAAGCTTAATCAGGGCAAACAGATGCAGGTGAAATGAGTGAGCAGACAGGAGAGTATCAGCTGGGGATGAGGCAGAATGACAAGGAGAAAATAACAGAGCAGAGAAGGGAAACAAAGGTGTAGACAGAAGAGAAGAGCAGACTGAAAATAATCCTAAACGCCTACCGAAACAACTAACACAGAAGATTAACTAAGAGCGATGGAATCCAAGTGATTAAATAACAGAGAAGCCCCAGAGAAGCTCAAAGTAAAAACAGTAATGGATCTAACAAGAGGGAGAAGAGGGAAAAAACAGAACAGAAGGAAACATAAGTATAAACTCTAGAAAGAAACTTAAATCACAAAACGCTAATCTTAAAGAGGAAAATAAAGCAAAGCAAAGCTATCAGACGAGAAAAAGAAATGAATGAAAGATCCACCCAATAAAATAAAAGTAGTATTGTTTACAGAACCTAGCAAAGATAAGAAAGACTAATGTAGGAGTGACTGAAATAAGACCTGAGTAAATATACACTGCTCAAAACAATAAAGGGAACATTAAACAACACAACGTAACTCCAAGTCAGTCACACTTCTGTGAAATCAAACTGTCCACTTAGGAAGCAACACTGATTGACAATCAATTTCACATATTGTTGTGCAAATGGAATTTACAACAGGTGGAAATTATAGGCTATTAGCTAGGAGCGGTTCTGCAGGTGGTGACCACAGACCACTTCTCAGTTTCTATGCTTTCAGGCTGATGTTTTGGTCACTTTTGAAAGCTGGCTGTGCTTTCACTCTAGTGGTAGCATGAGATGGAGTCTGCAACCCACAGAAGTGGCTCAGGTAGTGCAGCTCATCCAGGATGGCACATCAATGCAAGCTGTGGCAAGAACATTACTGTCTGTCAGCGTAGTGTCCAGAGCATGGAGGCGCTACCAGGAGACAGGCCAGTACATCAGGAGACGTGGAAGAGGCCGTAGGAGCGCAACAACCCAGCAGCAGGGCCGCTACCTCCGCCTTTGTGCAAGAAGGAACAGGAGGAGCACTGCCAGAGCCCTGCAAAATGACCTCCAGCAGGGCACAAATGTACATGTGTCTGCTCAAACGGTCAGAAACAGACTCCACGAGGGTAGTATGAGGGCCCCACGTCCACAGGTGGGGGTTGTGCTTACAACCCAACACCGTGCAGGACGTACCAAGATTGGCAAATTCACCACTGGGGCCCTGTGCTCTTCACAGATTCCCTCTTCACACTGAGCACATGTGAGAGACGTGACAGTCTGGATACTGCAGAATGGAGAACATTCTGCTGCCTGCATGACTGGTTTGGCAGTGGGTCAGTAATAGTGTGGGGTGGCATTTCTTTGGGGGCCGCACAGCCCTCCATGTGCTCGCCAGAGGTAGCCTGACTGCCATTAAGTACCCAGATCAGATCCTCAGACCCCTTGTGAGACTATATGCTGGTGGTGTTGGCCCTGGGTTCCTCCTAATGCAAGACAATGCTAGACCTCATGTGGCTGGAGTGTGTCAGCAGTTCCTGCAAGAGGAAGGCATTGATGCTATGGATTGGCCCGCCGATTCCCCAGACCTGAATCCAATTAAGCACATCTGGGACATCATGTCTCGCTCCATCCACCAACACCATGTTGCACCACAGAATGTCTGGTGGATGCTTTAGTCCAGGTCTTGGAGGAGATCCCTCAGGAGACCATCCACCACCTCATCAGGAGCATGCCCAGTCATTGTAGGGAGGTCATGCAGGCACGTGGAGGCCACACACACTACTGTGCCTCATTGTGACTTGTTTTAAGGACATTACATCAAAGCTGGATCAGCCTGTAGTTTTTCCACTTTAATTTTGAGTGTGACTCCAAATCCAGACCTCCATGGCTTAATAAATTTGATTTCCATTTATAATTTTTGTGTGAATATGTTGTCAGCACATTCAACTATGTAAAGAACAAAGTATTTATTAAAAATATTTAATTCATTTAGATCTAGGATGTGTTATTTTTGTTTATACCTTTATTTTTTTGAGCAGTGTATAAGAAATGACCAGAAAACAAGCTAAACAAGCAGGAAACAAGGAGATAACGTAGTGGAAAGAAAAAAAAAACATACAAACCCTAAGTAGAAGTAAAGCCAAATCACGAACGCCTGACGATCCTAGCACTAAGACGATAAGATACACTGAATAAGGAAATGAAATAATTGAAACTCAAAACGCAAACATCAAAGGAACATAACAGTTTCATGTTTGTGATTTTTGCTATATTTTTTTGCATACCATATGGTTAACGTCATTTTGAATAAGTTATTGATGAATAAAAACTGGAATAGTCTTCATTTAATTATTCACATTGAATTAGATAAAGATCTCACAAATGCAGCACATGTGAGTCAGCTCATAAAGTCTGCAGAAAGAAGCAAAGAAAAAATGTTTTTATGACCCTTTTTGTGAGATTGGAGTTGTGACCTAACACAAAGCTCTGCTTCTGGCTTTTTTCTTTTTCTTTACTGTAAAGCACATATAAACATTTTTAGAACATGCTAGAACAAGTCATCATTTATTTAACTGTCTTTTAATACCAGGCAATGTTTTATTTCATGATGCTATAATTCATTTGTCTAAAGTAAGCTTGTAAAGCTAAGATCAGTTCCAGGGAAATGTTCAGCCTTAATAAAATAATTTTGAAATGCAAATGACATAAACTTACTAGGGACTCTAAAATTACAACAATATTTCAAGTTAAACACATGCAAGCCAAATGTGGAAGGCATACAGAGTGAGTGTCTAATAGAGAGGTGAGGCAGTGTTTTTACTGGTGATTACTGGTAATAGTATATGATTTAACCTGGACTGCTGTCATATGTTTGGTTAGAAAAGGAACTGCCTCAGAAAGTCTTCTGCCAAGTAAGCCCTTTAAACATTTTTACTGCAAGGAATGTTTTTACATAAAACACTCTTGTAACAAACTACAGACCAACCAATAGAGTTTGTTGTAAAAAGTCAACTTAGCTAAAGGGTGATGCTGGTTTAAATGTTTTATGTTTACATAGTTGATCGGTTAGGAAATATGTTTGTGATTGGACTTGTATAGACATGGCAGAAATCTGCTCTAGAAGGGCATCATTCTGACTAGCTGTTTGCTCAACTGATTAGAAACTCTAAACTTAGACCCCTTTAACAGCTTTCCACTGCAGGTAAGACACTGAAAACTGAATAACTTACGGAGCAAAAACAAAAAATATATTTTGTTGCTTTTAAAAGATAATGGATTACAATCAATTTCACAGTCTGGCTGTCATCACTTACATATAAGTCCTACAGAAATTAGTCATGAAATTAATTAATTAATTAATTAATTAAATTTAATTAATTAAATAATTAATTATATGAGCTATACCAACACTTAATTTCCCTCTGGGATCAATAAAGTATTTTTGAATTGAATTGAATAAAAATGTCCTCAGTAATTTGTTAGCTTTAAACTGTGCTTTGTTTTCTAATGCTGGAAACAGATGGACTCGCTGAACCTTTCCAGTATGTTTGTAGGTAATAACCTGGTCTGCTGCCAAACTGTTTAATTACGCACTTGTTAAAGAATATATCCGGCCTGGTGCTGGTGCTGTTCTGTCAACAGGAAAGTGTTTTTCTGTTCCTGATCAGGCCGAAGAGACTCGCAGTGATTTCCTGTGGAGAAAATGCAAACATCTGTGACGCTGTTGTGCTCTGGCTGTAGCTTCTCTCGCTGCTCCCTCAGGGATGCGTCTGGATCAGGACAGTCAAAGGTCATATATTTCCTCCCAGCGGTGGTCGCTGTGTTGGAAAATTGAGCTGAGTGGCTTTGATCAGCAAAGCAAAACACTAGGAGGTCAAATGTCAGACTCACAGCTTGTTCCCCATTCTCAGGGTCACTGGATTCTCCCTCACGTGCTGCATATCACTGATACTTCTTCTCATCTAGCGATATATTTGCTTTACTTCTGAGACCTTTTTTAAGTAATTCCATCGTCTGCAGTTTAATTAAGTGTTTAATGTTTGAGTTAAAGTATAATTGCCTTCTTGCAGAATGCATTCGTCCAGCTGTCGCTTGCATTTCGTAATGACAACTACACTTTGGAGACACGACTCAAACAAGCAGAGAGGGAGAGGAACCTGACTGAGGAAGACACTGAGAAAGAGCTGGAGGAGTTCAAAGGAGCACTGAAGGTCGGCCCTTAAAAACAGAAGCTTTGTTTCGATGTTTCACTTCCTAGGTAGACTGTGAAGTTAGAGGCATGCTACAAAATGGACACTGATGTAATTTGTGGCACGATGTTATGTTGCTCATTGCAGATGACTTCACCACAGTGGCAGAACATGGAGCAACGGGAAGCCTACCAACACCTCATAGAGACGGTGGCAGTGCTGTACCGACTGACCACACGACTCTCCAGCAGAGCAGAAGTAGTTGGAGCAGTTCGGCAGGTACAGTGACACAAGCATACAGGACTGTGCAAAAGTCTTGAGTCATCCTTCATCTTTTTATAATTTGCTTCTATGCAGCCAGACTTCTTTGTGATCTGATGTTTCACATCATGATGGGCTCTTAAAAGTGCTGCTTTTTCTCTCATTTTCACCCAGTACATATCAGTCTAAATTATCCAGTAGTCAGGGATGAGTTCATTGTATTCTCTGTAAATGAAATCTCCGTTAATAAATCATTGTGGTATTTACTCATAACAGATCTAAATGGTGCTATTCTTTATGGTCTCATTTAGTCTCATCTGTCCAAAGAGCATACATACATACAATTATCCATCCATCCATCCATCGATCATCGATACAGTCCATCCTATGCAGGGTTGCGGAGGGCACGTGCCTATTTCCAGCAATCATCGGGTGAGAGGCAGGGTACACCCTGGACAGGTTGTCAGTCCATTGCAGTCCAAAGAACATTGTTCCAGACATCTTTTGGGTCGAGTTGTGTAACTACAGCGTTCTGGATCAGCTGCAGCTGTCTGATTGACTTTTTAGGCAGACAAGTGAGGACGCTGTTGCAGTAAATATCAATCCGACTAAAGATTAACACATGGATGAGTTTTTCTAGGTCCTGTTGCGACATCAGTCCTTCCTCCTAGAAATGTTTTTCAGGTGATAGAAGGCTGACCTTGTGTAGCATACAACTATACAGTAGTGAAGAAACATTTGATCAAAAACACAGAAAAAATGCTGAGATGGTTTAAACCTGTTGTGATGTCATCAGAAGAAACAGAAGTGTTTTCCAGGGGGAAGATTTTGTCGCAATTTACATCAACACACAGTGACTACTGGAAAAACTGACCATAATGTGTTGTTTTGTTGGTGAAAAACTACAACTAACATTCATTTCTGTATATTGTAAAGAAAAGTCTGCCAAGTAACTTTTAATGCTTAATGTCGGGGCATAGATCACAGTTTCTTTGACTCACTGTTGAGCGTGAATGCTCAGTTTGTGTCTCTGTGGCCTGATGGATGGGGTTTTTTATTGTCAAACAGGAGAAACGTATGAACAAAGCCACTGAGGTAATGATGCAATATGTGGAAAATCTGAAGCGGACATATGAAAAGGACCATGCAGAGCTCATGGAGTTTAAGAAACTGGCAAACCAGAACTCAAATCGCTGTTATGGAGCATCCGTAGACACTGGAGGTAAGATGAACATTCAGCTAAAAGGGAAATCAATAAAAACATACAATATTTGTAAAGTTTTAGTTTTTTTAGTTCTCTGCTCTCCTGCTACACTCTTTAAACATTTTCTAACCAGACATGGCACTTTTAGCACAAAATAACCTGCATACAGCTCGTTAATCAGCAGAGTTGATGCTGCTGATGATCCAATGTTTTTTTTTTTATCAAGATGATGGGGTTCCACGGCCATCAAGATCAATGTCCCTCACCCTTGGAAAGGTAATCAGTGATGTTTTTCAGTTTTAAAATTAAGTCTTCATTTCACAACACAGCTGCATGTTCCATGTCTTTTTCCCACCACGTCATTCGCAGGCTTTACCCAGACGCAGGGTGAGCGTGGCAGTGGTGCCTAAGTTTAACCTCCTCAACATCCCGGGTCAGAGCCCAGCCGCTGCAGGCCCAGGCTCAAACATGGGACTCACTGCGGGTCCTGCTCTTCCTGTCCTGGTAGGTTTTTCCTGTCCTGTGGGGAAATTATGGGAAATGAGGTATGAAGCATCTTGAACAGTGACACCTACACAGCCGGACTCACTACTGAAAGAAAGGTCATCAGCTGGTCAGAAGCCAATTTAACCATTTTAGAAGACAAGCAGCTTGACAAACAGCTTTGTATTGTTATTCTAGACCGTGTATTTAGCTAAAAACAGACCTGACGTGTTCTAAGTATATAATTTACTATCACTTTTCTCTTTAGTGTGAAGCAAATGATGTCAAAAACAGCTCTCCCACAGAAGCAGTTCAACCACAAGGAGAGTGGTATGTTTGCTTAAACACACAACATGCATGTTTGATCTTTTAGGGCCATTCCTGTGGCATTGGACACAATGTTCCAGGAGAATTCCTGAACTTCTAATCATTTCTTATCAAAGCTTTTTCTGCTGCGTTAGGAACTTTAGGTTGTTTGTGTGACCTACAGGATGTGCTTTACAGTGCAGAGAAAAGCCCATGTGAGGTAAAACTAATACTAGAGGCATAAAAAACTAATTATAATCTAGATTTAATCTAAACATTTGGGAAAGAGGCTGACAAAGTCCAGCCGCAAGACTCCAGTCTCATATGCCTGAACCAGATGTTCTCTGTGAGGAGAATAACAAACGTGCCAGCTCCACTTGTTCTGTTTGTGTTCAGCGTGTCTGTGTCGGTACTGTTAACGCACTAATCCAGAGCTTTAGCGTGTCCATTAATAAGACATGCCTACATTGTTTTGATGGAACCTAACTCTAAAGTGTTTTATAACGTCTGTCGTGATAGCGGGGCTATCCAAGGCTGAATGCTCTGTTCTTTCCTATCCGAAACAATGCAGTGGAAAGAGTGGGATGGAGCCGGAAAGCGAGCCAGCCAAACCTCCAGTAAACTTGGAGGAGCTCAGACCTGAGATCAGAGCTGAGATCAAGGCAAAGCTCGAGGAGGAAGCATACAATAAAGGGTGAGGCCTTCTCTTCTGTTATGTTAAGACATTTTTATTGACCATAAATCACTGGTTGTGTAACAACACAGAAAATGATCCCCAAAAAGTGGATTATTGAAACAGCTGACACTCAAACATCTGTATTTTTTATGTTTACTGATTCTAACTTACTGTCCAAGCTTGTAGAAGTCTATAAATGTCTGTGCCAGAGAAAATAGCCCCCTAAACAATTTAAATCAGGAGTTACTGTTACAGACAGTAGAACGAGAGGGGAGTCTTTCAGAGATACAAAAAATATTTTTGACTGACAGAATTGTCCGTTTGTCAGTCTAAACCATGTCTTAGTCAAAATAACATTTATTGAACTCCAGTGTTCATCATTTTGTGTGTGTTAGTAACAAAACATCCAACATGAGATTATTAACAAACGATTTTCTGGAGGGAAATTCCAGAAAAACATATTACCTTTGGAGAAACACTTACAATGGATCTTATAAGGTAATTACTCTCGTTTTAAAATGCCAGGTTTCTGTCATGTAAAAGTAAGATTTATTTTTAAAACATTTTCATCCTCTAATGTGAGTTATATCCTGCACAATGCAATTGAAATCTATTGGAGATTAAGTTTTAAAACATACAATCACATTGCATGTTAAAGTATGCATCCACTTTGCAAACTTTGTTGAAGCACTTTTAGATTCAGCCTAAGCAATTAGTCTTCTTGAGTTTACGCCTGCTATTATTTAAAGTAAATCTGATTCAACTAAAATACAGTTTAGGTGCCCAAGCTGGATTTTCCAGAGATTTGCTTATTTACATGTGTTTGTTAAAGCCATCAGAGATGTTGCAAAATATCAAAAGGAACTAATTGAACAATTGCTGTCAGTAAAGAGAAAGGTACAAAAATCCACAGCACATCCACATTCCATGGAAAAAGGAAGACGGTTGTTAATAATTTGAGAAAATATAGGACAACAGTGACTTTTAAAAAAAATGGATCTTTATCCGAAACTGATGAAAAGACAAGACAGGAACTGGTCATGTAGGTTGCCAAGACGCCAACAAGAACACTGAAAAAGTGTAGAAATTTCAGGGAATTGCTTGTTGTGTTCCCCATGTTACAAACGGCCTTCTATATTCTCCATATGCCTGGACTAAGCAGTCAGATTGCAATAAATCTTTTTTCCTTCATAAAAAACATTAGATAAAATCTTTCACTGACATGTAGGAGAAGATATAATGGTCTGTTGAAGCCAAACTTAAGCTAATGGGCCAGAATTTCTAAAGGTATGGTTGGCACAAAGTACATCATATAAAATAAAAAAATAAAAAATGTAAACATACCAACATCAAAACATGGTGGTGGCAGCATCATACTCTGGGGTTAGCTTTCTTCATATGGAACTGGGTTTTATCAATGTGGACCAAATTTTAAACAAACTCACATACCGGTCAGTTTTGACCCAAGACCTTCAGGAGTGTGCTTGGTGAGATGGGTTTTAGAATCACAGTGAGTCCAAACATACATCTAAAAAGACAAAAGAGACTTCTTCATCAGTTATAGTTTGTGATTGGCCTATCCAGACAGAAAGCTGAAGAGGTCTGTGGAGAAGAAATGTTGCTAATCCAAAAGATTTGATGAAGTTTTGCAAAGTGGGCAACTTTTTTCAGTTGAATTATATATGTTAAAGATATATGTTAAATAAAGGTGTAAAAATATGACTTCTTGTCTCATGTTTTCATGACAAAAAACAGACTTTTCTTTAAACAGGGGTTTGTACGCTTTCTAGATCGAATGCACTGTATATTGAGAAGTAGTAGGGATCCTCTAAGAACCCGAGGCACTGGATGTATGGAGGACTGTGGTTTGTTCTCAGCATACTGTAGAGAGTAATGGCTGAGGCTGTTTATTTTATGCCAGGCTCTCACTATAAACAGCATCAATCACCCTATCTCTGTTTCATTGCAAAAAGGCTGACTGTTTTTCAAAGACAAATAATGAAAACAAAAAATATGAACTCATCTTTGTGTAAGTCTCGTGAACTTTTGCTTTAAATAACAGTGGCTGGTCACTGTGTACAATATATGCATGAGAGGAAAAAGCCTAATTAGTTTGGTCACTAAAACTGTCTGCATATTAACTGTTGCTGAAATATGCTCCCTGTCATCTGTAGCTACCAAGAGGGACTGAAGCACAGCAAAGCGCTACTGGAAGAAAAACACACAGAGGAAATGGATGCAGAGAAACTGCTGGAGCTGAAACACAAGGATGAGGAGAGTGGAAAGAGGTATAAGAACAGCAGGTAAACTAAATCTGCTTCTTTTTATAAATGTTATATCCATTTTAAATTATATTGTCAGAATTACAGCCAATGAAGGTCTAGAGTAAAATTAACATACTTTAAAATCAGACATTTATCTATTTCTACATCTACTGCATTACAATTTTATATCAGGCTCGATGCTTGTCATTCAAAGAATGTTATTTATTTCTCAGAATAGAAATATCGGTCTGTGTTTCCTCCACAGGAGGATGGAGGAGGTGCTGGTTCTTCTCAGTCGGTTTTGTCCCTCAATCTCTGTCAGCCGGCGCCTTCTTTGGGTCGTCCTGATGCTGTTTGTGGTGATGTGCTTGCTTATCAGTATTTTCACTTTCTTCAGTGACTTCTACAACCGTCGTGAGGACACATAAGAGACGTTTTGCGAGACACAACAGAGATCGCTGGACTAAGCATCACCAGAAAAGTCTGTAATAGAGGAGTTGAAAAACATGTTTCTGCCATATTAGCAGATCATCACAGACAGACACACTTGAATGGAAAGACTCTGATGAGTGATGGTCAGGGTTAGCTTGAGGGCTTTTTAGTGGTTTTCCTTTTTCTCAGTTAACAGCATTAATTTGTCGTTTTGTTTAGAACTGAAAGTTTGCTGTCTGTCTAATGGAGGAAAAACAATGATTTAGGTTTAGGGACCAAATATATAGGGTGATGAAACTTATTTAATTCATAGGTGCATATGTAATAATACCTTCTGACTTTGGTACTTCGAAATATGACACCTTCCTTAAAATGCCACTGCAAAAAAAAAAGTGTATATTTAAAATTTTGACACAACAGATTTTTTTAATTTATATTTAAACATTGTGTACATTTGTTGCTTAAGTTCTATAAAGGGTATTTAAGGTTTAGACATAAGCACATACAAAGAAGGTATTTTTTGTGCAATATTTGGAGGCAGTGTAATTTTAGATTTAGGTCACTGACAGATTTCCTTTGTTCATAAGACCACTTTTTAGATTACCTTTCTGAGTACCTGGGTTGAGAGTTATTTTTGCTACTTTGCCTTTAAATAGAAGGTGTCTTAGAATCTATCTGTACTTTAATCATCTTTAATGATTCATCCATTTTTTTATGTTCATTCTCACTGAATACTTGCATGACTGTGGGGTAGCTTGTGTCCCTAACAGTCAATATGTGGTACACCCTGGACACGACCATCACAGGGGCAGTTTTAATAAAATATAATTTTTTTAAAGTTCGTTTTTATTGTATTATGATATATTTGAAAAAGGTGGGTTGTTTTTTTTAAAGAAATCTGTGGTTTCTGGTGGATTTTCCAAAGATCGAAGCACTGACACAAAAACAAGGACAACAACAATATTGAATGATATGAAACTAAACCAAGTAGCTTGATGAGTTTGCACTGTAAAGATTATTTTTGTTGGAAAAGAATAAAAAATATTTTGTAAAACCCTATACTACAAATTATTTTCTACTCAAGTGTACTTATACTTTTTCAACATCACAGGTAACATGGACATGTAATCCATCTAGTTAATATAATTTAGAAGAAACAGTTAACCGAACACATGCCGTTGTACTGTGAGACAAAACCAAAGCACATAAAAAATTCCAATATATTCATGGGGAATAGATGCAAATTCCCAACAGAAAGAGCCCTGTCAATATACAAACCAGCATATATGTCACCAATTCATCCAATTACAATCTGAATAGTGAATATTATAAAAGTTGAAAGTCTGACCGTTTTCTAAAAGGTTGGTTTTTCAGATTTGAACCCATATTTAGTTGAAACTTGATGTTTTTAAACCAGGAGAAATAAAGAATTAGCCCACTGCAGACTTTTATCAAGTTTTGTTGTGTTTGACTTGTACTATGCATGTCACTGCAAATTTTAATGTTCACTTAAACATTTGCAAATGTTGTGGTCTAAACAAAAAGCAAGACCAAAAAAAGAACAAAATGACAAGAATGAACAAATGAGTGGATGAACAGAGCAACAATGTGTTTGGACAGTAATTCTACAACCAAATGGTAATTGTAAAGAACTCTATGAATTTGCTTTGAAGTGGCTGAAAATAGCTCACCAAGAGGAGTAAAACGCAATATAAACATTCATTATTTATATTAATCCAAAAGTAGCACATAACATGTAAATAAAAATACTTTTTTGCAGAATCTATACCATAACTGAAGCATTTTAATTAGTGATGTTTTGGCCATTAACCACAGTTAATGTTGGTGTAGTTGGTAGCACTGTTGCCTTGCACCTAGAAGGTTCTGGGGCAAATTGTAGCTTGGAGTCTTTCTGCATGAGTTTGAAAGTTCTCCCCATACATGCATGAGTTCTCTCTGGCAAAGTCCAACAACATGACTGTTAGGTTACTCTCAATTGTCCTTTGGTGTAAGTGTGTGGAATAGTTTAGTTTTCTGTGTGTCTCTATGTTGCCCTGCAATTGGCTGGCAATTTGTCCAGGGCGTACCCTGCCTCTCACCTAAGGACCACTGGAGATAGGCACCAGCGCCCACCCCCAGCGACCTTGCAAGGTGAAGCATGTACAGACAATAGATGAATGGATGATTTAGTCAATTCAAAGTTTGTTGCAGCTAATATTTAAATGCGTTTGTGTTTTCTGTCTTATTTATAAAACTTACAATGTATATGTGCACTGTTAGAAATTACCAGCATTTCACAATAATTAACTGTATTATTTTACAGTAAATTTACTGTAATTTTTTTGCTATGTGGTACAATAGAGCCCTAAGTTTCCCTGTGATATCACAATGAATACCTGTAAAAACTACAGTATTCTTGGATTTTACAGCATTTTACTGTTATTTTACAGTAAAATCCTGCAATCTAAAACCTGCTGTTATATCACAGCAACACATGTAATATCACAGCAACACATGTAATATCCCAGCAACACAGTAAAAAAATACAAGACTTTCACAGCATTAAACAGTATTATTACAGTAAAATACGGTATTGAAATATGCCGTGGGAAGTCACATGACATAATCGACTACTGTTTTGAACTGAAGGCGCCATTTCCCTCTTCTCTTCTGGGCTGAATGGAGAAGGTGAGCAGCATGCATTTTTGCAGCACTTACATCCATGTTATTTTAATATGATAATAATATTTACTTTCAAATAAACGTTTATCGCATGACACAGTTCATATTTTGTTAGCAAGTGCCCAAAATTGTTGAAAGTTATCTTACAGCATTTGCTAATAGTAGTAATGATAGTAAATGAAGTGAGTTTCGCTATAATTTTTCATGTCACTATTACCGTTTAGACAAATCTAGTGTTTTTTTTACGTTTGTAAAACAAATGATGGGACAAACATTACTATTTATGTGAGCACATTTTTGTAATTAGTCGAGGTTTTCATAGATTAGCTGGGCTAACCGTTAGCTGTTTAACTTCAATAACTTAGTGATTCCATTAAAACTATTTTTCCAGCGGAGATTTTATCTAATCTCATAGAAGTGAAGCCACGGGGAAACCCGCTTAAACAGGAATACAGGCACCAAAAGAGGTAGTGTTTCTGTGCATTAATGTGAGTGTCTGATTAAGAACCTTTATTGTGACATTGCTATGTGGTACAATAGAGCCCATAATCATTTTTCTACCACACAAGGATTGCTTTTATTCAAAATATTTATCAGGAAAAGGATCCACTTTCTTGCTTATAAGTCTCCAAAATGTAAAAAGGTATATTATTTTCTTATTTCTCATCAGTTCAATGTTCTTAGGAAACTGTTTGGTATATTGTAGTTCAAATTTATAAGGTAAAAAAACCCAATGATGGCCTGAACCAAACCTGTTGCTTCAGGCCATCATTTATCATTCTCACTCACTATCCTGACACCTGACCACAAACCATACAAGTGCAAGTCTCCATCAGTGTGCTTTGCGTCATTTCCTGGTGTCCAGGCCTTGTTCAGAGATGTTTCTGTGGAAGTCAGATGTCGTTGTGTGCCAAAGGCTCACCAGAGGATACCAAAGATAACGTGTGTTTGCGATTGAGTAACTCAACAGAGGAAATCCTGAGCATCGGGTGCCCGTTCAGATGTTGGAAATAATGAAAATCTCAAACACAAGGTTGATATTTTCACAAGCCTGCTTTGACTCTTCTTCGAATATTAATCTTGATACTTTTACCTTTAAATTTTTTCATCATATATAAGATGTTTTCTTTTTGTGACCTACTTCAAAGTGTTGTCTTATTTGGCATTTTAGTTACATCTCTTTCTTTCCTGAGTCATTCTCTTCGAGCATAAGATGGCTTTTGATCTGACCTGTACTCTGTACTTCCTTCTTCCCTTTCCTTTACTCTCTGGCAATGACAGAGTCAGCACACCCCTGAGAACAGATTCACCTCTATTTAACCGAGTAAGTTGGCTGATGAACACAAACTCTGCAATACTGTCTGCTCCCTGACACACTTCATCCATTCTCTCACTAGTAATGAATATCATCTGGGTTTGCATCCCTTCTTTTCTGGCTTTTTCCTTAGTTTTCTCTGAACAAAGCACACACAACATAAGAGGTGAGTAATCTTGGGAGATTTTTTTGTAACTTATATTTAGTCAACAGCAGAATTTCTTGGCTGAAATCACTTTTTGCTGCTTCCAGTTTTCCCAGCATCCAACCAGAGTATAGCTGGTGTAATCCAGGTCAGTTATCTTGATCAAAATAAGCTTCAGTACGCCTTTAATGCTTCTGAAGCACGGAAGATCTGTCAGTCCCTCGGACTCAGCATCGCCTCAAAAGCTCAGGTGATGGAAGCTCTCAGCAGAGGTTTGGAAACATGCAGGTGAGATCACAGCAATGCTTTCCAATGACTCCCCACCGCAACTTAAAGACCTGACATACTATTCTGGTTCATTCAGGTTTGGATGGACTGATGAACAAATTGCAGTCATTCCCCGCATCAATGCATTGGCTAACTGCGGCCAAAACCGGACTGGACTGGTGCCATGGCGAGCCTCCTTAACTTGCAAATTTGATGTGTTCTGCTTCAATGAATCAGGTATGACTTACTTAAGTCTTCACTTATTTGCAAAAAAAATTGGCACATTTTATAACGTGTAATTTTTGTGTTCCTCATACTCTTTTATTTTATGGTTTGAGCACAAAAATAAATTTAAAAAAATCTAATGTGTTAGACGTTTTCCAGAAATGAAATCAAATTTAAAGATGACCAGATATTTTTGTTCTTATTGTCGCACAATAATCAACAACAGAGTTAAACCTATCATTTTGATTGGTATGAATGTTTCTATTTTCATCATGCTCTAGCTTAATGATTTAGTTTGTGATGTTATTAAGATTTCTGATGAGAAAAACATAAGATCTTCCCATAATAGGTTGCAAAGTGGAATATTTGGCATGAAATTATTACAGCCTTGGCTTTGTCAATAACTTGGATCTGATGCAAAAATGTTTTCATTTTTTTCAAGAAACTTAAACTTCCGTTCACTCTTACTTTCCAACTACCCTTTAAACTGAAAATCTCTGGAAAATGTATGTTTGAGCCTCAAAAATGCCTCGAGTGTAAAGTAGGTTATTGGCAATAGTTGAGGTCCTAGGTGTTATCTTTTTAGGTCAAAAACTGAAAAGTTTGGAAACAGCTAGGCTATTAAAGAAAATCACTGATCCACATACATTTACATTTTGACTAAACTTTGATAAACATGTACTTTTTATGGTTTTATAAAGAAAAATACATAAAATGTTCCTCAATTCAATTACTTCTGTAATTTCTTAGAATTCAAATATTGTTTTTGGTTATTTTTTGTATCAAAGTGTAAATATTTGAAAATTACAACCATAACAGCTACCAGTGGCATACAAGCAAGCCTTTCTCAATAAACTTAAGTCTAATCTATGATTTCCTTCATGTATATCCACAGATGCATTAATACAATTGGACAACACAGTAACTGACAACCCTCTGAGCAGCTCTGAGCTCACTCTCACAGCAAACTCCACCTTCACATCCCAGTCTACGTCTTTCTCGTCCACACATCCTCATCCCTTTAAATCAACTCCAGAAACAATGAGCAACAAGGTGGAACGAGCCCGATTTGTCGGCAGTACACAAAGCTCTGCTGGATGTAAGTGGATCAGAAGTGGAGGGACTTTAATACCAGTAAAGAGGGTGGTTTTGTATCATTAACATGAGCTTCCTTCTGTTTTTGTTTCAGCAAACGTTGTGCTCATCACCTGCATCTGTGGCCTACTCCTTACCGTAATGGCTGTTCTTGCATACTTAAAACTGTGAGTGCTTTTAATAACAAAATGTGTAACGCACCAGAAGGAAAACTGTTTTACTCTTAAATTAGCTATGTATATTACCCAAAAAAGCTGGGGATGGTGTTTCGTAATACATTAGTAATGGTCAAATTCGGTTCTGCTTTGTCTAATTTTTCATTTTATCTCTGTTTCAATATTTTTGAAAAGGGGAAGGCACTGCCATCTGGGCTCTAACGAGAAACAGCAGCAGCAGCAGCAAGATTACACCCAGACAGAAGAGTGGATATCTGTGAAGACTATTGCAGAAACCACAAAAGAAGTTCAGGACGATCGGAGGATAGAAGTGGACAATGTTGCAGAAAAAACGTTTTAAACTATGTTGGGAGGGGGGTATATTTACATATTTTATATTTTATGTAATCTTTCTTTCAGTGATGTTCTTTAGTTCAGCCAGTAACTATTTTGAGGACTGGCAACTTTGTATCATTATAACCTGTTTTCAGAAAAAAAATAAAAAGGGTGGTTATCTTGCACATTTTTTATTACACGAGATCCTTTCACAGAACAATTTGTAATTCAGTTAAAAGAAGACAGAGGGCAGCAGAGACATCTTTATTGTCGCAACTGCCTTATGAAGATTTTTAAACCATACCCTCTCTTCTCTGGCATTCACTGCATACTGTTACTAATAGTTTTCACATTTTTATAGCATACACTTTCAGAAATGCATTGCAAAGTACAATCGCTTATAGATATTTGGGATTGAGTAAAAGCAATGGCATGTATGAATTCATTTCTCAAGTCTGAATCAGATTTGATACGCTCTAAATAGCTTTGTGTTGTACCTAAAGAAACTATCTTTACATTAACCATTAGAGTAATTGGCTTATTTTAAAATAAAGGTAACCTCTGATAACAGAGTAGAAAATGTGGCAAAATGTTTCTTCTGTCTGAAATTTATTTTAGTCCTCTTAGGAATTCAAAGCTTCAGACCTCACTGCATCAGTTATGAAGCTGAGTTCGTTGCACAGCGTCTCGTGTCTGTAGGCCATGCGGATCTGGGCGACGTTGGTCCGGCGGATGTCATTGCCTTCATGTCCGTCTTTCAGGTAGTTGACACCTAAAAACTGCTTCTTTTCCTTGAAGATGTTAGATATAGTTGGTTAACTTTGGAGCAGATTTGGGGCTGTCTGATTATACCTAAAGAAATCTTTTTAACAGTATGTGAGAGTTACCTGGTGACTTAGCCCACTTTGCACCACACTGTTCCTGGCAATCTCACAGACATCACAGGTGCTGAGCTTCCACAGCTGAGCTGCTATAGCATACTCTTCCATCAGCGGTTCCTACAATAGGACAAATTGTGTAAAAAGAAAAATCTATACAAGTCTAAATCTGTACACTTGAGTCTTAAGCATTGCACAAATTGTGTTCCTGCATGCCTTTACCTTGGTGTAGTGGAACTGCATGGGATCATCTGTGGAAAGCGACACACACAGACCTTTGTGTAGGAACTCTCTGAGAGGGTTTTTGGAGTATTCCAGGAAAAGGCTGTTGTTGCTGAGGGGAGACATGGCAATGGGCACCTGGGCCAGGTAGTACAAGTACTGCAGCACAGGACTCTGTATAGAAAGATAAATAGGCTACTTTGGAAATCAATGGTGCACAGAGAAAAATCTTCAGCTCCTATTTTGAATCTTGAATAGTAATTAATGATGCTTAAAGAAACATCAATTTTAGTGTCATTATTTTAAAAAAAGAAAAAAAACAAATTTCCACTTGTTGTGAAACCCCACTTGTGTCAGCTACATCCTACCTGTTCACATGTTAATCTTTGGTTGAAAAATCTCTAATGTAGAGATAATAGCTCAGAGTTAAGCCTCTCTAAACATCAAGGTACCTTTTTCAGGTTGAGTCCATGTGAGATGTTGTCTGCAGTCAAAAAAGCAGAGACCAGATGGGTGATCGATCCTGCTTCTCCACAGTGGGGACGAAACTGGAAGGTGTTCAGTCCACGCTCTCTGTTGAGGACAGAAGTCAGTTGACTGAACTACTCAGAACACCATCTAACCCTTTTCATCCATTAAACTAAAATCACTCAGTTATAAATATTGAGATAGTCTTTCATCTGTAATTGTTCACTTTAGATTTATTTTCCTGTGATTGTTTCTGTACAAAATGAAAGACCTACTGGTGCCAGAATATACAGTAATAAGCTTTATAACCAGGTAGGAAATGTCATTTCCTCCATGTGAACCCTTCTTTTGAATTATAATTGTATGTTTTAAGAGAAGAAACCACCATTAGATCTTACTTTCTCAGATTGTTGAGCACCATGATGTTGGCATACATGTAGAAGATGTAGTAGCTGTACGGAGGGTTGTCATGTGTGGTCCACTGTTCTGGCTTTGGGTTCCTGAAAGAGAACATGTGGTTGCTGTGTTTGGACTCATCATCCACGCTGTCAAAGCCCGAAACCTGCAAAAAACAAAACCAGAAAACACTACATGCTTTTTTTTTCTAAATTTCTATAACAAACTTGTTTTCATATGATTTTTTTTTTTACCAATAACTGATCCTCAGAGCTTCCATTATCTCTCTAGTCATACTCTCAAGTTAATGACAGTGGCTTTTAATAGGCACTTAAAAAAAAAAACTCTTCAAAATGAAGAGCTCACTTTTTTATGAACATGTAACTAATTTTACATGTAAAGATCTTTACACACCAAGCCACATTTCTGTGTTTAAGTGACAGCTTTTACAATAACAAAGATTGTTATCAAGATTTTCATAAAACCATCTTAAGATGTTCATATTCTGCATAAAAAAAATATATTTTTTAAAAAGCATCAACTTTTTTACAGAGTATGTTTTGGAATAATAAACACATACTTACATATTTGAGGAAAATATGGAGTTCTTTGTTTTCCTGTGGATTCACAGATGCCTTGAAGAGAGGCAGGAATACGTTTTCCAGAATCTTGGCAAAATTGGTTACCAGTTTCTTTGACTTAAAAATATCACTTAAAATAAAATAAAATAAAAACATTGTTAATACTTGATTAAATTACTTTAGCTTAGATTGGGTTTTTTTTTACGTTTTTCGGAGTGGCACTTACTATATTCTGGGAACCTGAATCATCCACCTCATGTTTGGTGAGTGGACTTTGTGTTGAATGAACCACTTTGCGAGGCTGTCCCACTCATCAGGAGAGCGTCCGTAGATCGACAGGCGCAGCTCTGCATGCTGATATTTACTCTCTTCCAAGTCGCTGGCCACCTCCTGTGACTTAAGGAAAAGTGCAGGAAACTTTCGGCTCCTGCTCTAATTGAAAATGTATGGATAGGTTAAGTTACCTTTATGATACGAGCAAAGTACTCTCCATTAATGTAGTTGTCTGTTTTCAGGAAGATCTCCCGGAGTTCACTGGCACCCATGGGGTTATACTTTGAATTGAACTTGTCAAACCGGTGAAAGGTTTGCCTCCCCTAGAAAATCTCATTCACCAAAAAGAGAGATTGTGAATTGACAATGATAAGCATTTGTTACCAAGCTTGCAGTCAAATTAAATTATCAAAATTACAAGTAGAAATAGAAGCTTATAGGGAAGAAGTTTAACTTCTTTTTAAACTTTTACTAAAATTAAAATGATTATTAAACAATTGTTGATTTCCTTACAGCATGTACATCTAGAGAATCCACAGTGAGGTCATAGGCATCCATGCTGAGATTGTGGAAAACTTCCCGCAGGGTCATCTCTTGCCCATCTTTTTCCAAGACTACGCGGTCTTTATCGGACTTGTACCTTTCCTGGATGAAGGTGAGCAGGTGTTTCTGAGACATGCATGCAGCTGCATGAATGTGTGTGTCAACCTGGAAGAAAGACTCAGTTAACTTCACTTTATAGCACTTTATAGCCTTTAATAAAATTCTGATCTTTTTTTTCTAATCCAAAATATTGTTTTCACAGACTTTGCTGTTAATTGAAGCAAAGCTGTATGAATAATTAAAATCATATTTACTACCATTTTAGAAAGATGTTCAAACCATAGTAAAATTGTCTCTGTGATTAACTATTTAATATAACAGAGTTTAAAAAAAACAGAGACTATTTTTTGTGTGTGCTTCAGATTTGGAGGAGATTTCTGGTTTTCTCTGACATCTCAGCTGCCAACTTTTTTTTCCGCTAATTGGAATTCTATTAGTCTCCGAAAAAAATGAAAGTAAAAACAACATTCACAATAAAAGTAAATTGTAGTTTAGGTTCCTTAGTAGATGTAGTATTTTTGAAACAAACTGAAAAATAGGGAATTACAAGATTATCCCAATTTATGCACAATCTTTACTACCCTACCATTTATTAGACTAAAATCAAAACAAAGTGCACCACAGAACATGCTGGTTTTTCTATACATTTATTGGCAGATACATTTAATGTAATGTAGAAAATAATTTATGAAATTAATTAGATTTTTCAGTATTACAGCTATGATCAAAGTGGGAAAATTACCAGATCTGATCACTGGCTAACTAGTCATTGCTGGTACTTTGGTGTCACTCACTGAAGGTAATCGTATCTGTTGCTTTCCATGAAGTGCAAGCAAAAAGAATGAACACTGGCTTTGTTGTAGAGATTCTAGAGATTATTTTTTTAATAAAAAACATGAACATTACAAAAACTATACCCTTGGAAAGCTAGGGCCAGTATTTCATTTTAAAACATATCTTGAAAATAGTTTATGCTGCGATTACTTGCATGTAAATAGAAAAATGTGTCGGATTTTTTATATAATGTTCTCTTGGGGAGACTTTAGATCCCGGTGTTCCTGCTGATACTAAATCAAATACCAAAAACATAACTCATACCTTCAAAAAAACTTTCTTGACAACACAAGGCACCAGGCTAAACCATATTGGTTTGGTTGTTTTTTGTTAAGATTTTGTGGCCACAATTTGACAGGGGACAGTACAGAAGGGGGAGAGAAAGGGGGGGGGGGGGGGGGGGATGAAATGCAGCAAAGGTTCATGGGGACAGGGCTCAAACCCGTAACAACCGCGTTGAGGACTGAGTCCTCTGCACATGGGGCGCCCGCACTAACCACTCCGCCATGCGACGCCCCTGCTTGGTTGTTTTTTAATCTTGCTCTGTGATTAGTGTTTTTTGTACCCTGTACATAAAACAGTTACCTTCCTAACATTGTAAAAGTCTCTGTGAGGCACACTTTTCAGCTCCTTAAGCTCAGCCATCTCGTTGAGCATCTCATGGAGGTGAAACTTTGAACTTAAGAAGTTTAGTCTTCTGTGACAGTAGGTCTTGCTGAAAAGTAGAGTGGAGCTTTGTTTACATGCTATGAAAGTGTTAACAACTGGTTTTTCAGCCAGTATGACTGAAGCCTGTTTATTTTGGCAACTTACGTAGGTCCATCTGCGATCATTGCCAGCACATGACTGAGATCTATGGCAAAGGTCTCCAAGTCTGGGTAAGGAAGATCACTGGGCTGTTCTTTTCTGAGTGCCTCTGGACTATCATACACATAAAAAATCCCGTCCTTCATCTTTAGTTCATAGTTGAGATTTTCAGGGATGTTGTCCATGCTGTACGGATCCTTGCCTTCTGCAGGACACGGGCACATGTCTGAAGGGCACAACCATGCTCCGTTAAGGTCACACAAAGAAGTATAAAACATGCTCTAAAATTTCAAACACTTCATACCAGGCAGAACTTCATCCTCTACATCCCATCTCAGGTTCTCAGCAGTGCGAAGGAACTGGCTTGTAGTTCTACAGAATTTGTGATAGGCCAGCTTTGAATACTTCTCTCTGAGCAGCAGAGCTTTAAACAGACTTTTGGCTGCCTGCTCATAGTCTTCCACTGTGACCTGAGTGGGAGAAGGACATCACACATATATTTGCATTTTTTGGGGAGCAGATGAACAAAATGTAAAGTTACTGAAACCTTCTTGGAGGTCATTACACTTACTCCAGCACAGTAATCCCCACTAATAGTGACTCTCTGGAAATCAGGACAATTTTCTGCTACTGATGAGAAGGTGGAGCTGGTGGACACTGAAGGTGTAACTGTCCTGGAATCGGGGTAATCTACATTTCCTGGGATCTGCAGGGACAGTGACTTGGAACGGATCAGCCTTAAACTTTTCCTCCTGAAAATTTAGTGACATAATGCTTAGTTGTCATGTTCTAACATGATCTGATCAATCTGCTCTTCAGATCCAAAGAAAAGGCAATGGTTACCTCCTAACAGTCTCCTCTGACTGTTCCTCTGCCAGCTCCTTCAGCAGCTCGTGATCTTTGGCTTGCTGCAGGCTGATTGGGCAGTCCTCAGGCACAGTGAATATGGATAAGGCATCCTTGTTGTCTTCTTCTTTCAGCGCTGAAGCATAAACTTTCTCAGCCAGTAGCTGCTTCTTCTCCTCTGCCTCACTGAGGGTTACCTTTGGGAATGGACGAGGCATGTCTGCAAGAGGGCAGAAGCAATAATAAAATGGCAGCCAATGGTAATGTGTCACAGAGAGACTTGCTCCATCCAGTTTGTGTTTTGTAAACAAGAAGATGTACCTATGAGGGTCTCAGTGCATGGCATTCAAGAACAAATTTTGCAAATTGGCTCCACCTGCTGAGCTCTGTCTGAACTGATTTAGTCAGTTTGAGAAGCCAGTTTTTCATGCAGGATGAATTTAATCACTTTTTCATAACCTTTACTTAACCTAACAACAATCAGCTGCTGGAACCATTTGTGTAGTAGTTAAATTCCCATATTTGCTAATTTAGCTTTTTAACAACATCTCTAAACAGATGACATCTGTGCATCCAAGCAAGCCTATTTCCTTGGTTGGATGCATATATAGTTTCCCTTTTTTGTGGTGTTCTATGCAGTCTTTACTTGTATTTCTACTCTTCGTTGTCACTTACAAATAAAGGTTTTCAAATTGTCTCTAAAATCAAATTGGTATCAGTTGCCACAGGAAAAGAGATAGCTCTCTAATGGTTGTGATCGTACCAAAAGCACTTTGAAGCACTCATTCATATAGAGACGCTCAGGGGCTCAGCTGAATTCAATTCTTCTTCTGGGTTGGTTTGAACACGTCTTTCAGGTATATTCTTTGAATTATTTGTTAATGACTAATCTTGTTTTCCCCATGTATAATATAGCTGCACAATAAACACAGCATAGGCCTCCCCATGCACTAAATTAGAATGTTATAGAAAAGCTTTTCTTATTTCAGGAACTTCATAGCTAAGTGAAACACATTATATAATTACACACAGACTGGTGTTTTCAAGCCTTTATTTCAGGTTGGAACATTTTTATAAAAGAAATGTGGGCTTAATGGAAAAAAAGTATCCTACTCAGAGTGAAGGAGAATACCAGTAGGACATGTATGTGATACTCTTGTTCCACCCTCGGTGCCTGCTTCAGCCCCAAAAAGGAATCTGAAGGGAAAAGGAACAAGAAGGGAGAGGACAAATCTGAGAAAACTCTGGTATCCATAGACACAATAGTGGTACCTACGTAGAAGTGTATCCTGGCCACGCCCACCTTGGCTTGCGACCTCCCACGGGAAGGTGGAGGCCAGAGAGAGGAGAGCGCATCGTCTGGCTCTGGCTCTGGCTCTGGTAGGTGGAAGCACGTTCAACGCGGCAACATGGCGGCGGAAAACGCACGGTCCTGTATTATTTGTGGAGACAGACAATCGTCGTTGCATTCTTTACCTAAGAAAGAAGAGCTGAGGAACAAATGGTTGGAGTTTGTCTTCGGTACACCACCAGCGAAATATAACGCTAGGTTAGTTATTTGTTCGAATCACTTTGACCTCAGCGACTTCACCAACTGCGGACCTTACACTACTGGCTTTGCGTCGAAGTTGTACTTAAAACCAGGATCTGTGCCGTCACGGCGGTGCAACACCAGCACCAAGGCTGTAAGTACAAATACATTGTTTACATTTTAAAGCATTGTGTTAAAACACGCCATGGCTGCATGCTTGAAATGCACTTAGCTCGGCTAAAACACGTTAATATCTTTGCCCACATCCACCCAGACATGTAGCTTGTTTAACTATCCTCAAACCAAGAATTGGAAAATCAGCAGCTACATCTTATGACCAACTTATCCCCATTGTGCACGGACAGTGCTCTAGTATAAACAGGGGAAACGCAGGAGGATTGTATCTATTACCAAAGGTGGATGAAGTACTCCATAATAGTTTTCAGATGAGTTGTTCCTTCAAACTGAGTCCATTAAAATAAAAAATAAATCGTATTCCAAACAATTAGCGCAGTGAAACTAACTAGTTATTTAGTGACAGTACTACTCCAGCATTTACAAACTTTTATTGTGATAAAGACTGATTTATAATTCAGAAAGGATGTAATCACACATGCCAAAAAGTACAATAAGCAAACAAATACGATCACATTTCTAGATGACAAATTACTGTGGTACCAAAGGTAGTCTTTATTAAATGTTTATGGTGATCAGCTGCCTGCCTGGCCTTGCCATAATCTAACTGCTGTTCAGCAAAACACATTTTTCTTTTTAACAAATACTCTAAGCGCATTGAATCATCAACATACTTGATTGTCACATCTTTATATTTAACAAGGAATTTTGAAACTAAATGAATACTTTTATAGCAACTTATCAAGTCTTATTTGAATGTTGTGTGCAGTAAACATTCAGGTATTTATCCACAAAAATACACAAAACTAGAAATAATGCTGCCTTTCATGTACTTTGAGAAGTACTTTTGATTTCTAAAACTTACCGAAGAGAATGTTTTAATTGTAACTTAGTAATACTCACCTCTGATGATTAGACAAAATAGCTATTATAGATTTCTCATATTTACATTACCATGTAAATTATTTTTGCTGTAATTACATTGCATTTTTACAGAGTAACATTTTTCCTCCTTTCTTATTAACATATTTTTTTCTGTCTTGTAGAGCACATCGTGTACATTGGTGACACCCCGGCAACATGCCAGCACCCAAACAAACCCCCCAAACCATTCATGTCGAGCTACACAGCTTTCGATGGGTACATTAGGCCATTGTGTTCGAAGCAAAGGTTTGTAATGTAACTCATATCTTAATTCATATTGTGTTCAATACTATAATTATTTCTTAAACAAAAACTAGTTATATGTCCAACAAAAGTAGGATACATTACAAATAAAATTTGTTTTTCCAAACTTCTTCTTTTTGTGAATGTGTACCTTTTTGATATTCAAATAATTCAGCATGGTCACAGACCTGTTGTTTCAATTGAGCCATTAGGGTTTTATATGGACAGACTGTTTATAGTGTCTTATAAGTTGAAACTAACACACATTTTGTACTTTAGTCTGTCAAACAGAATTTTTCATAACAAGAAAGAATATTGCCACAAGCACTGCTGATGCGCCATGGGAGCCTGGTACGTCCATTCCGATCCAGTCTCTTCATCAAAGGCCTAGTAAGAGACCTCGGTTGGATGAAGACGATGAAAGTGACATCTCCACATTAACACCTGAACCCCATGACTCCGCCTACGATCCAGCACAGTCAATGGCCGATGTTACAGAGGCATCACATCTTACGTATGCGTTTTTGGCCATGTCATTTAAAGTAATTTAATGTTTGTTACCTTATATGTTTATTGATTTAATGCTTGTTTAAGTAACGTTTTGGATTCTTATATTGTCCTTTTCTAAAACAGTGATACGTCTTCGACTGGATACAAAGATGCCAAATACATTGTTTTTGAGAAGAACCTCATGGAGCTCTTTGAAACCTGCCCAGTCTGCAGCCGGGTGTCGGAGGTGAAGACCTACAGACGAGGAACGTTTCTGTCTGTCAATCAAAAATGCCACCATTGCCATTTTTCAAGAGATTGGAAGAGCCAGCCTGTGACAGGGAGCACCCCTGTGGGCAACATCCACCTGTCTGCTGCTATTTATTTCACCGGTTCATCGTTTTTTCAAGTTCAAAAGGTAAACTACACAGTGACTATAACTGTAACCATGCTTTTAAATCTGTGGGGGAGGGATGGGAATGTAGTTTTATGTGGGGTCATTTTAATCTGTAAGGCACTTTGTGATGCAATTTTGTATGAAAGCGCTTTATAAATAAAGTTTAATTAATTGAGTATAATACAGGTGAAACTTGAGAAATTAGAATATTGTGCAAAAGTTCTTTTATTTCAGTAGTTCAACTTAAAAGGTAAAACTAGTATATGATATAGACTCATTACATACAAAGTGAGATATTTCATGCCTTTATTTGTTATAATTTTGATTATTATGGCTCACAGTTTAATAAATCCCAAAATTAACAATCGCAGAAAATTAGAATATTGTGAAAAGGTTCAATATCTTAGGCTCAGTGTCACACTCCAATCAGCTACTTAATCAAAACACCTGCAAAGGGCTCCTGAGCTTTTAAATGGTCTGTCTGGTTTAGTAGGAATCACAATTACGGGGAAGAATCCTGACCTGACAGTTGTGCAGAAAACCATAATTGACACCCTCCATAAGGAGGGAAGCCTCAAAAGGTAATTCCATAAGAAGTTGGATATTCCCGAAGTGCTGCATCAAGGCACATTAATAGAAAGGTATGTGGAAGAAAAAGGTGCACAAGCAGTAGTGATGACCGCAGCCTGGAGAGGATTGTCAGGAAAAAGCCATTCAAAAGTGTTGGGTACCTTCACAAGGAGTGGACTGAGGCTGGAGTTGGTGCATCAAGAGCCACCACACACAGACAGATCCTGGATTTGGGCTTTAAATGTTGTATTCCTCTTGTCAAGCCCCTTTCCACAGTCTGTGTTGATTTGGAGAGACATGTCATCTGCTGGTGTTGGTCCACTGTGCTTTATCAAGTCCAGAGTCAACGCAGCCATCTACCAGGACATGTTGAAGCACTTCATGCTTCCTTCCACAGACCAGCTTTATGGAGATGCTGATTACATTTTCCAGCAGCACCTGCCCACACCGCCAAAAGTACCAAAACCAAGTTCAGTGATAATGATATGACTGTGCTTGATTGGCCAGCAAACTCGCCTGACCTGAACCTCCTAGAGAACCTATTGGGCATTGCCAAGAGAAAGATGGGAGACATGAGACCAAACAATGCAGAAGAGCTGAATGCCGCTTTTGAAGCATCCTGGTCTTCCATAATACATCAGCCCTCCCACAGGCTTATAGCATCCATGCCACGCCACACCGAGGTAGTAATTGATGCAAAAAGGGCCCAAACCAAGTACTGAGTACTTATACATGATTATACTTTTCAGAAGTCTGACATTTCTCTATGTAAAATCCTTGTTTTATTGATTTCATGTAATATTCAAATTTTCTGAGATTATGGATTTGGGGTTTTCATAAGCTGTAAGTCATCATCAAAATTATAACAATTAAACACTTTAAATATCTTACTTTTCATGCAATGACTCTGTCATATATTAGTGTCACCTATTAAGTTGAATTACTGAAATAAATGAACTTTTGCAAAATATTTAAATTTTTTGAGTTTCACCTGTGTATCACTATATTTACTATCTAAACAAAATGAACAGCATTTATCAAATAAAAGTTTAGTCTTACTTAAAAATACTTCCTGGTTGGATGCAGGGTCAAACTTCCATGAAATGGAAATCATGCTGGTTAATTGCTCAGTTTATAATTGGTGTAATTGTTTTAAAGAAGTCTAGTCAGAATTTTAAAGGTCTTCTTGATATGTGGTTCTCTGCCGTCTGAGGTAGTTAAGTTTAGATTATACTTTTCTGCCAGCTGATCACACCAGACACACAGGCTTACTGAAGTTGCATTGAAACTGTTAGAATTCTCAGTTCCTATGTAAGTATTTATGCAAGGAAAGCAAAGGTCGTATGCCTTCTTTCTGGAAAAAATGGTGAATCACTGTTTGTTCTCTGCAAACTGTTGTTAGACGTCTCTTTATTCCATACTTGCAAATCAATTTTGGGTTTTTTGAGACAAGGACACCGATAAAATGACTTTCTGGACCTTTAGTAGTTAGCAGACCAATCACAGGCTTGGCGCTATTTAAATATTTCAACATTTTAAAAAGTGGTCATGTCTTCATCAATCTCTGCGAGCCTGCTGTAGCACCCTTGTATAGACGGATTATAGTGCTGCTTGTCTCTGCCCCCCCACTAATGAAGTGTAAACTAGGCTTTGTTGTTGGCATCTAGCACTCTTGGCAAATACAGTGCTATGTAATGTTGTCATTTATTATTTTTTTCATTTTTAGGTGTTTCAAGCCATGTGTCTGCAAAACATCAGCTACTCAGGATTCCAAAAGCATGCAAGAACTTATCTCCAACCAGCTGTGATCCACAAATGGCACCAGTACCAAGAAGAAGAATTAGGGGTCCTTAGTCACAAAAAAGTCAAACTTGGAGGAGACATGCGAGCCATTTCACCAGGTAAGCTTCATTTCAAACTAGATTCTAGATATATTCTGTCAAAGCAGATTGACTTGCTTCACAGAAACCAACTTCATAATATAAAACAAAAGGTTAATGTCACACACTTATAGTATTAATACTGTTGCATTTGAAGGCCACACTGCTAAATACGGGAGTTACAGTTTGATGAATCTGGAGACCAACAACATCATTGACATTCAACTTGTACAGGTGAGTGGGTTCATACATGGAGGTTGTGATTTGGATGGGTGTATTTTCCACCATTTGGCATTTGATGTTTACCGCTCTGGTTATTAATCCTACATTACTAGGTGGGGATACTTGTTGTATAAACCAACTATGTAAGTGTTTCTAAAATGGTTTTATTGAGTGGTGAAACCTGCACCCAGCACAGAAAACACTTTATCAAAGTATATTTCCTGCATATAGCTGCGTTTTCTTCAGATGTTACCGTCACACTGCAGACAGAAACACATGTAATCCCACATTTTGCCAATCTGTGGCTCATCTGAATTTTTATGTCAGTCAGAACCACACAGATTCTTCTAATTTTTTTTTTTTTTTTTTTTACCAACTTAGGTGGTTGGAAATATAGTCATAAACCAAATATCTGATGTTTTGAAAGTGTCATTTCACATTTCATCCAACTCTGATGACGATAACCTTTGTAGAAATCGGATCCTCCAGGTTATAACCAAACCACAGACCCGGAAAACACTAATAGTGTAGTATATAGTCTAATACAGTTGAACTAACTGTTTGTAGAATAATTTGCTTCATCTATATCATAAGTCAACATTGTTTTACTCTTCTGTAAATTTTGATGAAGTAAGACGATGTCCTGCATTAAATTATTTTTTTTTGTTTTTCTTAAATTTTGTTTGGGGCTCTCAACTGTATGTGTGAGGGTGCGTGTTTGTGTTCGGGTCAGTCAAGTTGGATTGTGAGGGTGTGGGGTGGTTGGGTGTTCATTCTGGGGTTTACCATACAGTGATGTGCCCCTTTAACTATGATTCCTTAATATACAATGCTGTCTGTATGTTTGTTAATGTTCAATAAATAACCTTGGGGGGGGAAAATATGTTAGTCGGTCATTCTAAGTACTTAAAGCTGCAGTCTGGAGAACATATTTATGTATCAAAGTTTTATAACTCTTTAAAATGATAGAGGGGTTCAATACTATGATAAAAGGCTAGTGCTCCACAACACTTATTTTTCTTAATCCCACCTTCCTCCATAGACCCAAGATTG
Source organism: Valencia hispanica (assembly GCA_963556495.2). Taxonomy (NCBI): domain Eukaryota; kingdom Metazoa; phylum Chordata; class Actinopteri; order Cyprinodontiformes; family Valenciidae; genus Valencia; species Valencia hispanica. The sequence goes on along the minus strand of OY747701.1, from coordinate 32,086,848 downwards.
CATTTCACACTGAGCGCCAAATTTTTTATCCAATAGAATTCCAGTTTCTGCATTGTTGGCTGTCAATCAACTTGCATGCGGATCGCGCAAACATGTGAACATGGGGCCGCGCACACAGACCGCTCTGTGTCTTCCCGTTTACATTCACCATATTGTGAGGGAACATCAGTCATGCAGAAGTTGTAAACCTCCGAAATGTCTATAGCAGAAATACAATCGGGTGGTGCTCAATAGCGCTTGCTGCTTTCTACTTTCACTCGCTGTGTTGCCACAGGTGATGCGCGTGCACAACTGCTGCGGTAGGGGTGGAGAGGGGGAAGGAGAAGGGCCTTGGTATGTCGGATTCAAAAAATCTCTCTCCCTCAAATACTGCAGCTGTAAGGATTTATTTATTAACACAAAGCATTGACTGACTTTATATGTACTGCAATCTTTTTAGTTGTAACATACACAAAAATGCTGCCTTTTTTCCTCGTTCTTGATTTAACAGTACATGAAAAGAGAATGCTGTGAAACACAGCGTTTTATGATTGAACTCGTGCTTTCAAAAGCTAAATTTGTTCAAAAGAAGGCAAAATGAACACGGTGCTCATGTCTGATGTCAGTGTCTGCATAATCTGGCGTGGTCTTCGGTGCATGCTATGTATAACAATGAGCACTTTTTGCACACAGCCCAACATTCTATGCTTTGATTTTCAGAAATCACACACTGCACCGTGTCTTTGTCACAGATAAAAACTTGTCCACCATAACTTTATACACACCTAGGCACTTGAGTTCAGTCAACTGTGTGACGGTGACATACAACTACACTTTGGTTTGTTTTCTCTTTACAGAGTAATGAAGTTGGTGGAAGCCACAACATGGAGAAAGAGGGACTCATAAGAAGCCTACAGCTTTTGGAGACCAAAGGTGTGGCAGTAGATTACATTGTCACTGACCGTCACCCTCAGCTTCAAAAATTACTCCGTGACCAAAACGTAACACACTACTACGATGTCTGGCATTTGGAAAAAGGTTACTGTCTTAATTTGGTTAAACATTAAAACTAAAATGTATACAAACTTGACATTACATTGAGATAGTAAGGTCCCGATAACAAGACTATGGTTGAATATTTAGATCAATATACATCACATATCATTCATAACACTGAATGAATCCCCTATGTGACCAACAGGTATTTCTAAGAAAGTGGGAAAAGTGGCAAAAGAAAAGAACTGTGATTTGGTGAAGAAGTGGCAACGTGGAATCAGCAACCATATCTACTGGTGTGCTAAATCATCATCCTCAGGTCCAGAAAAAGTTGCAAAATGGACATCACTGGTGAACCACATCCAAGACATCCACGTACATGAAAACCCTCTCTTCCCACAATGCCTACATCCTATCCGCAGGAGCAGAGATCGTAAAAAGTGGTTTCAACCAGGTGTGTCCTTTTACCAACCTTTGACAGCCCACCACCCTTGTGTGGTTATTTGTAGTTGTGAGGACATTTTGCCTGGTCCCCACAATGATTAACAAGCTATTAAACTCTACTAGTTAGGTTTAGAGGTATGGTGTGAATTAGGTTTAGGTTAAGGTTAGGGTTAGGCATGTATCAGTAATGGTTAGGTTTAGGGAAAGTGTCTGGGTTAGGCATAGTAAAATCAATGGAAGTCAATACAATGTCAACACAAGGATAGCAAGACGTGTGTGTGTGTATATGTAATATTAAAAAAAAATTTCCTTACAAAATAACTTCAAGTGTTTATTTACTTCATGGTCCTTGTATGTAGGGTCAAAAGCACTCTTCAAACTGGAGAAGATTTTGACTAATAAGAGGGTTCTCATGGATGTGGCAAAGCTGAGCTCCTGTTACCAGATTTCATCACTGGAGGCATTCCACCGTGCAGTACTGCGCTTCACGCCCAAAAATGTGGCCTTCCCTTTCATTGGCATGCTGTGCAGGTATGTTTAGTGACATCCACACGTACTGTGTTTAAAATACTGAAACTTTGGTTTTACAAGGAATTCAAAAAAGTAGAAGGAATAATGTGTTCTTTGCAATAATCAGGGGTCCATATAAGTAGTGTGCAGGTGTTGGTAAAATTGCAAATGCGCACAAGATTAATTCTTGAAAAACTTATTTTGCGTTCCACAATTTTTGTAGAGCTGGTTACCATAACTCTGTACCTCTTTATGGAGGACAGTCCCTGCCAAAATTATAAAATAAATAAATGAGGTATTACATTTGTAAATAAACAAATATATAAATGTGGAAATAAATACATTTCTACATAAATGTGGAAATAAATAAAATTGGAAATACATTTGCAAATGGGTAAATAAATAAATACATTGGTAAATAAATGTATAAATCAATAAATAAATTGAAAATTCATCTGTAAATAAATAACTAAATATAGCAATAAATAAATGTGGAAACAAATGGGTAAATACAATTGAAAATTAATATGTGGGAATAAAAGAAATATGTAATTATGTATTTCAACATTTAATTTGATTTCAGTTTCTTTACACATTTATATTTATTTCCACATTTATTTATAGGTTTAGGCCCGTGTTAGAAACGCCCCCCCCCCCTTGTTAGAATATACTTCAGTAAATAAATTTCGAAATGTGGAAATAAATACATGTGGAAATGAATAATTTCAATGTGGAAAAAATATTTATTTATTCCCACATTTATTTTTTCAATTGTATTTACACATTTATTTGTCAATTTTGGCCCCTTAAGTACTTAACTAAATAAGTGTAGTTTTTTTTTTATTCTTGCAATAATATGGTTTACACTTTAGCTTAATATTCTGTAGTTTACTTTTGATTTTCACCAAAAGAGTACATAATACCATATTTTTTACACAAATATTTAAATGTTGTGGCTTATGCTTGCTCTAAAAAGAGAAGTATTTGTATTTTGAATGACAGAGCTGCACGTCTGATTACCACCATCATCATCTTCCTCCATCTTTGTCTAAATCTTTTGGTAGCCGAGTCCTAAAATCCCAGGTTCTCCCCTAATGACCACTCTCAAAAAATTATGTGCACTTCTGACTATAATATTATCAGAACTTTTGTATTTCTTATGTATGAGAACAATATTTGTCTGATACAGTCTTTTCATCCTGTGTTGTATTTTCAGACTATATCTGGCTGCAATGCATTTCAATGAAAATGCTGGTCGCACTCAGGCCAAAACAACCTCTGGGAAACTGAGATACAGTTTACATTATCCAAAGGCCAAAAAGGGGACACACACTGTAAAACCACTGAAATCACCACCTATACAATGTAAGTTACTCAAAAAATAAGTATTTCTTACATTATGTGAAATACAACAGAATTTGGTACATGTTAAGCATTTTCTTCCAGGCTACGTACACAACTTGATTGCAGAGGTCTTTGATGAGATTGTGCTCAACCCCCGGCCTTACTTGGAGGAAGTACAACAGATCCTCATTCCTGATGACCTTGCTTCTGAGTTCTGCCATCCGCCATAGACGGAAGCAGTGGCCACTTATACTTCTTGCTTTATGCAAGTGCAGCCTTAAAGCCTACATATTGACCTTCTGTTTCTGGAAATTCCATACGTATCAGCAGGACAACACAAGCAGGAATAACTACTCTGACCCCTCTGCCTAAATAACCCCAGCACTAGGTCACAAAGGATCACTAGACCAGATGTCTGTTGCCTAGAAAAGAGAAAACATTGTAAATTCTGTAAATGGTTTTAAATAAATTGTATTATTTTTGTATAGCATTAGATAACAAATTCAATTTCAAATTTTCCTGTTCAGATGTTTTATTGTTATACATTGAGCTTTTTTTTGGGGGGGGGTATTGTCTATTTTGTGTTATAAAAAAAAGATTTACACTTTTAAAGACTTACCTTTCATATCCTCTGACTCGCAGGGAGCGATAATCTGCTCCATAAATGTTTAGTGCATTGTGAAGGGAATATATTTTTATGGACACTGGTTGTAATCCTGGGTGGAGGGTCATGCAGTAGACAGATGTACTTGTGTCGTCCAATCGTTCAATAACCTGAGCATTCAGACGTGAGCCAACAAACCATCGTCCAAAGCCATTCTATAGTTCTCGTTACCTATCAAATGTCCTCGCAGCTCACATTTTCTGCTTCTGTGGGCATCCTGGTGCAATTTTTACTGAAACATGTCTAGCATGAAAATAGCAGAAACTATTTGGATTTTTTATTTTGTTGACCTGTTATTCAAGGGTGTTTCTGAGACGCCACTTTGAAGTAGATTGCACAAACTGAGTTGTTTTATAGGATAAAATGTGAAAAACTGAATGCAATTAAAACGTGTTTAAGAATTGTAAATCTATAATATTTACCTGCCAATTCTTAACATTGAGCAACTACATTGTTTCTCGCTTAATTGGATTTAGTTTTACTATAAATCATACACCTTTCAAATATGACCCAGTGCCCATTGAACTACAAAAACAGCATTATTAAATCAATAAATAAGGGGATAAAGTGAATTATGTCAAAGTTGCACAGGTTATCTTGGACAATGCCTTTATACACATTTGTGTAATAGCCTGTCAATTGCATTTTTGTTAAATGAAAAGGAAAATGTGTTCATATATGCTAATCTATTTAGGTGACATTTGCAACAGGACTTCTCCCAGCTATTTTAATTGCTTGTTTTCATTGGATAGCGCAGAAATGGTCCAAGTGGGCTTTTTTCTTCTATTTAGACCTCCTGGATCAACAGAGGTGGTCTTATATTTTTCTGTGATAAGGTGAGTTTGCTACTGAAGCATCAGTGGGTGGAGACCACATTGTGAGGTTTAATCTAAACCAGGCAGCTTCCAGGAAGCTTATCATTTCAGACAGACAAACACGCTACTGAAATTCTGTGTGCATCACTGCTGCTGTCCATTTTTACAATCTGCAGGCAGATTGATTATACATTTTTATTTATTTTCTAATAAATTGCTTGGAGTTTTTACATTAAACAAAGCCTATTATTTCAATTTTTCAGTTTGTTTATTGATTCACTGTGAGGCAGCATGTCTTTAACTCTTAGTGGTTTAATTATGTTACTTTAATAATTTAATTAACATAGTTAATTTAGGCTACAGCAGATGTCTTGTTTTACAAGAAAAATACAAGTTTCTAAATATTGTCCATTACTTCTTCACATAATACACTGTTCTATAACATTATCCTAAAAGATATAGACATTAAAAAAGACCGGTGACAATAACTTAAATTGCTTTAATACCTTAAAAAACAGTTGGCTTATAAATAGTGTAGAATATGGAGCTTTAACCCATAATGTACCTTTGATAAAGCTCATAATGGGATGTGTTTAAAAATGCTTCTCCCATTTAAAGACCAAAAATATATTATCAGGAGCAACTACAATATTTTCTTAACTAAAAGGTAGAAGGGTCGGGATTGAAAAGGGTAAAGTTCTAATTCAAAATTTACATGGGAAATGAAGACTCTACTTCAAAATAATTTTTAAAAGATACATTGGTCCCAGTTAAATTTAATCTAAGAATTTGCCTTTATTATAAAAGCTACCCATGCAATGTATGATGCACTTGTCAAATGCCATTCCACCGATCAACAATACAAACTCAACCATGGGTTCTAAATATGCCGTTAGTAAATGTACCAACAAAATATATAGGAATTCTTCCAAAACAAAACCCAGATAGAACCCAGAGAATTTTATTAATCGTGTGTAATTAATTTAACTACACACAATTTAATAATTGTGTGTATCACTAACTTTTCTCTAACTCTTTCACATAGTACAAATACACAATTATGAGAGGGGGAATAAAATGATGATACATGTATCAGATGTTGCTGTTTAGCAAAACCTTCAGAGGTGACACATGATATAGTCTGTGTGGTCCACAAACTATATACTGCTGTCAGTCAGAATTAATCAGAATCAAAAGTTCCAATGAAATTCCATAGAAAACAAATACGGGTCATTTTTGAGCCACTTATCCATTTATTGTTAAAGGCACAGCAGACTGAGTTCACATCTATACAGAAAGGTTCTTCAACAGTCATCTGAGAACCTATCTGCGTCAATTAAATTAAATTCTAGAATACTTTAATAATCACAATGGGAAATTAAATAAAACGATGTTAGTAAGTGAACACAAACTTTGGAGGAAAAGTTTTAAAACAAGGCTTGTCTAACACACCTATAGTGTTTATTACACTAAAGGAAAATTAGCTCAACATTTGTTTAAGTAAAAAAAAAATGGTAGTGGCAGACAATTTTGTTGCTGCCATCATAATTATTGTATTTTTATCTTTTCCTCTTCAGCTCTAACAGCTCTACTCTTCTTCCTCGAAGAAGAGTAGAGCTGCTAAAAACTCATAGTTTGTGATAGCCAACACCTGCCTTTGCCAGAAGTTCACCAAGCAGATTTGACCAAATGTATCCATCATTACCAACAACAGACAGCTGAAACATGGATGTTTAAAAGTATTCCATCATCACTGGCTATGGTATATTAAAGAAACATCCAACACAATTTGATAAATTGTTTACAACATTACTGTTCATAAGCCTTTGTAATGTCTAGTGTGCTAGTATTAGAAATTCTGTTTAGCCTCACTATGATTTAGCCTGTTTTATTTTACTTACCCTTATTACTCCTCACAGCCGTATCTTGAATGTCTCCCTGAAATTGGACTGACAGACGCCCTTAGCAGCACCATTAGAAATTATGTCTCCCATCTGAGAAGTGGGGTTTCGAAATTATCTTTGTTTTCCTTACAGCCCATCTCTATTTCAAGGAGCCAAAACCATCACCCTGACAGAACTACTATGGTAAAATCTCACAATTTCTCTCTTAGTTTGCAGCACAGTCAGATCTATACAGCCTTTAGCTACAGGCAACAGTAAAAGCATCCACACACTAAGGAGGGAAGAGAGTATTTCTGTTACATTTCACAAGGTGATGAAAAAGATAACCAACCCCTCCTTGTTTCTTGATATCTGTAAACATTGCTAAAGATACCCTCAGAAACAGCAGTTCAGCCAGTGAACAATTACCTTAAGGGTCATTTCTGAATAGAAGTAAAATGATGTTCTAGGATTGTGATGCTTTAATATGGTGATAATTTTAAAAAAGTCCATGACATGATTAGGCGATTATGGAATAAAATCATGACCTGCAACACTTCTGGTGCACCACTTTCCCTGATTTTTCTAACTTTAAAGATTTTGTTTGCTCAGAATTTGTTTGAATTTCTACAGAAATACAATGCAAATGTAGTATTTCCTACTCTTTTCCTTTTTTAACTTCCTTTTTTAATTCTATGCTGTTGCATAGAATTGAAACCAGATATTTGCATACATTACACACAAAAAAAGTTTTCTCACTGACTCAACAAAATCACTCACTCCTGTTTTGGTGAGTTAAGATTATCAGGATTCTTTTCTTTTTGCGAAATGCCTGAAAAATCTTTTTTCTAGATTTTTTTTTCTTCACATTCTTCAAGTTCAGAAGTAGACATGTAGTGTTTGGTGTTGCCTTTTAAATTGTATGACCTTGGGCACATGTTTTGGGTATTCTTCTTCAAACTTCTAACAACAGTTTACTGGAGATTTGGCCCATTCCTCCTGACTGAACTACTCTAACTGAGTCAGGTTTGTAAAATACCTTGCCCCTCAAAAAACCCACTAAAAAATATTGACTTTGGTGTCTGTTATCCACTTTATCTGTTTTAGTTGTCTAATGTATTGAGGTGTTGCTTTAGTATTTCCTCATAATGGTCTTCACTTATGATGTCACTTATTTTGCACCATTTAATCCTAGAGCAAAACAATCCCACAAAATGATGCTGCCATCACTTTACAGTTGGGATGGTGTTCTAAGGCTTACACACTTCTCCCTGTTACTCCAAATGTAATGATGGTTATTGTGGCCAAACAGTTACATTTTAGCTACATCAGACCATAGGTCATGTCTCAAGAAGTTAAGCTCTTTGTCTCTGGGTATATTTGAACGTTTCATGTCGCCTTTGAATAAATGGCTTATCCTTCTCTGGGTGGCCTTTCATCCCATGTTGGCAAAGGACTTCTTTCACTGTGGATAATGACTCTTTAGCTAGGTTCTGGCAGCATCATCACAAAGTCTTTAGCGTTTGTTCTAGGGTGCATTTGTAGCCTACATTTCTCACTACAGAACTTTTATCTTTTGGACACAATGCCCAAATCATTTGGGGAAAGTGTTGTGAATGGAAATTGCCAGGCTGTTTAAACATGATTATCACACAAGGAAGCAGTGTGTTTGAGGAGCCTTAGAATACAAAGATGTGCCGCTAATAAATTTCACCCAGAAAATGCTCACAAATGCATGACATCATCATCTGGACATTTCAAAATTGCTTAAAGCCGAAATAATCTTATTGTAGGTAAACTTCTGAAAAGAAAAAGGGGTAAAAAAGATAATTAAAAAATTCTCACCTAATCTGATTTAGCAAACATAAATTATTTGGGTAATCCTAGCTGACCTGAATAGTTCAGAATCAGAATAGCTTTACTGGCCAAGACTGTGCACAAACAAGGGATTTGATTTCGATTTACAAGTACTCACAGTGTACAGACATTAAATGGTTAATGGACTGAAATTATATAACACCTTTGCAGTCAAACTTACTAATCAAAGCGCTTTGCACCACAGACACATTCACACAATTACATTCACAAATACTCACATGGTTATACACCAATAAGTAGTTCGGTTGACAATTTTAGGTCAAGTGCCTTGCCTAGGGGCACATCAGCATTTGACAAGAGGAAGCTAGAATCAAACATACAACCTTCCAATTACAAGACAACTACCACTTAGCAACTACCACTTAGCCACAGTCGGAACTGTATTTATTAAACAAGGTCAGCGTTCTATCACCTGAAGAACATCTCTAGGATTAAAGGACTGATTTTGCAACACGACCTAGAAAAACTCATCCATGCGTTTATCTTTAGTCGGATTGATTACTGCAACAGCATCTTGACAGGTCTGCCTGAAAAGTCAATCTGACATCTGCAGCTGATCCAGAACGCTGCCGCTCGCGTCCTCACTAGAACCAGGAAAGTAGAGCACATCACCCCAGTTCTAAAGTCCTTACACTGGCTCCCTGTAGCTCAGAGAATAGACTTTAAAATACTTTTACTAGTTTATAAATCATTACATGGCTTAGCACCAAAATATGTTGAAGGCCTGTTGTCATGGTACCAACCACCAAGACCACTCAGGTCCTCCAACTCTAGCCTACTAAACATCCCTAGACTCAGAACTAAACATGGAGAAGCAGCTTTCAGTTTCTATGCTCCCCTTATCTGGAACAGACTTCCTGACGAGTGTAGAGCTGCTGAAACTCTGAACTGCTTTAAATCGAGACTAAAAACCCATCTGTTTAGAATTGCCTTTGAGTAAATGCTTGATGTTATATGTATGAAATGTGTTCATGCTCTCTTGCTTTTTTTATTTTTCTCTTGCTTTATTGTGTATCATGTGTAATGTGTGTTTCTTTTATGTTTCTTTTAAATCACCAAATCATGTAAAGCACCTTGAATTGCCCTGCTGTTGAAAGTGTGCTATACAAATAAAATTGCCTTGCCTTGCCTAAGCACAAATAGATGAGCTTTAAGGGAATAAAATAAACGAGTTTAGTACCGGGGCAGCCATCTGCAAGGCCATCTTGGATTATAGTTTAGCCTAATTTATTGTCTTTTTATGCACTGTATGTAAATATCTGGTTTTGGTATTCTTTATTTACTTTAAACAGCTGAACATAAAATATTTTCAGATTACATTGATTCCAAAATGTAATACCAATATCTTTAATGCATCGTGGAAGAAGTGCTATTTTTCTGCATCACAGAAGTTTTTTTGTTGGTTTTTTTAGCCGAAAGTCTGTTATCTTAAGAAATTATTTAGCTTTGATGTGCAGTATCTTAATTTAGCTAATTCTGACTGATATCTTTTGGACCTAAGCTCTTTATGTCGGCAAGTCTGCTGAAAGGTTCTTTAATGTGGAAATATGGAGTTGATCATATATCATATTCATGTTTCCTTTGGAGAACAAGAACCATTAGTCATTATTTCCTGCTCCCAGTGTAAATCCCATTAGAGGCTAGAGGAGGCCATTACTGACCAACTCAGCCAGATCTCAGACACAGCTCACTTTATCCTAATGTCTTTATCTTGTCGCTTTTGACTTTTCACAGACACCTTACAGCGCTTTTTGGATGAGTAGCCAAAACTGCTCTTTGTCAAAGTCGTATCTCACAAAGAGGTGAGCACCACATGAGAAAAAGCCATTTACCACATTACAGAGATAGTGATGAGAGAATGGAAGAAGCTCACTTGATCCCAGAAAAGGAATTTACTCTTTTGAAGGATGTGTGTCTCCTTGTCTCATTGGCTAGGCCCTAGGAAAGCAAAAAGACAAAAGGCACTGGAAAAGCTTTTACCAAAGACAACATGCAACCTTCCTGAAAGAGACTCGGATAAAACTCATTCATGGTTTCCACTAAATCAACCAAAACATATCTTTTAATCTGAATTGACATGAACCAGACATGTTTTACATAATCCAACGTAACAACTTGGTGAAAGATTGTGTATCATTTATTTAATACCAAAGATTCAATAAAGATTTTAGGATGAACAAGTACACTGACTGATGGTTGCCTATCTCTGTAAAGCAGTATTATTTATCAGTTTTAGACTAACATTGAATATTAAAAAGACATTTACTTACGTTCTGCACAGTCCCTGCAGTGGGTAAACGCTGTACACAAGTTCTCGCAAAAACATCCAAGTCATGCTGTAAAAAGTATGCAATATCGCATCCACCACCCTGCAGCACGGTCGACTCCATCCTTAACTCTTTCATGGCCGTAGCTTAGTAGCAGAACAACAGATAAGGTCAAAATACTAAAACATACCTTTATGGTGATTTCAACACTTTATATTGACTTAATCTCACAAATTGAAGTGGTAACTAAATTTAATGATTCACACCATGTACATAATCTGTGTTTCCTTATTTCCTGCAAGAATTAACCTGTTTTATTATGGCCATTTTGATTCAAAGGCTGAATTAGTAACTCAGGTATATTAACAAAGGTTGCATCCCACTTCTGCTCTTGTGTGTGATTATTATGTTAAGAACATGTGCAAAAGGAGAAGCAACCAGGCACATTTCTTCACAGTCAGCCAGAAGATGAAGTGATGACAAAGCAGAGCGGGAGGAGTTTTTCTTCCTTAAACGCGGGCAACATAATATGTACTTTACAAAACACTTGTCCAACCAAACGTTTCAATATGGATTAGTGTTGGCAGATTAAGGTAAAGTATAATGTCTTACAAAGGTATTTAACTCCTTGATCTTTTTTCTCATCTTGTAATGTTAAATGCTGAAACTTTAATGTATTTAATTGGAAGTTTATGTGATAGACCAAATAAAAGTTGTACATAAGTGAGATACAGTGGGGCAAAAAAGTATTTGGCAGCACCGATTATGCAAGTTGTCCCGCTTAAAAAGATGTGAGAGGTCTTTAATTTTTATCATAGATACACTTCAACTGTTAGAGTCAGAATGTTAAAAAAAAAACAGGAAATCATATTGTATGATTTTTAAAGAATGTATTTGGATAATGATACAGAAAACAAGTATTTAGCACATACAAAAAAGGAAGTATTCTGGCCCTGTTACTTCTTCTTTAAGAAGCTCTTCTATCCTCCACTGGTTACCTGTATTAATGGCACCTGTTTGAACTCATTATCTTTATAAAAAACAACTGTCCACACCTTCAGGGCTCCATCCTGGGGCCCCTCTTATTTAATATCTACATGCTCCCACTAGGCAAGATTATAGCAACCAATAACATTAGCTACCATAACTACGCAGATGACACTCAGCTCTACATTACAATGTCACCAGGTGACTCTGAACCCATTCAAACCCTAAATCAATGCATTGACCAAATAAATGGATGGATGTGCCATAACTTTCTCCAGCTGAATAGAAACAATACTGAAGTGATTATTTTTGGACCCAAGGAGGAACGATCAAGAGTCAGCACACAGCTTCAATTAATACAGCTAGAAACTACTGATCAGGTTCGTAAACTAGGTGTAGTAATGGACTCAGACCTGAACCTCCAGGGTCACATAAAGGCAATAACAAGGTCAGCATTCTATCACCTGAAGAACATCTCTAGGATTAAAGGACTGATTTTGCAACACGACCTAGAAAAACTCATCCATGCGTTTATCTTTAGCCGGATTGATTACTGCAACAGCATCTTCACAGGTCTGCCTAAAAAGTCAATCAGACAGCTGCAGCTGATCCAGAACGCTGCCGCTCGCGTCCTCACTAGAACCAGGAAAGTAGAGCACATCACCCCAGTTCTAAAGTCCTTACACTGGCTCCCTGTAGCTCAGAGAATAGACTTTAAAATACTTTTACTAGTTTATAAATCATTACATGGCTTAGCACCAAAATATGTTGAAGACCTGTTGTCATGGTACCAACCACCAAGACCACTCAGGTCCTCCAACTCTAGCCTACTAAACATCCCTAGACTCAGAACTAAACATGGAGAAGCAGCTTTCACTTTTTATGCTCCCCTTATCTGGAACAGACTTCCTGACAAGTGTAGAGCTGCTGAAACTCTGAACTGCTTTAAATCGAGACTAAAAACCCATCTGTTTAGAATTGCCTTTGAGTAAATGCTTGATGTCATATGTATGAAATGTGTTCATGCTCTCTTGCTTTTTTTATTTTATTTTTCTCTTGCTTTATTGTGTATCATGTGTAATGTGTGTTTCTTTTAAATCACCAAATCATGTAAAGCACCTTGAATTACCCTGCTGTTGAAAGTGTGCTATACAAATAAAATTGCCTTGCCTTGCCTTGCCTTGCCTTCAAACAATCAGAATCCAGCCTTCACCATGTCCAAGAGCAGAGTACTGTCCAAGGATAGTAGGGACAACATTGTACACCTGCATAAGACTCGGATGAACCAATCTACAATAGGCAAGCAGCTTGATGAGAAGAAATCAACTGAAAATGGAATGAATAAATACAAGATGACTGACAATCTTCCTCGACCTGAGGCTCTGTGCAAGATCTCACCTCATGGGGTACACATGATCTTGAGAACGGTGAGGAAACAGCCCTGAACTACACGGGGGACACTGGTCAATGACCTGAAGAGAGCTGAGACCACAGTAACAAAGGTTACTATTAGTAAAAACCTACATCACCATAGATCAAAATCCTGCTGCGCTCGAAAGGACCCCTGCTCAAGCCAGCACATGTCCAAGCCCATCTAAAATTTTCCAGAGACCATCTGAATCATCCAGAGTAAAATTGTGAGAATGTCATGTGGTTAGATGAGACTAAAATAAAACTCTTTGGTATAGAGGATTAAAGATGAAACATGGCTGGATCTTCCAGCATGACAATGATCCCAAACACACCATCCGAGTAACGAAGGAGTGGCTACGGAAAAGGCATTTCAAGTTTCTGCAGTGACCTAGCCAGTCTCCAGATCTTAATCTAATAGAGAATCTGTGGAGGGAGTAGAAAGTCCCTGTTGCCCAGCGACAGCCCCAAAACATCACAGCCCTAAAGAAAATCTGCATGGAAGAGTGGGACAAAATATCAGCCACAGTGTGTGCAAACTTGGTTAAGACCTACAGGAAACATTTGACCTCTGTCATTGCCAACCAAAATTTCATTACAAAGTATTGAGGTGAACTTTTGTTACTGACCAATCACTTTTTTTCCTACACCATTATACTAATAAGTTCTTTAAGTCATGATTTCCTGGATTTTTTTTTTTACATAGTCTTTCACAGTTGAAGTGTACCAATGATGAAAATTACAGACATCTTATCTTTTTAAGTTGGAGATCTTGCACAATCGGTGGCTGCCAAATACTTTCTTGCCCCAACGTATGTGCCCCATTCAAGAGGTTTTCTTCCAGGAATGCCCTGTATTTAGCTTAATCCACCTTCCCCTTACCCTTGCTGAAGACAAGCATCCCCACAGAAGGAAGTTTTCGCCACCATGTTACTCTGTGAGGATGTTTCAATCAGGGTGCAGAGGAATATTGACCAGATAACTTTCTTCTTTGCTGTGTCCCCTGCTTGTTCAAACTGCTGATTGGACTTCTTATTGCTTTCTTTAAACTGTTTCTTCAGGTCACTCCTTCTTAAATACGTTTTTGTGTAGGCATCAGCCATCTTCTCTGGTGTAGTTTGTTGGAGCAGCAGCTTATGTACAGCTGAGAAGAAGCGGTTAGATAAGCTCATCAGGAAGGCCAACACTGTCCCAGGATGCCCCCTCAACCCAGAAGGTGGAAGACAGAAGATTTCTGACAAACATAAGTCTGACAACATCTGAAGCTGTTGCTGAACTGGAGCACTCCTTCAGCGACAAACTGCTGAATCCTATATGCACAAAGGAGCGTTACCACAGATACTTCCTCCAAGCAGCTGAGAGACTTTATAACCACTACTGCTTTCATTTCAAATAACATTCCTGCTTTTATTTGCACATTCCTGCAATTATTTTTACTGTTGTTTTAATTTTTGCAAGTAGGCGTCATCATGTGTGAACTAGCCAAGGCGCAGACAACTGCTGAAGTGAGGCATGTTGAGTTTTAACACAATAAAGAAGAACTTACAATGACTAAAACAGGAGGAATATGGTTAAACAGAGAGCTTAATATGAACTGTTCTAATCTGAACAGAAACCTAGACATAACCTGAACAGATCGGAGGATCCAGCGAAGAACTGAACACAAACAGAGGCTTAAATGAAACATGGAACAGGTAAGGATTGTGAGAGTAATTAACTGAGACGGGTGAGAGATGTGAGGTTGTGAGATGTTCAAAGCTTGGCATATGGTTTTATAACCTAACCTCGTTTAAACCTTTCCACAACTGTATCCCTGATTCATCTTCTGTGTTCCTTGGTCTTCATGCTGCTTACTATTGTAGTAAACCTCTGAGGCTTTCACAGAACAGCTTGATTTATTGAGGTTGGTTCTAACACTTATTAGGTGACATCTTCAGGCAATAGCAGTGGATTTTGTTGAAGAGCATCAGCAGTTCGGAATTTGAATTCCGAGATCATTCATTTAGAACAGATATTGTAAACATTGTACTATTTTCTTTTTTACATAAAATCCTAATGAAGCTTGTGACAGTACTGGGTAATGTTTAAAAGGAATTTGGGGTATGAATACTTTTGCAAGGCCCTGCATCTTAAACCTTAGCAGAGAAGATTAGACAAACTATCTCTGCAGTTTTGTTGCACCACCACATGTCTTCTTAGAGGACTCACATAATAGTGAGGCCATAAGCAGCAGTCCCCGATTTAGCCTCAGATGTTGTAGCGATTATCAGGCTAATCCTCTCATCTGTGGTTATCAGTGCACCTTACGGGTTAGTCAATGTCTTAGTCCTTGGTCTGTATCCTTACGATGACAGCATTATCACATTTATAATTAATCTCCTTTCCTCTGGTGTCCTATCCTGTTTTATTCGGCCCTCCTCTCCTTTGCAGTAAGAATGATGCAACAAACGAGCAGACATGTATTTCAGTTCCTGAAGAAGACATTTTAAAGCACTTTCTTTATGTGTTCAGTTTTTTCTTTACTTTGGCAGGTTTGTTTTATTTATTATTTTGTTTGAATAAACTAATATCCAGCTAGAAAAATATGTCAAAAATCTATATTGCTAATTGTCTTTCTTAACATAGCAGTGTGGAATGAAAGACCAGCAGCTAGCACAAAGAGCTTGAATGAAAGTAGTTTTTTTATCTCTTGACCCAGTTTGTTGATGCCATCAGAGCAGGAATGGCGTCACAAGATGATTGGCTTACTGAAGAAGTGACACCATCACATAGTTGGAGAGTACACGCAGTACATCCAATTATACTATTCTTAAAGTGATTTAACTCTGATGACGTTTTATTTTTATCATTATTTTACTTTCGTTGTGTTTTGTCTACTTGGTGTGTTTGACATTCAAGATGAATAAATTGCAAAAGGTGTAGCTAACTACTAGATGGTGGAGTTGTTGTTCTTTTACAATATTTTGCTCCCATGTGGTGCAGTCATTCGACAGGTCCGGGAAATAATTTTGAGACAAAACTTAAAAAGAAAGACTGAGCCCTTCAAAATCTACATGTTTAATGAAAATGAAATTTTTAGCACAGTCTTCAGTCTTTTGCTTTATGAGTCAATCCTGCAAAATAGAATCAAGTATTTTTCTTATAGTGTCGCTCAAGAGTTGGAAATTTTAGCATTGTGACAACCTAAATGCCACTTACAGAAAAATCACAAAGGTCAGTATTTTGGGCTGAATCTTAGTTTTGGGCTTTAAAAAAAACAAAAACAAAACTTTCATAAACTTCATAAAAATATTTACGCCTTTTGTCCTTCAGCATTCTTGTGCTATATCAGGAACTTTTTTTATAAATATAGTGCCATTGCAGTATAACCTAATTTCTTAATGTTTTCAAGGACTGATGGTTGTGATGGAATTGAGTTTTAGTTTTTTAGTTTTTTGTTTCTAATTTATCTATAGACGGATGTTAGATCCAAGATGCATGCAGTGAAACCAACCCTGCATACCTTTGCGAAATGAAAAAAATTTGATTCACAATTCTCAGCAAGAAAAAAATGTGTTTTTATTTAAGATGAAATCGCATTGTCAATTATGTATTGAGGAAAGTGTATACATATAATGCAGTGAAGGATGAAATACAAAACTCATGCATATCAGCAAGATGATTCAACTATTGATTGACATCTTATAGAAGCCTATTGTTCCTCAGCTAAAGGTTTAGCAGAGGTACCTTCTGATTTGTTATCGCTAGAGGGCGATAGATGTTGCATTTACACCATGGAGCAGGCTGTTTGATTGCAACCGTCTCCCCACTAAGACATTGCTCTTAACTGATGATCTGCTGATATTTAAGTTCTCTGGGTATTACAAAACTAATCTTATTCAGTAACATGGTCATCTTTCTCTGTATGATGTCGTTAAGGTTTGGTTTAAAAAAGAAAATAGACTACCAGATCCCAATTAGGTCTGGTTGTCCTGCTTGCGGCAGGGTCTGCAGGCAGTGTCATACAATAGTTAGTCAGAAATTAGAAATATTAATCAGAAAATATTAGTTTTAATCCATTAAACAATATACTCTATATTTTTGTGTGCTCCTATAATAGGGTGAGGTGATCTGTGGTAAATGAGAGTTGTATCACCTTTTCGATGCTTTCACAGGAATGTCAGACCCGAACCACCCGTGTGGGCCTTCTTGTGCCCAAAACCACGCACCATTGAATGCAGATGGAGCTACATCTTCAGCCCTTCCTTGATGGCTTTAGGGGTGCTTTGGTTGTGGGGTAAGCCAACAAATAGGAGTTAAACCTATCCGGAATGTGCCGGGCACCCTGTCTGTCCTTTTAGTGCTGAGATGAGGGACTGCAGGGGTCAGAAATTGGGGAATGTTGTAGAGGAATAGTTGTTGGGGGGGGTTGTGCTCTAATGAGAACCTGTAAGACCTTAACAGACACCAGGTGTTCTGTGTTGTTTTTACCCCAGACAATATAATGTTTCAAAGAATAAAGAACATCAGAATAAGGTTTAGATTTTGTATGCAAAAGTTTTATTGAACAACACAAATAAAATAACTTTACAAATATAAAATAACATACATTGAAAACACATTTAGCACAGTTTGCAAAGGAATAATGACAAATAGCTACAATGCCCATATATATCTCATTCTGTACAAAAATAGCTTTATCTGCATAAGTACTTTAATGTAACCTTTATATAATATTTAAATAAAGAAATTCATATATATACACAAATATCTGCAATAAAAAAATAAGATTGCACATGTTTTTTACAGACAATAACATTTTCAAGTATAGTTAAATCCAGTATGGATTGGCACAAAGCTCAAAGAATCAAAGGCATTTTCCCTTATACAGTGTCCAAAACTTGATATAAACGGAGAGCATTAGCGCTCTGTAGGCATATCGATAATTATATATTTTTTATGATTCATTCTGCTTAAGTTCAAAAGGAAAAGTGCAAGCCATTATAAGCAGTCTTATGGAACATGGTGGTGTAGTCCTTCGGAGATAGCACTTTTCAAAGTCTAGGCCATGAGGAATAAGTGTGTAAAGTTCTAAAATGTTAGCAGAGGTTTCCCTCTTTCATGATGTCCCAGGGTATTTGCACTCATCCCTTTCCTCCGCCAAGCAGAGAACAGCACCTGTAGTTTTCTCCACACTGTGCCATCCAGTTTCTTTAAACCAGCTGTTTGCAAACTCTAGCCCGCTGAGCGTCAAGGCTCAGGAATCCCAGAGGCATGGCTGGATCCAGACTCACTCTGACTCAGTCCTCCAGCCTGGAACAAATGTACTGGAGTATACTAGGCAAGAGTCCTAGGCATTTGGAGAATTTCAAAGCCAAGCAGAAGGGGACATAAGCTGGAGAGTCCAACTCCCTTGCTTTTGCTCCCAACTCTTCTCCTAGAGTCCATCTCATGTCCTTCTGAGTAGAGCTTCAAGCTTGTGAACTTGTGAGTTGTTCAGTTTCCACACAGGTCTCAACATGCCCTTCTCCAGCCTCAGGGAGACTCGCCTCTCTGGAACAGATCTGCGCCTTCGGCCGTAACCTTTAGAGCTCATCTTGCTGGGAGGGACACCTGTCTTCAGTCTGTTGTTATTGAGCTGTTGTATGCGGTGTGCCAGGTCGTGCACCGCGCAGGTACCCAGGGCACAACCACCAGACCTCTTGGTTCGGATGTTTATATCAGTGCTAGAGACAAAAAAGAGACAGGACGTTAATCCATGCTGTTGCTTCATAACTTTTGAAGAATAACATGATCAAATTAGGTGGTTTCTAACTTTTAAGATTTAATAATTCATTTCTTACCTGGAATGTGGCAGCAAGGTATCCCTGATGTCCTCTGGTCTGACAAAATTTTGAGACTCTGATGACTTCTCTACTGCAACGCTTTCAAGATCCCGTCTCAATCTGCTCCCAAGCCATACGCTTAGTCTGCAAGAGGAGAGAGGGGAAAACTCCATTAGTCTTGGAGTGGATGATTTTTGGCAGGTAACTTCTGCCAGAGACGTAACAGGCTTGAAACATTATCATTATTACTGCATGAACTGATTTAAAGTGAGCTCACCTTTTTTTCAACTCGGGATTCACCTCAAGTTCCACACAGTGTGCTACTGAAGCCAGCAGGCAGCAATAGAGGAAGGAGTGGAAGATTGTTTTCATTTTGGCTCCTGTGGCAAGAAAAGAGAGGAGGAGAGAAAAAAATTTTGTTAGTTAAACAGTCATGGTGGAATTTAATATTTAGCCGCACAAATTTCCACACTGTCCTTTTCTCCATGGAAAACTACCACATAAAGAATTACATTGAGAACCGTTATTATCTTTTCTTACACAAGAGTCCAAAAGCCGAGTTATTTGCATTTATCATTCATTTATTTAGAAAGTTAAGCTAAGGTCAGAATTTGCTCGGTTAAGTAAATCTGCAACCACACTTTGGGCTCCTGGCCAGTAATTTGAAGGACATGGTCTGAAATAGACTTAGCAGAAGTCCAGCAAAACTTGCAATCCAAAACAGTTTCACTTACAGCATTTAAAAAAAACAAGTAATATGCTAATGCTGTTGGATGCTTGACAGTCTGTAGGCCACTCTCTCACAGACCCACACAAATTAAGACCTAAACTGCTTATATAACCAGACAGATAACCTGTTCTTGTCTCTACACTTGTGCCTTGACCGCAAAAAAAGGTGCAAGGATAAAGCCATCAGCTGGCACCACAGCAAACCACAGCATTGTGTGTTCCTTTGAAGCAAAGTGCACATACCTGTAGTTCAGTTCAGATAGGTTAGAAAGTTGTTCTTCCAAAGTCAGCAGTGAAAGAATACTCCACAGGTTTTCTTCAGGTTGCTTTTGCTTCTCTAAGGCAGCTGTGTCACTCTGCTATTAGCCTCTATACACCAGACCGGCAGCTTTTATATAGTTACACAGGGTGGGAGGGGCTCAGTGATCGACACACGCTGTCTCATCTTTTCCCCCACCCCATTCAAAGCACTTAACTGCTCTGCTGTTGTTCATGTTCAGCAACGTGGGGTGGGGAATAGGTGAAGGAATGACAATTAAAATCATATGTTAAAGAAAGCTTTAAAGAAAAGGAGTGAATAAATTCTATGCTGCTATTGTATCCTGTTTTGATTATTTTGCTTAGTCATAACCCACTTCTCTATGCAGGCTTATATAATGTAAAGAAATTTAAAAGAAAAAGTCAGTCAAACGCAACACTCAGATCAGATTGCAAAATGTTTATCATAGCTTCTTCCTGTGCATTACAACTAATTATAATCAAAATATTTGAACTTTTATATTGTAATATTTGAACTCTAAGGTCAATTGTACACATTATTTTTGTTTATGCTCTTTTCAGTCCGTCTGGCAACAAAGAAAATAACTTTTAAGGAATGTTCCCATCCTCGGCTTTCCAGGGCACTCCCCGACACCATGAAGTTCCATCTGAGCCTATGAAACCCAGACGACAATGAATCCGAAACAAGCATTGAGTTACTGATTAAATATAATAAGTATGTCCAGCTGTAAGTACAATAAACTCAATATATTTGTTTGAACAAGGCAAATATTGATTTTGGACCCATTTGGATGGTTCAAAAATTAAATGGAATTTTACAATTATAAATCTGGTGGAAAAGGAACTTGAATGACAGCCTAGTGAAGTAGTGGAAACAGATTTTTTGTTTTTTTTCACATCATTCAGCTTATTTTTATGTTAAAATAATTTAATTGGAATGCACTTTTACTTGAATGGAGGAATAAAATCTACTTGGTGAAATGTAAAAAGTCAGTTTTAAAGTCTGTTTTATGGCTTTTTAAATTCCTTTACATGATTGTGCTTAAAACGTGTTTTATATTCAAGCTAAATGTTTGAAAGTGACACAGAATGTAGGAAATTACAAATTAGAGCCCTAAAAGGCAGACATTTGTGGTTTTATTGGTAAAATAAAATTCTAAAACAAAGAAACGTGTCAACTTCTAAAGAAAAAGAAAACGTGTGTACTCTCACATGTAGCTTAGGAAATGCTGTAAAAACCAGAAGAAAAAACACATTTGATTTGAACAGTAAAGAAATTCCAGGGTGAATATTTTCACAATGCATGGTGTGGGTAAATCTTTCAGTTTTGATTTTGCTTTCACTTTCTTTAACTGTGAAGAAAAGCTACATGAAATAAAGTTTACTCTGGTTGACATTCCTCTGTGGCTTTTCAAGATTTCTTATTCACATTCTATTATCGTAATCAAATCCTTATGAGTTTATTTATATTCTCATGCAACTCCATTCCGCTGGTGTTGTCATATATTTAAACTCTAGAAAAATACATAAATGGCAAACACATGCAATGTCAAAAAGAAAATGTTTTGTAAGTACTTTGTAATGCAAACTGGTTCCAGCAGATCAGTAATCCCCTTACCAGAGTTGATGACAAGAGATGGTGCAATCATGACAACAAAATTCTTCTGTTCCTTTTGACTCCTTATATAGCAATCTTTTCCCTCCGTTTGTGAAGAAGAAGTTCAAGTTTGACTGGCAGTTTTTATACCACCTTTTAGTTTGCATGTGAGCAGGTAAATTAGGAAGAAGAGGCTGATTCATAATTACTGTAAGCCTGTCCTTAGCCATCATTTTTCAAGATTAGCCCACTTATCTTGGCTGTTTTCATATGTTTTCCTGTAGATTCAGCTTTTTTACTGCCTCTATTTGGTTTTATTCTGAAACACAAGTAATGAACGGGAATTTAGAAAACCATTGAAAACACAGTCGATTAGTGAGGGAAATCGGTTGCTGGGTTCCTGCTATTGTTGCCGGTTTGTCTATTTGCCTCACACACATGAGCTAATCCCTACATGCTTTACCTTGTGACAGCTTGTACTATTTTCATTCCTTTTCAATATTTTGTTCTAATCCTAAGAGTTTGTCCTCTTCTTTGAAATCTCCACAAAGGGATCATTTGTTTTGTGGAACTTGCTATAAATTTAGACATATGATAAGGGAAAAAAAGTGTTGTTGGAGAATAGTGCATTTAGACGTTCTCTGGCATCATACTGTGGTTAATGTGGCTTGGTAGCTGTTAGCATTATTTTCTAAAATCTAAATAAAAATTTTACAATTACTGAAAGATAGCTTTAGATTTATTCAGGTGTCAGACTTAAAAAACAAGTACACTGCTTCACACATCCATATAATTAATAATTGGTTTGAAATATCATGAAATGTTGACCTATGTAAAAGGTCAGTCCTGATATAATTTCACTACCATGGCTTTGTTTGAGTAAGGTTTGGAATTATAGTCTGGGTTCCTACTGTATACATAGTTTGGAAAAGTTTGACATTTGATATAAGTATTTTCCTGGTCTGGATAAGTAAGGAAAAGGCTGTATATTATGGAAACATAACTGCATTTACATCCATCCATCCATCCATCCATCCATCCATCCATCCATCCATCCATCCATGTCATATTAGGACAATCCAAAGGGGAAAATTTGTCATCCACTGCTAAATCAACAGCAAAATAATCAACAATTTCCTGATTACAGTCCTTTACTAATTCCAAATCAAAAAGAAATACGTGAGATAAGTATGTTACACATTGTGGAAAAAAATAGTTGATGTTAATTCTTCTGTTTTATCTTTGCAAAAGAAAAAAAAAGGTGTTTTTCTATTTTATTATGCCAGTAGTGATGATGTCAATAATAGCCCATCGAAATCTGAAGAATCTTAATTTGCATTTGTGCAGCTTCTTGGAACTGTCATTTAAACACAAAGCAAAGCAGAAATAGATGTGATGGATGAATCTGAGATTTTTGTTTATGAATATAACAGTGCATTTGTATATGATTTGAGCATTTTCTGCATTCCATACAGACAGGAACAAATCTGGCAAAAATGCTTTTGTGTAATTTGTTTGTTTGTTTTGCTTTGAAGAAAGGAGGTATTAAAATGTGAGACAATGGGCAAATAATAAAATGCCGCAGAGTGTAGGCAACGTATAGCCTATTTATTTCGCTTGTACGCTTAACGCAATCATTTTGTGTATTTTCATATGTCATTGCTGGATTTCTAATAAGTAATGTATAAGTCTTTATTTCAGTGTTTATCCCCTCTTTTTATTGAAATGCAGTGTCTTGGAACTGGTTTTT
The DNA here is from genome assembly GCA_963556495.2 of Valencia hispanica. Classification (NCBI taxonomy): domain Eukaryota; kingdom Metazoa; phylum Chordata; class Actinopteri; order Cyprinodontiformes; family Valenciidae; genus Valencia; species Valencia hispanica. The sequence continues at coordinate 32,063,512 of OY747701.1, read as the reverse complement.
TCCATTTGTTCTTGAAATGTCGGCATATCCTCCAGCAAATTTGGGATTGTTTCAGGCAGGAAATCACAGATCCCATCGCTCTATCACATTAGAATAACAATTCCCGTGTGGCTTCTGCACATTTGGTTGTACTGAATGGTAAACTTGTCGTTTCCTAAAGGAAATATGTTTTATTTTTTTAAAACGACCCTGCATTGGGATACAATGATTTGTTTGTAAACTGAAAGGGCCCACGCCCATGGATGTATCCCCACTCCCGTACGCAAGCGCAGTGACGCTCCTTCTGTCAAACATGGCTGTTCTTTGGAAGGAGGAAAAATGCTGAATTGTGTTGGCATTTCCCGGGAAAAGCAGCAGACATGGCTAGGTTAGCTGACTATTTCACTGTCATCGGATACGACCATGAGAAGGCCGGTAAGTTGTTTGAGGTCGCGGACTGAGCGGAGCTCCGTGGGTCCAAGCCGTGTCTGTGTGGTGTTGTTGATGCTACGTAGGGTTAGCCGCTCGGCTAAGGCGAGCCTGGGAAACACCTTCTTTTTCTCCCATGATGTTATAACCCGGAGGGGCGTGGGTTTTACAGCATCGTGTTAAATCAATACAGGGTGGCTGTTCGTTAGCGAGGGTTGTCTTAATTGACTCGGATCAAGTGAAACTCCTCCTGGGTTTAAAATCTGTCACATCCTGTCCCTGTTGATCCAGGGATCCAGCGCCCGTTAACGGGAAAGCTGTCAGTCCGCTACGCAGATTTGCTCATATAAATCCAAATCTGGCTCCTCCCTTATCTATTTGTCCAATGAGTCAAGCCGGGGCATGATTATCGATAACCCGCTTTGTAGTTTTGTTGCGTAATGCTATGCTTGCTATCCTGAATCTATTTTTACCCGCTGCAGCCCTCTGTCGTATCGTGTATATTTATCAGTGGCGGCACCAAGGGGGGCCGGGAGGGCACAGAACCCCTAAATGGGGAGCCTAAATCACGCCCTTCTACTTCCGGTCCATGGGTCCCCTACTGCCCCAAAAAATGAATGAGAATCAATGGAGGGATAAAAGTTATTTTCTAATCCTGTTTGAAATGCGCTATGGATTGAACATATTCAATTCAATTCAATTCAAAATTACTTTATTAATCCCAACGGGAAATTAAATGTTGTTGTAACTCATTATGCAAGTTCCTTCAAAGATTTGTTGTAGATGCTGATGGCTGTGGGTAGGGATGATCTCTTGTAGCGCTCTGCAGATCTGAAGAAGCCTCTGACTGAAGACGCTCTGTAGTTGTATGACAGTCTGATGTAGAGGATACTCTGGATCTATGGCCTCTTCTTTTCAACTCATCAGGGTTTTGTGGCTGTAGTTGAGGTATTATTTGAGCTTTTGTGATGTTAATCAGCTGCTGCCAGTTGTAAACCACCTTGTTGCCATGGTTATGCATCATAACAAATGTCCAAAAATAAAAAGTATCAGCAAAAATCCTTCCAGCTGCACAGCATTCAAAACCAGAGAGAACAGTTGTCCACAAAAACAATGTTTCTACCAAAAATGGAAGAATTAAAGTTTAAAAAAAGAAAAAAATATGAACCAAAGTAACAGAGCTACTCCAACATGCTGCCACCTTGAGCGTCCATGAATTTTAAAGACACATTTTGATGCAGAGAAAACACTAATTTTCGATGTAAAAAACACTTAGTGTACTACAACTAAAGAAAAAGAAGCAGAAAAATGGCCTTTGAGATTAGCCGGCTTCGCCTCCTTTCTACAGGAAGGAAGGAGCATTAAACGTGGAGAAAACCACCATAAATGTGGAAAGTGGCAGCTTTGCTGGGTGAGAAATAGTCTGTTGAGTGAGAGCCAACATGCAGCTCCACAAGGTCTCGGTGAGTATTTTAAGTGCTAGCTAGTGCTAGCTAGCGTTAGCTCTGTGACGTCATATATGCGACTTCTGATTTGTGCATTTAAATTGTCAAGTGATTTGGGATTTATTTGATTGTAAAACTTCACAAACACAGTCGAAACGCACGTCATTAGCTGTCATTTAAATTGAGGTACATCATATGTGTGATTCAGGACGTAAGACAAAGCGGACCAAAAAATAACTTTTACCGCCCCATTGACTTCCATTAATTTTTTTTTTGGCCAGGGGACCCATGGGCCAACAGGAAGGGGAGGAGACTCCCCATTCATGCTGCCCCCCCATCAATCTTGAAAGGATAATAGGATTTAATATGAATTTAGGAAACGACAGGACAGATTGCAATCAGTATGTGTTAAATCTCTGTTGATTCACATAATCTTCAAAACAGTTGTGCATCCAAGCAAATACCACCTGAAGGAGCATTAATTAAACTTTCAAATAGGGTTTGGAATAAAAATTGGATCACGATAATGTTTTATATATCAGTGTAATACTTTTCCTTAGTGAAATGCCATCGTTGACTCTGAGCTGCATATGCATGCCGCACGGGAACATTTTCTCGAACCCCCATTGCCTGCATTAGCAACAGAAAGAAAACAGAAAGCAAAACAAGGGAGTCAGAAAAAGCCAGTCCCTTTTACCTCACAGGGAAAATTAGTATTCCTGGTCTTGCTTACCTTTGCTTGCCACCGCCCACAGTAAGGCTGATTTTGCAGCTTGGAGAGAGCAGACCACGTCTCTGCTTGTAGGAGCTAGAAGCCGAAGCTAACTGTGAGCAACGATGCTAATTATTAGTAACTCCACAGCATGGCAGCACAGGGTCAGGCTCGGTTTGTTTGTGAACAATTCAATTCAATTCAAATTCAAAAACACTTTATTGATCCCAGAGGGAAATTAAGTGTTGGTATAGCTCATATAATTAATTCTTTAAGGAGTTGTTGTAGATAATGATGGCTGTGGGCAGGATTTCCTGTAGCGGTCTGTATTGCAGCGAAACTGAAGAAGCCTCCGACTGAAGACGCTCTGTTGTTGTATGACTGTCTCATGAAGAGGATGCTCAGGGTTGTCCACATAGCACATAGAACATAGCACATCAAAGTTTCATTTTTTACCAATGAAAGAGCAGCTGAGGAAGAAACTGTTGGAATGTGTCTTTGAGCACCACCAGTGAAGTAAGTTAAGTTAATTGTTGGTTTGAAGGCAGCATAAGCGTGACATTGTTGTTTGCCAATCAGAGGCGAGGCATTTGCGTAGCGTTAATACTAATGATTTAGACTCGTGGTCCTGGCGTGTGTCCCCCAGCCACTCCTCCGACAAACTGCAACCTCCTGAAACAGGAACCCCAGAGTATTTATTCCATGTAAAATGGCTCACAAGGCATTAATTCACACTAGATACAAGTGGTGGGCGTTATAAAAGGTATAAGTTAAGGTAGAAATTATATAAATTTTGCCAAAGGTAGAGATTTTGACTATACCGTGTCATACCGTATACATGTTTTTCTTTATGCTAGATATTACAAGTTTAAAATTAGTTGTTTTCCATTTAACAGAAGAAAAAAAACTGTTGAACTTGAAGCATTTTTTAAATTCAAATATGTGGAGGTTTATTTTTGTGCGATATTAAATTTATAAATAAGTAACCAGGAAAGCAGACAATTTTGAACTTTGTGTTTCTTTTATGACATTTAGCTTTTAATCTATTTAAAATATCTTCATCTTTATGTTGTGAGAATTTTTGTGTTGCATCTTTTGGAAAAAAGATTTGAATATTTTATTTAATGCATTTTTCACAATACGTAACTCTTTAAATGGCATTCTGAACTTTTTTGAAGTTGTTCTGCTGCAATGTATCTGGAAAGTGAGAATATTCATAAACTCATGTCATTTTGACATGTATAAGGAAAAGAAATTAATATATCGCAATAGATATCGTTACCGCACATGCTGTAGATTATATCGCAATGTATATTTGAGGCCATATCACCCAGACCTACTAGTGACCACAACAAACTTATTGAAAAAAAACAAGTGAATCAGAAGAGGCTTGGTTTGAACACAGAGACATCAGTTGGTAAAATCCATCCACAATAACTATTGTAAGTCGTACTGTATTCTGTTAGAAGATGTTTAAGTCAGCCAGCCTAAGTGTAAAAGCATTCGGGTCAGATGCAGCCTAAAAAAATCATAAAATTTTAATTACAATAATCTTGATTTAAATGGCTTAAACTTGTGAAAACCCATTTATACCATTTTTTTCTTGTGCATGCATATGGCATTGTTTTTTGTTCGTCATTGCGTGACAACTTTTAATAAATCCAACTTCCTTAAGTATTTTGAGCTTTATTATCTGTGCCAGTCCTGAGCATCTACTCCAGAGAGACTCCATTCACTGAATATATTTTGTTTACTGCTGGTGTTGGCAGGATACGGTTGTGGTTGCTGCTAAGACAGTACGCAAACTAACCAGGCTCCCCATTTGGTCGTCCCTTTAAAAACTTTCTGGATGCTCCCTTTATTATTGATTCATTTTTATTTGTCAGAAGAGTGCTGGGTCCAAAAAAAAGCTATTCTTTTGCTGAACCTTTACCCTCTCCGCTGGTGTTCTGCAGAGGGACAGGAAGCCCCTCATGCTTACACTTACATGGTATGCCTCCAATCCAGCCTCACATTCCTTTCATCCAAAGGCAGGAAGCAGCTTTGCACACATTTCTAATCATTCATAGATACATAGATGAAAACTTTCTTCTGTTTTTTGACACAATTCTCAAGTTAGAGCTGCACATTTGGTGATTTGCCTTTTTTTTTTTAAATAGCTGAAATTTCTGCTCTTTATTTACTTTCATTGGCTGTGTGCATGCCAGCATGCACTACTAATAAAGAAACATGTTCCCAGGAGAATCATTGTTCCTGGTATAGAAGACACCTAGTTGGGTGATCATAGCATGTGTGTCTGCCACCACCTTGTGTGTGTGTCACAAGTGCGTTAGTGCACTTGTGTGTGCATGCTTGAGGGGCGTGTACAGAGGTTTCAAGGGTGCGCACTCACCTGTGGAGAGGCCGCTGAGGGGAGAGGCAGTCATGGGTAGCCGTAATTTTTGTTGACTGCAATCCCTTTATCCTGGTTTATGTTCTGTCAAGTATTCACACGACTGAATATCCCTGCCTTCTTCATACACTTACTGTACTGCTGTGATAGCCGCATGTTACATTGAATCATCAAAACGCATCCTGGATCCAGCGTTTCTGTTTAGGCCCCAGCGCGTCACACAAATCTACAGGACCCATCATAGCCTCTCAGCGGATCGGTAAATAATCCCAATACCGCAACACCTGGTACTACCAGAAAGGTCTAACTGGATTAAAATATAGACAATCTAGGGAAGAGACGGGGATGTTAATTTTAATCTTCTCTGCACTCTCAACTACAGTAAAGATTAAGTTGGTGAAGTTCTACCATCACAGATCAAAGTTAATAGGTGATCTGAATCTCATCTTGAAGGAGAATAATATTCCCTGGCTCCTTATTGGAACTATGTCTGTTTGCTGTTATATTTTCTTAGTGGTCGCTGTTTAGCCTCGAGGATGCTTCGCCTGCTATGAAAAGAATCAGCTAATCTTTATGATTTAAAATGTATGCCTTACTGAAGTCATGCAAGTTTCAGTGATGCACAATTGTTCGTCTAGACGACAGATTTCTCTTTCATCTGTCCCAACTTGCTTGTTAACTCAAAGCAGGAGTCCCTACGCAGCTCATCACTGAGCTTGCTGCTCCATCCTGACTTCTGCTCCACTGGCCTGACCCAGTTCTCACAGTGGGATTGCTGTGAATAAGACTTAAGCTCGCAATCTGTTCTCAGTCAGAAGAAGCTGTTCACACCTTTTGTGGCGATGAGGATTCTCTCACCTGTCATGAGATGTCGCGGGACTAAGAATAAAGGCACACACAGAAATGATGTCTTAAGTGTGGCTGTAATAGTAAAAGTTTTTCACTCTAAATTAATTTGCTGATTTGCTTAACCATTAAAACGTTTGTTGTTCTCCTCCTCGTCCATTTGTCTCCAGAGATATTTATATGGCCCAAAAATGAATAAATGCACAATTTATCAGTTAAAGAAGAGATTTAAGTACATTTGTGAAGTAAAGTTTAATTGTTGGGGTGGAGTTAAAATTGTTATTTTTCCTACAGTTTGCCATTAAAGCACATCAAATATGTGAAATAAAATGCTATGGTAATCATAATAAAGAGGAATATGACCAGTGGGATGGGTTCCTTGTTAAATCGGAGCAGTGTGCTTCCCACTTGGAAAAAGTTCCACAAAAAAATGTTGGAAAACTCTTTATTCTGTCCTGAACCCACACTGTACTCTGTGTTTTTCCCTTTTGCAATAGGGAGCTGTTTTTCTGTACTGGCATAACTTTTAATATAGTCTGGCAAACGGTTTCCTCAAAATTGCAATTTTCCAAGTCAAAAAAAGAAAAGAAAATCAGACCAGGTTTTTTTCTAGCAGTTTATTTGGAGGAAATCAGCACTGTTTTATTGTATCAAACTGCTCATTAAATGCATTTCACAGATGCTGTGGACAGTCTCAGCTCTGTGGAACTTCATGGCTGGGATCTTCTGCTCTGAACTCGGAGATGTACTTATGTAATGCAGCACAATCTTGCAAGAATATTATAAAATTCAAAAATTCAAATGAGCAACAAAAAAACAACCCACCCATCTGCAGCTGCTTTATGGAATGGCATGTGTACGTGTTGAGATGCTAGTCTGTAAGTGTAGGATGTGGCATTGTTTCCCAATTTGGTTGCAAATTATTAAGTGCCTTTTTAGAGTATTATTGTAATATTAACACCTAGCGTGCATTCATGCACGGTCTCGGGCTCCAAAGCTTGCATGAATCGACTTTCTGTTCAAACTGCTCAACGAGAGTTTGTGTTGTTGTTTTTTTTCTGCCTGCTAACTTGGCGCGCCTACATGGGAAGCGCTTTTGCTAAAAAAGCTTTACTTAAATTAAAGGTTTATGTTTTTATCTGACACGTTTGCTCACTTGTCTCATTCTGATGTAATTGTTATGGACACATCCTAATAATATTAGTGCTTTTGTGGCTTGTTATAATGTCTAACTCTGCAGACTTGTGTTCACTACAAGATCCCATTGATCTGCTCTGGTGGGAGGCCATAGTTTTATGAACTGTAGCTTTTGTATTATTTTCAGTCATGTTTGACTCAGTCTGTTGGCTTCATTCTGCTCCCAGTTTGGTTTATCAGCATCACATAGACCTGTTGAAATAATGAGATATTTATTGGAGTATTTACTGATTGCTTCAAGAAATTCTTCTTTCACAGTGAGATAAGCTAATGCGTTGGGATTTAAGCTTAAGAAAAATATGCAAAGCTCAACAGTGTCGACGTCTGATAACATTTTAATGATGACCTCTTAAAGCTATTTTATTGTGCCGAGGTGGCCAAAAATCATACATTAAATTACAGTTTTAAACTTGGTTAAACAGTCCCATAAAGTAAACATGGTTCGGGTACACTCAGTCAGAGCTCTTCGAACAGCTGGAGACTTTATTGTTCAGACTTTGGATCACCAAGTGCTGCCATGTGTTATTGTTGGCTGTCTAAATTATTATATATTTAAATAAAGTTGTCTTGTTTTATAAGTAATAGCCTAAACATGATGAAAGTGGGGCTTTCTCAGTGCTTATTAAACAAGGTTTTAGACCTCTTGAAAAAATAAATTGTGAAGCCCTCTTGAAGAAAATTCAAGTTTTCAGCTTTTAGGCAATTTACAGACTTATGCAAGCTTGCAGCTACATTAATAAGTGCTTTTCTAATTTTTCTGATGAATTAGAATTAGAATATAATTAAATTAAATTTAAGAGAGTAAAATAAGAGCCGAACACATTAATGATTTTCTAAGAAAATATATTTTGTAGTTGTATGAAACATGAAATTCTCACAAGACGTTAGTAAGAACCCATTCAGTCCACACATGCAAAGACATCAAACCATAAATTAGGGCTGTACAATCAATCACAAATTTATTGTTATTGCATATCACTGTGTGCAACATGCATATAATGAAGAGCTATCTTAACTGCAATAAGTAGTGGTTAATTATTCAAGAACAGTAGACTCCTGCCTACTCGTGGTTTAGTATTAGCAGATTTTTCTGTGGAACATGACTCCCAAGTTATTCGCAGAAAATCTGCCTATTCATGGATTTTTTCGTAGCATATTGGGGGACAAAACTGCCGATTGAGAAACTGGAATATTTAAGTTCAGTGCTAATTTCTACATGCTATTGTGTGTTGTTTGCAAAGCAGCCAATCTAAAAGGGCCATTAATTTTCTTTGCCACTGATTGGCTGTACCCCCAAGAGCAAAAGTAAAGAACCCTGTAGACATTAGTGCTGAGATGGTTAACACTGAGCTTATTAATGCATACTACGCTATACATGGCATGTGAACTATTAAAATAGGCCGTTATAAGTGTTTTGAGAGGAGGTCTCAAGTATTCATCGATTTTTACTATTCGTGGGTGGCTGTGGTCCCTATCCCCCTTGATAACTGGGGTCCACTGCACCCTCCATTTAGACTCTCTATTGCCTCGTTTCCACTGAGCGGTACGGCACAGGTCTGTGCCATGCGGTACGCTATTTATGATCCGGCATATTCAGGAGAGCGTTTCCAATGCCAGCGGCAGCCAGTGAAAGGGTGCATATTGCCACCTAGCATCATGGAGTCAAACGCACTAACAGGTAAACTGGGATAAAGACTCCCATTCTGGTTACGTTGGTTTAGGTCTATTTTTGCCAAAGCTCAATTTAGATGTGCATGGAAACGTACTGACTGATGGAATTGCTTGGAGTTTAACTTCAGGGATAAAGTGAATCGTTTCTAAACTACTGAAGGTTTATAACCCAAAAGTGAAAATGAAACCATTGCACCATAAACCTGCCATGACCAGTTGCTCCCCGCAAGGTTTCAGACGGAGGATTAAAAATCAGAAGAGCTGCCAAAGAGCCAAGGACCACTTGTAGAGAGCTTTAGAAAGACCTGGATTTAACAGGTATACCTGTTTCAAAGGAAACGATAAATAATGCTTTCAGCAGCCGTGGTCTGTATGCACCCTCGCCATGAAATACTACATCGCTGAAAATAAAGCATTTGGAGCCATTCCTAAAATGTACTGAACATCTAGACAAGCCTGTGAAATACTTTTCGTCATACCTTTGCATGTGGGGACTGGATGGGTTGTCATCACCCTTTAGTGAGACCCTTTAGAAATATGTTTACTTAGTAAATTTGTCATGTGTCTAATACTTATTTTACCATCTTATGTCAATCGTTTACACCTTTTTTAATGTACTCAACTTTCCGATAAAATGCTTGGATACAACATGCTTTAAAAAGTCAGCTTCTTTAGCAGAGACCTTTTGTTACTGCCTTTGTGGAGGGTGCTAGTGGCTGTCTGCAGGACAACATGATTGTTTAAGCTGTAACATAACATTTCTGTGTAAAGATATATATATATATATATATATATATATATATATATATATATATATATATATATATATATATATATATATATATATATATATAAAACATTTTCTTCCCAATTAGATAAAAGCCATAATTGTGAAAAATAATCATTTGAAATGTAAGACTAAGTGTTTATTAATTCTGTGTAATAAGTTTTAATGATACACTAATTTATTGAGGTGAACCTGTACATGTCACATACTTCGCACAAGCAGCTTACCGTTCTTCCATCAGCTGATTACCCTGCTGAAGTGTTTACAGTGAAATGAAAGAGTAACATGAGAGATGTTGGTTTGTACTGACAACAGCAATACCTAAAAACTGAAACACTTAGTTCTAATTTCTGCAACAAATATCAGCCTCCTGACTGGTGATATATTTTACTTTAAACCAATCTGTGATTATTTTTGTAGTTGTGACTGCTTTGATGACATTTAAGATTAAAGGTATAGCGGAGGATTTTCTTTTTCCGGGTGGGTAGCCTATATTATTGGTCCACCTAAGTGTCAATCATTCTGGTGATATGTTTACGTAAGGCCGTCGTACGTGCTCATCCCTAGGTAGTTTTCGCTTTCTGTGCATGCGGACTTTCAGGTGTATTATGTGTGATGAGTTTGATGCTAGACGATATCTTGTTTATTGGCCTGTAGCATGCTAAAGTTAGCCATAGAGATGCTTGTCGTAAATTGATTATCACTTACCAGTGGTGAGTCTAACATAGTGGAAACGACCTTCACGAGGTGAACTAGGCTCGTGCATGCTCTCTCGTGCACACGGAGTTCCCTCTCGGGAGCAGATAGTGTTGCGCATGTGCATTTTTGAAAAAATTGGAGAGGGCGGGTCTTTTCTAAAATTCGGAAAGATCCTCTGCTATACCTTTAAGAAAACAGTAATAATTGGACAAAAGATGTAAAAATCCATAAAAAATACTTGGAAAGGATTATACAAATGGTAAATTTAACATCAGAAACATTTTCAGCTTCTGATTTGAGCTTCTAAAGATGTAACGTAATTTTAACACGGGTCAGAGATTAAACCCTGACCCGTGTTAAAATATCTGTCATGATCTCACTATCATCATTTGTATTCCTACTTTAAAAATCGACCTATTTGTAGAATTCTGGAAAAGTCTGTATTTTTAACATGGAAAAATATGGTGGAGCCTTGTATACCTCTCAAAGATGGAATTGTTTTACTCCTTTTTTGTGCTGCATTGCATAAGTAAAAAAATTTTTTTTTATTTATTGCCTCCATTGATGTGTTGGTTTTTATTTTTGCTCCTTTTACATTTCACAGTTTTTTTCCTCTTTGTTTAGGTGAAAGTCTGATACGAAGGGAAAGTCCACTGACTTCTTTTGCTTTAGTCACATCTGTCGATAAGGCGCGATACATCCAGAACATGATGGTGTTTGTGGTGATGCAAATGAATCCAAAGTTCATGACAGGAAACATTTTGGTCATAATAATTTGAGAAGTGAAATAATACATTCAGGATGTTGAAAGAAGCATATTTTATCATCTGTTCAACTTGTCAGTCTGACCTTTTCCTTGTTCCGATGGGTTCTCTGTGCAACAATATCTAGATCTTGATAACTTTTCCAGAATGAAATCTGAATGGACTCAGTCAGATGTGCTTTGCTTTCCTTCACACATTTGACCGGGGCACGACCTCACGGTTCTGTCATGGTTTTTGCATATTTGACCTGCTGTTGTAGTTTGAAGCATTGAAGCTTCCTGATATTTATGACATCAGTTAATTAATCTCTAGAACCATTTTGCCATGCAAACTATGTTCTGTTTCATCCTTTGCATATCATTTAGTGGACAATCAGTTTGGTTTTTTGATTTATCATTAAAGGTGAGTCCAAACTGGGATTCCCCACACCATAACAGATGTTTACAATTGCTCTTAATACTAAATTGAATAATTTATACCTGTCTTTGTGTTTTTTCTTCAGCATACATTCAACCTAAGTCTTTTCTGAATCATAAAGTCCAACAGAATTAGTTGCTAGATCAGTCCCAGTAAGAATTTAATTCACATTTTGATGGATTTTCTCTTTATGTTAAATCAATCCTAATATTCTGTGGTCTAAAAAATGTGGGGCAGCAATACCTGTGAATTTGTTCCAGCATAGTCCACCTGTTCACAAGCGGGCCAAAATCAGGTTAGGGGCTGACGTCTGTGTTACGTAAACTGGCAGAGTCCACTGGTGGCCTGTCCATATATGGTGAAGAGAGAGTATTGGCTGATTTAATCAACCACAACAGCGCTTAGATAAATCAAGAAGATAAATTGATTTTTTTCTTTTACTGGGAGGAGAAACATCTGCTCTAATCAAGAAAGACTAATAGTCTTCACTCTGTGGGTTTTTCGCTTGCGCTTGAAAATTTGCCACATCACGCAATTCAGAAATAAATTATTACTTCATTCAGTCTGAGTCAAATACGTGTGTGTGTGTGCGTACTGATTTGTTCTGTATTCATGGCTCTGAATGCGTTCACTTTTTTTGAGTCAGAAAATAAAAGGAGCAATCAGAAGCACCTGTCAGACGTCTTCATACAAATACTAATAGGCTTTCTGAATCAGAAATGACTTTTCATTTAGCTTTTCTGTCCTGATTTTCTATCTTTGTTGGTTTTATTTATACTGTTTAAATCATAGTACACATAAAAATCAGAGTTTTAAAAATACATATTTATTACAATAAATATATAATTTATTAAGTATATTTCTAAAAGCACTGACATGAACACTTGTGGTGTTCTTTTTCTAATGTCATGCTGCTTAACTACTGAACCCTTCTATTTCCTATCGAACTGGATTTTTTTCTTTCTTTTAAGCATCCATCATCAAGGTTCATTCTTGTTGTTTCTGTATCTCCTGCCCAAAAAAGGGAAAAATGAACTTGATTTTTTTTTTTTTTTTGTACTTCACTCCCCTTTGTTTCATGTTGGCGGATGTGCAATTAGCAAGCTTCTTTTTCAGGCCTGGATTCCATTATTCAAGCTTATGGGGGTTCTTTATAGTTATCAGGGGGGTAGTGTTTGAAAGCAGGGCTTGTGTTAATACACGAGTTCTGGCTTGTGGAATGTGAGGAATTTTGTCATTTAGTTTCATCTGTGGTTGAAAATTAGAACAGGATGCACTCAGTCCATATGTTTTTAATTAGAGGAGCTGTAAAGACCTAAAACATGCAATGGTCAGACAGATTGGTGTCCTGCTATCACCGTACTGTGTTTGGACATGTTCCACTTGACTAATCTGCTGAGCAAAACAGGACATACAGTGCTGTGAAAAACTGTTTGCAGATTTCTTCTGTTTATGGCTTTTTTTGTCATTGTAATATTTCAGATCATGAAACATTTAATATATTTGATATCAGACAAAGATGAACAGAATAAATGCAGAATGGAATTTTCAAGTTAAATGATAATTTAAATTACTAAGGGAAAAATGCAATCCAAACCAGCCTGGTCAACTGTAAAAAAAAAAAAAAAAAAAAGATTACCCCTGCTTGTTAAATCATGAATTTCCTTATTATTACCCACATTTTTGGTTTAGTTTTACTTGCCACGTCCCATGCATTACCTGTGGAATCAAAAACACCTTAAACAGAACCTATCTGACAATATGAAGTTGACTAAAGGGTCAAGGAAATCAGCATATAATCTAAAGCTGTTCAAAAACAGATTAAAAACAAGCTTGTTAGTAACCCTGGAACGGGTTACAAAGCCATTTCTAAGGCTTTCAGATACCAGTGAACCATAGTAAAAGTCTTTATCCACAAATGGAGAAAGCCCGGAAAGTGCCTTCTCAGTAGAAGCTGGTCAACCAAAATTACTCCAAGAGCCCATCCAATACTGAAACAGGAGGTCACCAAAAGCCCCAGAACAACATCTAAAGCACTGTAGGACTCAGTCGCTCTTGCTAAGGTAACATTTTGGGATTCGACAGGGAAAAAAAACACTTTGCACGAATGGCATCCACAGGAGATTTCCGTGGCCAAATTTGTTGGCAAATTTGTTTGATGACCTTAAACATCTAGGTGTGAAGAAAAGCAAAAACGCAAAATCTCTTAATGGTTAAATATTTTTTCATTTGAAAAATAATGAACATTTTAGAGGTTAAATGAGGAATAATTGTACAGTGGCTTGCAAAAGTATTCGGCCCCCTTGAACTTTTCCACATTTTGTCACATTACAGCCACAAGCATGAATCAATTTTATTGGAATTCCACGTGAAACACCAATACAAAGTGGTGTACACGTGAGAAGTGGAACGAAAATCATACATGATTCCAAACATTTTTTACAAAGAAATAACTGAAAAGTGGGGTGTGCGTAATTATTCAGCCCCCTGAGTCAATACTTTGTAGAAGCACCTTTTGCTGCGATTACAGCTGCCAGTCTTTTAGGGTTTGTCTCTACCAGCTTTGCACATCTAGAGACTGAAATTCTTGCCCATTCTTCTTTGGAAAACAGCTCCAGCTCAGTCAGATTAGATGGACAGCGTTTGTGAACAGCAGTTTTCAGATCTTGCCACAGATTCTCGATTGGATTTAGATCTGGACTTTGACTGGGCCATTCTAACACATGGATATGTTTTGTTTTAAACCATTCCATTGTTGCTTTATGTTTAGGGTTGTTGTCCTGCTGGAAGGTGAACCTCCGCCCCAGTCTCAAGTCTTTTGCAGACTCCAAGAGGTTTTCTTCCAAGATTGCCCTGTATTTGGCTCCATCCATCTTCCTATCAACTCTGACCGGCTTCCCTGTCCCTGCTGAAGAGAAGCACCCCCAGAGCATGATGCTGCCACCACCATATTTGACAGTGGGGATGGTGTGTTCAGAGTGATGTGCAGTGTCAGTTTTCCGCCACACATAGCGTTTTGCATTTTGGCCAAAAAGTTCCATTTTGGTCTCATCTGACCAGAGCACCTTCTTCCACATGTTTGCTGTGTCCCCCACATGGCTTGTGGCAAACTGCAAACGGGACTTCTTTTGGTTTTCTTTTAACAATGGCTTTCTTCTTGCCACTCTTCCATAAAGGCCAATTTTGTGCAGTGCACGACTAATAGTTGTCCTATGGAGAGATTCCCCCACCTGAGCTGTAGACCTCTGCAGCTCGTCCAGAGTCACCATGGGCTTCTTGGCTGCATTTCTGATCAGCGCTCTCCTTGTTCGGCCTGTGAGTTTAGGTGGACGGCCTTGTCTTGGTAGGTTTACAGTTGTGCCACTCCTTCCATTTCTGAATGATCGCTTGAACAGTGCTCCGTGGGATGTTCAAGGCTTGGGAAATATTTTTGTAGCCTAAGCCTGCTTTAAATTTCTCAATAACTTTATCCCTGACCTGTCTGGTGTGTTCTTTGGACTTCATGGTGGTGTTGCTCCCAACATTCTCTTAGACAACCTCTGAGGCCATCACAGGGCAGCTGTATTTGTACTGACATTAGATTACACACAGGTGCACTCTATTTATTCATTAGCACTCATCAGGCAATGTCTATGGGCAACTGACTGCACTCAGACCAAAGGGGGCTGAATAATTACGCACACCCCACTTTTCAGTTATTTATTTGTAAAAAATGTTTGGAATCATGTATGATTTTCGTTCCACTTCTCACGTGTACACCACTTTGTATTGGTCTTTCACGTGGAATTCCAATAAAATTGATTCATGTTTGTGGCTGTAATGTGACAAAATGTGGAAAAGTTCAAGGGGGCCAAATACTTTTGCAATCCACTGTAAAACCTTCTTGAATGTTTTAACTTCATACATTTTATTGAAACATTTTTTAACATTTTTTTGTAATTTTCTGCTAACATTTGGCTGGTAAATTCTTCCCAAAGAATTAACTACAATTTCTCTGAGCATCTTAGTTACTGGATTCTCTTTATTTAAGACCCGACTGTGTTAAGGATGCTGTTCTTAGAGGTTTGCTGGCTGTCTTTTCCAGGCCAGTTGAGCTTCTTACTAAAATAAGATGTTTTAATTTCTGTGTAAATCTAAATATTTGAATTGACCAAAGTGTGAGCACAGGACTGTATGTTCACTATTAGACCAAGGGGGTCTCAAACCTAAGGTCTTCGTTGTGATTGATGATTCGCCCTCCCATGTGGAGGTCTAGGTTTCAAGGACTTGTTGACAGCAGGCCCGAGGTGCTGGATGACTGCAGTCCGAAGACCTTGTGTCATTCGGTTGATGTGTAGCTGTTCTTTTTACTGTTGTTGTGGCAGCTCTGCCTCCCTTGTGCATCGTATCTAATCTCTGTTCAGACTAACACAGGGGCTTCATAAGAAGACGATTGCTGAATCTTGGCTTCTAATGAGTTATGAGTGCTAAAAAAACACTCAGTGGACAAATATTCAGTGCCAACACCAGATATGTAAGTTTGCAGTGTCTCCTGATCTGCATTTAAAAAGCCTTTACTAAGGCTAACACAGGGTGAGGTTTTACATGGACATTTATTGGAGAGGCTGATCTTGCACAAAAAGATACCATGGGTAGATTTTTCAAGCAGGTATTTGCACAACCTTGCAAACTATTTGGTTGATAATCTAGCCAGCCTGCAATATGTTACCTTGCTATGAAATAAACACAACAGCTAGAAATATTAACTAGAGCTGCACAATGTTAGGAAAGCGATTAACATTTTTAATCAATAAGCAATGTCCCCACCCCTCTCTGTATGCTTTAGCATCTCAGCCACTGAAGATATACATTAGGTTTGGGAGTTTGGAACAACTAAAGTCCATCCAACTTGCCAACTACGTTATTGATATTCATAGCATTAATGTCTGATACTTGAAATAAAATATGATACAAAACAGTCCATGAATTCCTGCAATTGCCATATCCCACCAGTGACGATTGCAATTAGAGATATACTCAGCAAAAAAAAGAAACGTCCTCTGACTTTCAACAGTTTTTACTTTCAGTTAACTTAATGTGTGTAAATATTTGTATGAAGACTGAAAGAGTCAACACCATAAGACTTAAACTAAAAATGTTTCACAGACATGTGACTAACAGAAATAGAATAATGTGTCCTTGAATGAAGGGAGGCTCAAAATCAAAAGTACCAGTCAGTATCTGGTGTGGCCACCAGCTGCTTGAAGTACTGCAGTGCATCTCCTCCTCATGGACTGGACCAGATGTGTCAGTTCTTGCTGTGAGATGTTACCCCACTCTTGCAAGTTCCTGGACATTTCTGGGGGGAATGGCCTTAGCCCTCACCCTGCGATCCAACAGGTCCTAGACATGCTCAATGGGATTGAGATCCGGGCTCTTCGCTGGCCATGACAGAACACTGACATTGCTGTCATGCAGAAACTTACGCACAGAACGAGCAGTATGGCTGGTGGCATTGTCCTGCTGGAGGATCATGTCCAGATGAGCATGCATAAAGGGTACCACATGAGGGAGGAGGATGTCTTCCTTGTACAAGGCATTGAGATTGCCTGCAATGACAACAAGCTCAGTCCGATGGTGATGTGATATACTGCCCCAGACCATGACGGACCCCCCAACTCCAAATCGATCCCGCTCCAGGGTACAGGCCTCGGTGTAACGCTCATTCCTTCAACGATAAACACGAATCCGTCCATCACCCCTGGTGAGACAAAACCGTGACTCATCAGTGAAGAGCACTTTTTGCCACTCCTGTCTGGTCCAGCGAAGGTGGGTTTGTGCCCATAGGCGGCGTTGTTTCTGGTGATGTCTGGTAAGGACCTGCCTTACAACAGGCCTACAAGCCCTCAGTCCAGCCTCTGTCAGCCTATTGCGGACAGTCTGAGCACTGATGGAGGGATTGTGTGTTCCTGGCGTGACTCGGGCAGTTGTTGGTTGTTGTGGCCATCCTGTACCTGTCACGCAGGTCTGATATTCGGATGTACCGATCCTGTGCAGGTGTTGTTACATGTGGTCTTCCACTGCAAGGATGATCAGCTGTCCTTCCTGTCTCCCTGTAGCGCTGTCTTAGGCGCCTCACAGTGCGGACATGGCTATTTATTGCCCTAGCCACATCAGCAGTCCTCATGCCTCCCTGCAGCATGCCTAATGCACGTTCACGCAGATGAGCAGGGACCCTGGGCATCTTTCTTTGGGTGTTTTTTCACAGTCGGTAGACAAGTCTCTTTAGTGTCCTGCGTTTTTAGAACTGTGACCTTAATTGCCTACTTTCTGTAAGCTGTTAAGGTCTGAACGACCATTCCACAGGTGCATGTTAATTAATTGATTATGGTTAATTGAACATGCATGGAAAACATTGTTTAAACCCTTTACAATGAAGATCTGCAAAGTTATTTGGATTTTTACAACATTATTGTTGAAATACACAGTCCTGAAAAAGGGACATTTCTTTTTTTGCTTAGTTTATTATGCAGCTTTAATATTTACTGATGAGGTTTTTAACATCGATTACCTAATGCTAGTTTTTGGTTTTGGAAGGAGCTCAGGACATTTACTTTTGAAAGTCTGGTTTGTGATACTTCACAAGGAAATTACATCTCTTCTAAAAAAAAAATCCCCTCCGCTGGCAACAAAACAGGTTTCTGTGCCTTGTGTATTGCGTTAATTTAAGAGTTCCTCTAAACAATTTTTTTCCTAGCAAAGTGAAAAAATGTATAGGTTACTTATTCTTCAATCATTATAGGAATTTCCCCTTTGTGGGACAATAAAAGATTATTCTATTCTATTCTATACACTGCTGACTTGCATTTCACAACAACTGGTAGGGGAGGGAGGGGCTGTTTGTTTTGTGCTCCTGAACCACTATGTTATTTCTATTTGGTCTGAATTTTAATTAAACAAGTAAAAACATCCTTTGATATTACTAAAAATTAATGAGAAGAAACACCGTTTTCTTTAGTGTAATATTTATTACCCCAAAAATGTAGACAATAACAAGGGTAGCCCCAAATAACACAAATTGACAATGTCAGTAGCGGGTGTTTCCACCATTTGGCGCAATGACAGCTTGACAGCGACGTCTCATTCTCCTCACTATTCTCATTATGTTGTCCTGAGGCAATGCGTTCCCCTCTTCCACAAGTGCTGCACGCTGTTCTGCCAGGTCACGTGGGGGTGGGGTATGATCATCCAGTGTCTGCTTCAGCAGGTCCCAAACATGCTCTATGGGGTTCAGGTCAGGGTACATTGCTGGCCATACCATATGAGACACTCCAACTTCCTGAAGTCGAGCTGTGACAATTCTGGCATGATGTAGTGGAGCATTATCATCCATGAAAAGAAAGTTGGCGGTGTGCTGGCGGACTTGGGGGATGATGATGGGTTCTATGATGCCTCTGAGGTAAGAACATGCAGTGACTGAGCCATTTACAATAACCAAATCAGTTTTGCGCTGACTGGTGATGCATCCCCAGACTGTTACACCTCCTCCATGAAAGCTAACTATGGGGACCATGTTGATCTCGGCGTATCGCTCACCTCGCCTTCTCAAGCAATGCTGATGACCATCATTTCTGTGCAAGGTGACCCAACACTCGTCAGTGAACAGGACGGTAGACCACTGCTGCATTGTCCAGGTCACATGGTCTTGTGCCCACTACAAACGTTCACGTCGGTGTCTTGGAGTCAGTGGAGTTACCTGCAACGGTCGTCTGGCATTCTAGGCCAAAGCGGTGGAGTCGGTTGTGAATGGTTTGTCTGGAAACCCTAGTACCCCTCACATCTCATAAATGGGTCTGCAGCTGTGTGGCAGTTGCATGATGATGTCTGAGTGCATAGGTCCTTAGGTACTGGTCATCGTTGTGGTATGTCACGAACTCTGTCAGTAGTTCTGTGTCTTGATGCAAATCTGCTGATGACACTTTGAGACACACCAAGTTTATGTCCAACATCTGACTGCCTGCCACCCACTCAAAGGCGTGCTATGGCCAGGTGGCGCTGCTCGTCTGTTAAGTGACGTCGTGTGTTCATGGCTGTTTGAAGGATGAAGTTGGAATGACTTACTGACAATACCAGCTTTTTAAACCCACATAATGTTGAAATTGATCCCCCATTGAAAAGGGTTGTCTTTAGTATTTTTTGGTGTTTGCCCCAATATGTAAGGGACACTGTACAAAGTGAGAACATGTGTGGAAAACACAAAATGAGGTGTGTCTATCACCCCAATACAATTGCCTCCCTATCCCGAAAATCTCTGAAGTGAAACAACCATACGTATGACATCCACTGAGTCTCTCATGATATCCCTAACTTATTGTGAGTAGTGCATATATATATATATATATATATATATATATATATATATATATATATATATATATATAAATAAAAGGAAGGAAGGAAATGGAGATCTTAGTGCAATGGTGGATGGCTCATACTATCTAAATTATTAGTCTAAAGATTCTCCTTGAATGTGACATCCCACATCTTTATATGACGGTTTTATTTTCCGCATTAAGCACAAATTTAATGGTTTGAGTTTTATTGCTTGCTTAAACAAAAATGCAGTTACAGATCTTGTTATTTTGGTTAAATAAATTCTTGTATTGACCACATTTATGCAGTTTCTGTCTGTAAGTGTTTCTTTGGGAGATCATTTTCTTCCTAATGAACAAAAAGTGTGTCCAAGCTGACAAAGAGGGGAAACGTTTAAAATAAGATCAGCATGAAGTCATTGAATTTTTCCCCCCTAATTAGATAAATATCCTTTTAAATTGGTCTTCAAGATTGCCAAATATGAATGCTGTGGTTATACATCAACCTCTAAATAGATATGTTGACACAAATTATGACTTATAATTTAGATATAGGAGTTTTACAAGCCCTGACCATATGGTGTACTTTGAGAATCGATTAGAGGGTTGATTTGAAAGTAAAGATTTCAGGGTCAAACCTCCAAATCTGAAAGGCTAGATGTGAAGCTCCCTATTCCTGCAAAAAATCACCACCCATATCTCTGCCTTAGCACTGTTTGTTTGCATAAATTTAAGTGCTTTATTCATTGTACACACTTCAGAGCTAATATGACACCTTGCATGAAGAAAAAATCTATTAACAAAACCAATAACAGTGTCAGTTTAGGTTGCCAGATTTGTTCAGTTAATAGCTGGACAGTGATGGTTTTATAGCATTTATAACTCTGATTTGAGCAGAGGTGAGTTTAAATAATTTTCAAACCTATTTGTTTTATTTTATAAATAAGCTGTTTTCTTGAGCTGATGAACTCATTATTTATAATGTTTTTTTGTTTGTTTTTTACCAGTCGAGCTAACATGGTGTAGAAATAAGAATACAAATGTAAAATATTGGGTTTGTGATTGAAGGGTAAGGAATAAAGAAGTTGGTGTTTTTTCTGTTTTCCTTTTGTGTCTCATGATCTTCTTTGTAATAGTTCCAAGTATTAGTCTGTTGACCACATTCCTGGTGAAATACATCTTGATGTCCTCAGTCACACCCACTTAAGTCATGTTCTCAACAACTTGGCAAAAATATAAATCAGTGTACTTAAATATTTTTTTATTTGTGGTGGTGTTTACTGCAGCGTTACTTAGAAATACAAAGCCTTCAGAACTGTTTGTAGTTTTTTGTCCTTGAGATATCTTTCGCTCATATTTTTTACATTTATACATGAAGTTATTTTGTTGAATTTAACCAAAACAACCATATTGCTCTCTGTTCCACAGAGTTTCCTTTTGTTTGTAAAAAAAAAAAAAAAAAGAAGAAAGAAAATCTGGATTTAGTGTATTTTAATCAATTCTAGTAATTCATCTTTTAGCTTTTAACCACACATTCTATCAGTTCTTTCTCATTTAGCTTTAATGGACTCTATAAACAGATTAATGGTCATTCCAGTTATAGCATTTCAAAGTTCCTCTTTGCAGCTTAAAGTAATTTAAAGCAAACTTCTCTGAAATTGTGAAGAAGTGAAATCAAGTTTGCATTCAAGTGGTGTAATCAAAGTCTTGGAACAGTGGATGACTGGCTGTCGGTCCTTGTCACGTAGTTTAAACATTTCTTACTAAATTATTTGTTTCCTTACTAAATAGCTTACTTGAAAATGTTATTCTACGTCTTTTGGGGTTTTGATAAAATAAAATCTGTAAAAAAACAAAACAAACAAAAAACCAATTTCGGTTTAATACTTAAGTATCGACTTTATTTTCCGAGTTTAATTTATTCCTACATCTGGATGACAATAGTGATTATAGTGGCTGTAGATTCAGATTGTGAATATATATAATTTTTTATTGCTGCATCCACTGATAGTCATATGGAAACTCACAGCCAATTGTTTAAATTTTGTTTTATTTCCTTTACATTGCTCTTACTATTGTACTTTTTGCATCTATATTCTGTGTGTGTGACTATTCACCAATCACTGAACGAACAAACTAAACAAACTGTACATGTCTGTTTAGTTTGCTTATCTATAGAACAGTATCAGTTTTTTTCTGTACCCTGGTACAAAAAGTGTAAAATTCGATTTTGCTCTGAAAATATTTTAAATAGCTGGATGTATGCATTAAATGTTTATGTCTATGGTTTAGTATTAGTCACACCAATCCAAGATACTTCTGTTTTTGTGATAGAAAATTTTAGACAAAAATAAGGATGTCGAGTGTTTCCTGACATCAGCTGATATTCACCTCGTTCCTTCCTACTGACCAATCACCAACCGGGATAATTAACCAATTGCACTGATATCTGAAAATCATCTGGTATAGTCTATTTTTGTCACACTTATTTAGCCATAAAAAATGTTCTATTTAGAAATTTGTACCAATTGTTCTCCAATCATAATTCAGTTATAAAAATTATGTGATGAAACCTTCTTTGCTAATATTTATATATCAGTTGTATTTAAAATATAATTTACTAAATTTATGAATAATAAAATCATTGTTTACATTTCTATTTATTTTGTCATCAATGTTTTTATTTGCTGTTTTTACAGGAATAACTTTTCATTCTCAAGTTAAAATTGCTAAGAAAGACATAAGTATCTTTTTAAATACTAAAAGCTAATTACAGACTAATATTTAAAGCTGTAAAAGCTTACAATACAGCACATATGAGGCAATCAGAGTTTTTTTTCCCATGAAATTTTAAAGATGTTTTACCCATGACGACCTGCTTTATGTAATTTACAGTGACTGACTAGTTTTCAGTGCCCATTTGACAGATGTTTGTCCTATTTAATGTGCAGGTTCAGGAGAGGGATGTGGGAAGATCATTCAGCGATTTCCTAAGAAAGACTGGGAGGGAACCGCCTTTCCCCAAGGGGTGGAGATGGTGAGTTTTAACATTGTAGAAACAGTGACTAAAAAGGTGTTTGGGATAAAAATCTTTCTTTTTTAGAAATGTTTATTAAATTATTGACCATGAAATTCTTTATTAAGAATGTGCCGTAGTCCTACATGTCACTGTAAAAGTGTGTTTTCAGACAAAGTAAAGGAATGACATTTGCCCTTTGGAGCTTGAACTATAGATATTGGCGTTTCCTGTTAGTTACAGTCATTGGTGTTTTTCTAAATTTGGTTAGGGATGGGCATAATTAATCGACGATCGATTAATTGATCATTAAGAATTTCATCGATGACATTTTATTTTACCGATCAATTAATGCATGTTCTGTTGCGTTGTGTGAGTTTTGAAGGAATGCAATGAATTTTGCTATGTGGCAGTAATTAAACACTTTACCACATGAGGGCGATGACTGAAAATAAAACCCACAGGCTGACTCAGTTTCTTCCCAGTTTCTGTCTATTTCAAAAGTAGCATTGTCATGAAGAAGTCGCAGCAAAGTGTGGCGTGGGACCACTTTGATTAAAAAAACAAAACACAAAAAAAGTCTCGGTTCACTGCCAACACTGTGAAGCTGTGTATAAGTACTTGAACGCACTTCCAACCCTGGTTAGAAGTGGAGCATCCTGCTCTTGGTCTCAACCTAGCATCAAGTCGGTGTTAGCATGTAGGAGCCGAGATGCAGAACGAGCAGAGAAACTTACTCACCGATTACTTTCTGAGAGAGGCTCCGCCACCCCTGGATTGCACCCCTACAGACTGGTGGAAAATGAATTAAACAAGATTCCAGAGGCTTGCCAATTTAGCACGGAGGTTTGTGTATCACAGCGACGTCTGTCCCCTCACAGTAGGTGATCTCTGCACCTACTGGTGATCGTCAGTCTGCTCATCTTTCTAAAAAAAAATCACTAGACTGATGCTAAAGTTGTATATAAGTTACGGTTTCTTTTGTTTTTGTCTTTTTTACTCTGTTAATGAGCCTAATTCATTGTTAGGTACGCTGATCTCTCATCCTCTTTATCGACTCTTTTTGCCAAATGTAACACAAAACTATCAGACCTATAAGTATTTTTTTAATATTAAGTTATTGTTTAAAAGGACTTTTTTTTTTTTACTTTTTTGGAGAAGAAAAAAAATATGAGTGTCACTTGTGTTAATGAGTACCGTCTTTTAGCTGTCGGTTCCGCTGCTTATAGCGCATATTTTCTTTGTGCAACTACCGTGAATTAATTCCGTTTAACTTCCACAAGAGGTGTCCCACTTGTAATGAAGATCTCAATGAGGAAACGCGCTATTTTTCTATTCTCATTGCATTTTAATATAGCCTATGAACACTGAATTTTAATATAAAAATATCAATGATTAATCGAAAATCGATCGTTAATTCTCCCGATGATTGATGAAGACAGTTTAATCGAATGCCCGTCCCTAATCCCTAGTTTTCATCTCACCCCGTGCTTGCTAATCAGGGCCACTTTCATCACAATTGCCTTTCATTTTATGCCCAACTTATCTGGTTTTAATTTCTGTGTTTTTCTTTCTTCTCTAGAGAGACAGTGAACATAATTAGTTGTCTGTTTTAGTTTGGGCCATCCTCATCTGACTGGAGACTCCATGGGGTCTTTGACAGAAGGTCTGTTATCCTTAAATGGAGAATCCAATAGATATAGAGAGTATTTTCTTATCAGGGATTGGAAAAACTGTCAGTCCCAAGGGACAAATTCCTAGTTGACAGGACCATGCTGCCCAGGACATTAGTGCCTGTCTTACATCTGTTTTTGTTCATTTAAACTTAGGACTACTGATACGCTCCTAATGACTAAGCCGGCTGGTTTGGTAGTCGAAAGAGGAAAATGAAAGTGGGGGAAAAAAGGATCCTAATGGTTTCTATTTCTGTTCACACTCTGTACAACATGGACAGTCACTGGAGTTCTTATATTTGTTCATTTTAAATAGGTTTACCGTTGCTAGGAAATAATTTTCGGTATTCAGGTTTCAAATTGGGAAGTTCTGACACCAGTGTGTAACACATACATGAATCTGTTTGGAGAGAGAATTGCTTCTCATCCAAATTTTAAGTATGATAATAACAATGCATGGCCCATCATTTTAGTTAGCTGAGCCAGAAGCTAGCAAACCAAAGCAGCTAACATTACAGACACGAAAGGCATGGAAAACACATGAAGGCCAACAACACTTGGCAATACTCTACATGCATGTAATAAATGGCCTGTACTTGTAAAGCATTTTATCTAGTCCTGATGATCCCAAAGCGTTTCACACTACATTCAGTTATTCTACCATTCACACACTGATGGTGGTAAGCTACATTGTAGCCACAGCTGTCCTGGGGCACACTGACAGAAGCGAGGCTGCCCTACAGAGGCGCCACCAGCAGGCAAGGTGGGTGAAGTGTCTTGCCCAAGGACACAATGACTGAAACCCACTGGTTAAGGCTGGCTCACACGGCAGGATTTTAAAATGGTAGAATGATTTCCAAACCTTGAGAGACCACACACATGGTGATAAAAATTCCTGGATACAACAGTTTTCTTGTGCGGCCACACTGCAATAACGAGACACCACACACGAACCAATTTTACTCACGGACCTTCCTAGTTCA
The DNA here is from genome assembly GCA_963556495.2 of Valencia hispanica. Taxonomy (NCBI): domain Eukaryota; kingdom Metazoa; phylum Chordata; class Actinopteri; order Cyprinodontiformes; family Valenciidae; genus Valencia; species Valencia hispanica. Next base: position 32,038,151 of record OY747701.1, on the reverse strand, counting down.
TACAGGAAATCCCACAATACCTCATGATATAAAACATGACTAGAAAAGTCAAAGGAGTAAATAAATATGGATGCCGAGGATAAGGCATTGCCAACTGTTTGTGGACTGCTGTTAAAAAAAGAAAAAAATGACAAAAAGAAAAGGCAAACAATACAAGAGTGGAAACTACAGGAGCAAGGAGGTGAATTCATGTTTTTTTTTTCACTCTGAAACGTCATTACACACTTTGCTCTGACTGATCTCTGTTTCTATGCTTTTTGTGAGCCAACACTTACAAATAATAATAGATGCTTCCAAGGTGTATTGCCGCCCGTCACCTCACTTTCTGATTGGTTACACGTCAGATTTAACAGGCTGCATGCTTGTTTGTCCTCGCAACACACCGAAAACGCTGCGATATCAGGGCCGAGACAATTCAATATGTTGAATATCCCCGATTTGTGATCAGAACGGTCCCGATGTCCTTCCGAGCAGACCAGAGCTCTATGAACACACCACACACAGCAGGAATATCTGTTAGGATTATCTTAAGTGCCATCCCGATAATCAGGGCGTCCTTGCGATTGTCAGACGGGGAGAATCGGGCCGGAAATCGGCTTAAAAATCCTGCCGTATGAACCACCCTTAAGAGGCAAAACTCCTACCACCTGAACCACCAACACACACAAAACGTACACAGACAGTGTGCAGTTAAAATTTATCCGTGAAACTTTAGCTCATTCTTTATATTCTATGATTTTGCTTTTGCAATGATCAACTTTCGCCTCAATCTGTCATGAATTCCAACCAACATCCAACCAGCTTTAACCCTTTTATTGCTCCTAAATCTTCCTTCAGCTGTCTTTATTTGGATTTCTTATATTTTTTGCTTAATGCTGTAGAGACAGGCGGTAATATTAGGCTGTCCTTTCTCAATATTAGAGATCTCTGTCTTGTTTGGCTCAATGATCCATTCAAATCCATATAATTCACACTCCTGCTCTGTCCATGATTTAAAGAAACTCTCGTATCCATGGTTGTTCTTGGTTTTGCAATACCCCCCCCCCCCCCCCCCCCACACACACACACATGCACACATACACACACACCAACCGCTCCTCCTACAAAAAACAAAATGGATGTTTACTGGTATTTTTAGCACATAAAATGAAAAACACAATGGGGGTTCTTATGGCTTAGCAGAAATTCAGAACTGTGTCTGAAAAAAGGAAACTCTTGTTAGATGTGTGGTTTATTGTCGTGATTCGGGGAACATACTGTTCATGTTTAGTTCACGTTGACACAGTTGAAGCTACAGTATAGATTGTTTTTCTGTGTAGACGTGGGTAAAAGAAACAGAAAATCCTACTATTTATTGTTTATACAGCAGTATTTATGAGGCAGTTCAGAACAAACGAGCCTGTTATTCTGCCACAACTATTCATTTAGTGACTGGGTGGTTGGAGTGTCATGCAGGCATCTTCCTGTACAAGCCACTTGAGTCTGTTTGTGGCCATTAAGAATGTGTCTTGTTGTGTGCCACTATTTAGAGATGACCCATCATGTGTTGCACCACAAAGCAAAGTTGCCAAACATTAATTGAGACGAGGAATGTTTTCAAATTTGGAAGTATAAGACTGCTCTTTGCTGTTATTTTGGGCTCTGGATGTCTTTGCGATGAGGTTGGAACTCATTTATTTTCTTTAATGACTCTGAGGGATGAATCAGGGTGGCGCCACTCACTCAGCATCATCCCTCCAAGTATCTTGTCACGGTTTTCTCTAAATATAGAAACACTGCAAGAAGTATAGTTCAGTCTATTGTTTCCAGATGTCATCCGGGGCCATTGCATACCATTTTTAATTGGTGCCATTTAAATTGCGTAAAATAGCAAAGAGGAAAATTGTCTTGATTCCTTCAATCTAGGGCTGATCTTGTTATGATTTCTTTTTAAATCTCATTTGCTTCTGAGATGTATTGTTTGTGCTGTTTTCAATAATAATTTAGGTTTTTGCAGAACATGGTGAATGATTATTTTGTGTTTTGCCACGGAATTTTCAATTGTCTTAAAAAAACCCAAAAAGAATAAAGCAAGGGCAGGAAAGAGGCTTTTCTAGAAATCTTCTTTCCGACTACGTGCTTGGTGACAAAATTGGGTTTAAAGCCAAATGACTGAAATTCCTTCTTTGAAGCTTTAATGATGATACACCATAGTGTTTAACAGACCCACTTAGCAATTTGCATTTTGGCTCTGTTTTGAGCTGGTATGTAAACCATTATTATTTGCAGATTTTCTCCTCTCCATGAAAAAGTAAATGACTCTTTTTTTTTTTTTTACAAACACATCTGTAGACAACAGTGGATCAAGCTGAGCACGAAAAGCATTTTGCGGTCACAACAGGCCCCCAGCAAACTAAATAGCCACAGATGAGGAATGCACCAAGAAAAAGCGTTTACAACTTTTGCTTGGAAAAATGTGTTTCTAATCTTTACAGGCAAGTGATGATGATAGGAACCAGCTCAAATCCTCATCTGTTGTGGATGAGCCAAGTCTGTGGATGGAGGTCAGTGCTACATGGACCTAGTAAATTTCCATCACTTCACCCCCTAGCGTCGATGCAGGGGCGCTTAGGTTACTGTAAATGGTCATGGGTTCACAAGAAGGCACCACACTGGGGTCTTCGGGTGAGGTTTTTAATGTGTAAATTAAAGGATAATGGCTAAATGAGATGCATTAGTGGTTGCCAACTGCTCTTTTGCAATTAATTTTTATTTCTAAAGTATTTTTCAGGCACATTATGTGGCAGAGAAAAGCAGCTGAAGAAGGTTTTCTGATATGATTAAAACTATTAAGATTAAATATGAATGAACAATTTTGGCTAACCGCTACCATATTTTATCATTGCTTTAATTATACTTGAATAATTAGTCATTTTAAAGTTCTTTACAAATTCCAGTATTTTTAGATGCATTGATGCTAAGGTTTCCAGAGATTAGTCGATTTCAGCTTCAGCATTTTGTTTTCCTGACGATACACGTCCTTAGCTGCAAGCTGTTATTTATTTGTGTATAAATTTAAGGTCAATGGCCAGAGATTTACAAAACATTTTATTCCTTTAATAAAGGAACACAAAAAACTATTTTCACAGTTTTTGTTTGGGGAGGGGGAGGGTGGGGTGGGGTGGGGGTGGGGGGGGGTTGTTGTTGTTGCAAGAGCTTTAACCTCCAGTCAAGCATGAAACTCTCTTCTAGTCTCGTGTCATTCTTGCAAACCCAAGGACACCCCCAGGGCAGCATTCATGCTATGATCACCACTGTCACGAAAAGCAGGCCCTGTATTTGAAAGTTTTTAACCATCTTTAATGTCACGGGGCCCTGTTATATAACAAACTAGAAGTCATATTTGTTACTTTTACAATGAGCACTTTTCTCGGAAATAAACAACGTTTGTGCACTGAGATAATCATCCATATTTAATTATGTGGAACGTTTTGAATATGCTGGTTAAAATTATAAAATGTTAACTGTTTTATTCGGCTCCTTCATTGGTTCAGTGTCTAGCAAATGTTCACACTTGGTCTGACTTGGTGTCTTTGATTTGCTGTTTGGGTTTACCACCAGATGGCTTTGAGTAAATAAAGTAAATACACAAGCATTGAACGTGAAATAAAGTAAATACATACAGTATTCACCAAAGAATCCCTGGAATTACTTTTTTCACTCGCTCTGTTTATTTGCTCAGTTTGCTTGTTTAATTACTAGCACCATTTGTTTATTACATGACGTATGTGAATGTTTATAACATTGATTTCCTGTAGACGTTTGTGTCGTCTTTAGAACAGTGCTAATTTTGCTGTTGTGTTTTGGATCATTGTCCTTTTGACCCAGTTTCAAACAAGCTTCAGCTGTAGGACAGATGACCACATTTAGCTCAGGAATGCTTTTGGTATGCAGAGGATATCATGGTCCGATCATTGACCGCAAAGTACCCAGCTTCTGTTGCAAGCCCAAATCATCAGTCCTCCACCACCATACTTTTTTTAAACATGAGGCTGTGCATTAAGGCCGAACATCTGCCGACTAATCGTTTAGAGATCCGAACTTAATTTTGTCTTCATTAGTTCAAAATCCAGATAAAGGTTATGGAAATATACTTTTATGCAGCAGGGATAACATCATAATTCCTTCCTTTTTTTGATGGATTGAAAAATACTACATTTATAGAGGAGTTTAGTCGTTTTTTGTGTGCTGTTGTGCTTGGGGTAAAAAAATAAAAGTAAACGGTAAAAATTGAAATTAGCAGGTCAGACCCTCAAAGAATACGAGAAATCCATATTGCCAAGCAAAAGCCTCGCTGATGCATCTCTACTTTAACATGCTAACTAAGGCCTATAAAGATTTAAATATCGCTTTTTTTTTTTTTTTTGCAATTTACCCAAGCATTTCACAGCCTGAACTTGGAATGAATTCATTGTCGATTGGCCCGTGTGGGCATTGCTTCCACATCCATCATTCTACAGTAGGACAATGAGGAGAAGAATTCACAATTGAAAGAGTAATACACTTTTAGATTGTTTGGACATGGCATTAAAACCTTTCCCAGGTTGATGAGAGGGAACATTTCTCTAAGGGGATTGCTAATGATTATCATCTTTGGCTTTGATTTACCACACACCTGTCTGCTTCAGACCAGCAAACTGCAAAAACTCTTGCATTTATAAAGATGGACAGGAAAAGCCAGTTGTAGTTTTTTTTTCACATTTTTACTGAACAGTCATGGAAATTTCCTTGTTACTGCGACTTTATGGTTTGCTGTTAAGAGAGTTACCCTGGAAAGTCACAGTCGCTACAGTTGTAGTTAATCCATTTGTGCAGCAAATCAACAAACATTTATAGAGAAGTTTTTGAGTCACTGAAGTAAAGAACATGTCATTTGACAGGTTTGCTTTGGCAGATCCTTGCCTGCAAATTCAGTCGTTACAACTTTCCTGGTAACTTCACCTATATTGGATTTGTATGTGCTTGCAAAATTGAAGAAGCACAAACATCGAAGATAATTTAGTTGGTTGTTTCCCAACCCTGGTCCTCGAGACACACTGCCCAGCATGTTTTACGTGCTTCTCTGCTTCAGCAAATCTGATTTCAATTGATGGCTAATTAACAGGCTCTTGTTGTATTGCAATCATCTGAAACAGGCATGTTAAAGAAGGGAAACATCTAAAATATGCAGGACAGTCTGCATGTAGGACCAGGATTTGGAGACACTGAATTAGCACACAGTACTTTGAAACAGATCCTGATCTTAATTAAACTAACTTCATTCCATCACACATACAGGTGTGAAGTTGAACTGAAGGATCAGGGTATCTCTGATTAAGGACTCAGTGGTGTAGTAACTCATAGTTTCTGTGATCTTGTTTAAAAATTCTTTTTGGTTTTGTAAAGCTTAAAAGGTTTTTTTTTTTTCAGATCCTCTAATTTAGCTAGGTTCATTCAATTTGCTTATTGGTGTAAAAAAAAATCTAATTTCAGTAAATTGATTTTTGTAGGTACCCTAAAATCAGAACTCTCATCTGCTTACTTTTTGCATTGTCCCTTGCTGACAGTTGTATTCTTAAGTAGCAATGACTAATTTTTAACACAGGTTTTAAGTTAATGTTTGCTTACCTCCATCGGAGCTGTGTAGTTAGATTACATGCTTGACATGACTCAGTTTGGATTTCTCAACACAGAATGAGGAGCCCTTACTTTTTTACAAAGATTAATTACTATTTCACAGATTTATTTTTAATAGTATTTAAGGAAAAACCAACAACTAAAAGGATTAAAACTGTATGTATTACGTCCTAAATTTCTGTGAGTTTTGTCCTCTGTTATTTTTTAAATTGTTTAAATTAAGCAATCATGTGCTTCTGACAGGATTATCTAATGCCACATAAACAGGATGTGATTTTAAAAATAATTTTCCCAACATCACATTTATGTAACCTTGATTGAAAGCATAAATCACACTTCTGCACACAATCAGTTGGAAAACAAAGGTTTAATAGAGCAAACCATTTCTCCTTAGATCAGCCTCATGCTGACCACATGGCATGAGCGCAGAATGACGTTTTAGTCCAGAAAGAATATTAAGGACAAACTCTATCCCACAGCCTCTAATTGAAATGAGCATCGGCATACGTTGAAAATGATAGGTTTGCGTGAAAGCTTGGCTTGCCGTTGGATTTGTGGATTTGTGTGAAGACAGATGCCTTGAGGTCAGACACATTCCTAAGTGCTGCAGGGTTCAGTGTTAAACATGAAGGTCAGCCCATTACATGTACCCTGCAGACAACGTTCAGTCAGCAGACTCATTCCTTCTGTCTCCTCTGAAGTCATAATTCCCGGCAGAAAAACAAAATGTCTCCAGAGATATACGCTTGTATCGGTCCCGTTTGATCACATGTCAAAGACTAAGGCAGCGTGTAGGGAAATAAGATCCTTGGCTCTGCTGGAAGTTCAAGAAGAAAACCTTATTTCTTTAACACCATAAAGACAAGCAAGGAAAGTGTGTTTAAAGCACTGAAATGAGGTGAATGTGCCATATAGCAATCAATGAATCACTCAACATATTCGATATGGGATTTTTTACATTTAAACAATTTACAACTGATCTCATCTTGTCCTCTTAGGGGAACTTTCTGAATAGCTCTTAATACGCTTTCTGTCTTGTGACAGTCTCTTTCCTCACTGAATAAAAAAATGAGCTAAATGTAGAGGTCACATTCCTGTGTGCCTGAAGAGACACTCACAAATGAATGATTGCTTTTTTTTTGTCAAGGCAATAATCGGTTATAATTTGAGCATCTTAACCTACCAAACTCATCAAAAGTAACTGTGGGGTCAGATGTTTTCTACAATCAACGGTTTTAAATTGACAATGTTTTGACTCAAGCATTCCTCAAGTAAACCCTACAGTCGTTGAATGCTGAGCTCCTTAGACTTGTTTCTGTCCTTTAAGGAGGGTATCAGAGTGTGACAGTCAGTACGTTTACATGCACATCTAAATTGAGCCTTTGGCAATAATCCAGTTACTACCTTAACCAGAATGGGAGCTCTTATACCAGTTTACGTCACTCAGAAAACTGAATTATTAAATGAAATAAGTTCAACTCTGCGACGCTACATGGCGACATGCGCCCTTTCTTGTTGGTGTACTTCTGGTTGGTGACAGTGAAACAGACTAAAAGCAGGATATGCACAATAAGCGAAGAACTGGACAACAACGCTGAAGCACAGTACATTTTGTAAGGACTGTTTGGTTGTGTTACACACATTGTTGCTGTTGTGTTGTTATCTACTGGTGTTGCTATTCCCTCTTCCGCAGTCTCACAGGTTCTGGAAGGGGGAGTGCTCAGGAGTACTCCGACTGCCTCCAATATTCCAAATTGTACACGTTAGGTTAATTAGGTGTGAATATGTGCGTGCATAGTTCTTGTCCTGTGATAGATTGGCTGCCTGTTAAGGGTTTACCGCCCCTTCACCCATGACCCTTCACGTCCTAGTAAGGATAAGTAGGTATAGACTGTGGATGGATCTCAATCCTTGACATAAACTCAAGATGGATTTATAATCGGTGTCATGAGAACATAGCATAGAAGGCGTCCCAAACATGTCCGTGCATAGCAAATATAAATGTTTTTATATGAATTTTTTTTTAAATTTATTAAATATTCTCTACATGACTGCCGTTTTGTTGACACATTTTAATGCGTGTCCTCTACTGCTGATGAACACGTTCAAGCACAGCTGAAGTTATGTAGTTTTTCAAGATACTCTTCTGTGATTGCTCACTACTCCTTTTGCATGTCTATGCATAAACATCAAAAAAGCTATAAATGATTGTTATAAAGTTATTATAGTTAACAGAAGATCAGTTACTATCATAGCTAACTATATTTACCTTTTAAATTATTTTTGTTCAAGCCATTTTTTCCTTCCTTTCCAGCTTGCAACCAAGGAGCAAACTCCGCCGGCCAAATGTAAAGCCAATGCGGAAGTGACAAAAAAATGCAGTTGCCTCCTCATCCACTAGGAGCTGGCTACAGAAAGGAGCAAATTCCCATTGACTCCCATGTTAAAAATGCCAACTTCACAGCTGAAATAAACATGTTTACAGCCTGGTTCAAAAAAACATTTTGGGTTTAATTGGTCAAGTTTACCGTCATGACAACTCTGAGGGGTGAATAGTTTTTTATAACTCATCCGTTTCGATGTATTTAGCCTCGGCCTCACATTAACAGTCTCGGCTAGTTTGTTTCTCTGAACTTGACCATTGGTTGCTTCTGCAATGTTTATTTGTGTTGGGATGTTAATGGTGCACTTATTGGACAAAGGTGGCTTACTGTGCTATTGATCGCACTAACGGACCGTTTAAGAAGTCTCTGCTCCATTTTTTTTGGTAAGTAAAATTATATTTCAGCTGTGCATTTAAGATCACGCTGCTTGGTCAAAACTGGGTTGAAATGATCACATTCTTCTTTACTTTACATATTGATTATTAAAACTTGTTTTAATTAAAATTCATATAGTTTAGGAGAAAGCTATGGACCAACAAGGCTTCATGCTTTTATTTGACAAAATTATTGAATCTGCCTAGAAGGCAGAGGGGTAACAGCGTCGCCCCGCCCCGCCAAAAACCTACGGGTGATGTAACAGAGGCTCTGTCCGTCTTATATAGGACGGCTGTGGCTCAGGGGTAGAGCAGTCAGCCTGCGTGGGTTCAATTCCTGCTTCCGCCTGCTACGTCCCGTTATGTCTTTGGGCAAGACACTTCAACTACCTTGCCTTGTGGTGTTGGCCAGAGGGGCAGGTGGAGCGAAATGGCAGCCTCGCTTCTGTCAGTCTGCGCCAGGATAGCTGTGGCTACAATGTGTGTAAATGTTAGAGTGAATGAATATTGGAGTTGTAAAGTGCTTTGAGGGTCTCGAAAAGCACTATATAAATGTAAGCCATTATATATACAGTCTATGCCTCCAACTCCCTTTTTCCCTATAATTGGTTGTGATTTTTTTTTACTCTCCAGATATTGAGGAGGAGTGTAACTTTTGATATGTTTTGCATTAGTCAGATTCTAAATGTTGGTGAAACTGTTGTAGACTTGATACGTTTTGTACTTGTTTCACACATTTTAAAACAAATCAATTGCCTACATAGATGGAGGAGGCTATTTATAAGATAGTTGATATTAATATTCTATGTTAATGTATTCTAACCTCCTCTGCTTGTCCATAGCACTGCATACACACACAAACAAACACAGTTGAAATTGCTGTAAAATCCTTTTACAATATAACAGTTCTAACACTAAAGTTAAAAACACCTTAAACCCACCATTTGTGTTTTGTTGTAAGGGTTTTGAGAATCTACTTTGAGTTCCCGGTCCTTCTGATAAAGGAACACGACCTGATTTGACCAGCTTGTAAATATTTGTGTTGTCTCACGTTTGTGTCATCTCTCCAGTCGAGAATGTTAACTTCTTGAACTCCTTGCTGCTCCCTCAAACCCCTGCTGTAATGAGGAACGTTGCTCTCATTTCCAGGAAGGATGCTGGAGCTATTAAGAAAATTTGTGACCTGCTGGGGTCATGTGTAGATAAGTGCCTAAGAGGTGATTTAAGGAATTAATATTGTTAAAAATACCTGAGGATCTTACTAAAGAACTTTGGGTTTTTGGTCCGCCTGACTGTGATTGAAAGAGCACTTGTATTAATTTAGCAAGGAGTCACTTTTCTAGCTTTGCTCTCATAGTAAATTGAATTAGCGAATCATGACGGAGCTTTAATGGATCATTCACAATCAGCAGCTGCATTTAGTCAGGTTTTAGGCTCTGTGCCAAGCCACAAGCTGGTGAAAGAATGCTTTCTAATTGTTGTTCTTTATAGACTGGCTCACTGACCATAACTCGACATGTCGCAGTGCACGTCGATCCTACAGTGTTTGCAAAACGGAGAGGGAAAAAACCTAAACATCGCATTCCACGTAGAAGGGGAGACATTTCAGGCAGGGAGAGAATGGGAATGATGTTTTTATCAGGAAGATCCACAGATGAGTAATCAAGGGTTTTATGTGCCAGCAGAGCTAAACACATCAGGGAACAAAGTCAAACCAGCAGGAATTTCCAGGCTGAAAAGCACTGCTCCTGATCAGGAAACGGGGAATACACAGGATGAGATGGGGAACATCAGAGACAGGACACACACAAACTGAAGCCCCTTTCAGACATTGACTGGTTTTCATTAAACATACAACAGCTGAATAAATCAATGTGGTGTCCGGGGGGGGTAATCTGACTCGGCTTGACAATGCGTGAGATAGGCACAACTGTAAGCTGAAGCAGCCACGATGATTATGCATCTATAAGTTGTTTTGGGGAGTTTAGCCAATTGCATACTGACATTTTTGTTACACTATCTTTATTTTCAGCTGAATCTCAATCAAATACATGTATTGTCCTCCAGAACACAGTTGCCAGTCTGTCTTTTTAATCCTGTGCTGAAAATGGAGAAAACAACCTTGTTAACCCCTTTGTTTTCATGTCTTATTTTATCACACAAAATGACATAGCAGTTTGGTCCAAATCTTTTTAGTATGTCAAGCATCTCCTCATCTGCTTTACATCCTGGGCTGTATGAAATCTTCAGATCTGCAGGTATGTCGGAATGCTTTTGATCAGATGAGTAAGTGGGTCCAGTCAGCAGACCATTGGACAAACATCAAAACTCACATCTGTATTAAAGTCTGATTGTGGTCACATCAGATTAAATGCCTGTAGGTGGTGGCAACCTTATTGTGCAGCTGAGATAACACGGCATCAGATAACTTTTGTGTTATTCTTCATGTTTTTGTGGCAAACCGGCAGAAACTCCTCTCTCACTTAAGTATTTCACTGAGTAACAATCACTTTTGTGCAGTAGATGGTGCTTTGATCACTGCTAGGCCTATCACAATAACTAATTTTTCTGGACGATAAATTGCCCCAGAAATTATTTAGATGAATGATATTGTTGTTTTAAGACCATTTTCAATTAATGTTATAATAATGCATGTTAACGTTCTAAACAATCAATAAACTTTAATTTCTGAAGAACATTTACCACTGGAACTGGAAGACATTTTTAATATCCAATATAAATTAACAAAATAAACAAAAAAAATGAAAGAAAAAACAATAAAAACAGGCAAAATTACCAGTTAGGAGTTTTGTAAACAAAAAGTGCAAACCACTAACAACAAAAACACTCCGTTTGAATAAAGAGACATTTTACTCTGCATGCTACTACGGATATATAGACCATAAATGTCTTTTTTTGCCAGTCTCTTTGGTAGAAAGAGGGAGACATGCAAGGAAAACAAACAAACAAACAAGCATGCAAATGGAAATTATTGTGACTGGCAAAATTATTGAGCTAATTTGAATTTATCCTGCGATTAATGTATTTATTGTTCATTGTGACAGGCCTAATTACAGCTTAAGCTCAGTTTGTAGAGTGAACAAGTGTTAAAACCTAAAATCAGTTTCTAGTATTCAGTAAAGATTACTGAATAATTATTTATTACCTAGTAAACATACATGGCATATTTTTCACCATATGCATCTTAAAGCTACAACTTCAGGGTAGTGGGTGTGCAGCCATCAGCCAATTGTATCTCAAGGGCGTGAAGAAGACGAAAAGTGGTGATTCGTTCAAATTGCTTACTCCTCTTGCCCTCCGTCTACCTAAACACACACTCACACACACATACGCTTTGATTTATCTCTTTGAAATTGCAAAGCTGAGCTCAACCAGTACTTTGGTATAACTTTAACAAATCTTTGTAATGGAAGAATACGGTTTAAATAGTAACTGTCTTTTTCTTTTTCAGTCATCATTTTTGACTTGAATAAAAAATATCTTCATTTGCGAAAATGTTTTGGGTCATATTAAGTACACAATGTCATTATAATTGGAGCAAATGCAGCTTTTTCCCATTATAATATTTTTATTTAAAAGTAGCCTCCTAAGAAGAAGCAATTCTTGTACAATCCAGTTTAGCTGTAAGATGTTTTATTTAAAAAAATCTAAATTCACATTGTCTTTTAAAGAAATGTTGACCATATGTTAGAATGATCACTATTAAGTGTAAAAAAAAAAAAAAAAATTCCTAATGCAACCTTTTTTTCATATATATTGTGGTAAGACTTAGGAAAGCTCAATAGACTCTTCTGTGATTATTTATGTTCTTTCCAAATTCACATTTACTTCTCACAGCCGATTAGTGAGTTTCCACAAAAGGAACAAAACCTGTTGCGGTTCTAGCTGAGCTTATCGAAAGCAGAAGTGAGACAGAGAGCTGTAGTGAGCTGTGTAACTTGGCTCGAGTCCCCAGAAGGTGGTTGAGGAAGCACCTGTTCTGCAGCCATTATCTTTCTGTGCTCTGAAGCGCTCTGCAGCCTGAAACATGACGGCCATTGTACTGATATTCAAGCTCAGGATGAAGCTGTTTACCTGGCTCTTCAATGCATCACACCATGCTCTCAGCAAACACAAAACATCAAACCACATTTCTAATTGTAGACACTACAGAATAATAATAGCAACTAATTGGGAAAAAAATGCACCTGTTTATTTATTAGTTATGTGAAATCAGAAAATTAATCTGAATGTCAAAAACACATTCTTCTTATGAAAAAAACAAACTAACTCCTAAAAATAACTCCTGTTGGTCCTGTCCAGAGAAAACATAAATAAAAACTTCCAGCTGGCCACAGATGTAGACCTGAAGCCATGCTGAGTTTTAAGCCAGAATACAACCTGGATGTACTTTTTCCTGCTGTATTTTTTACAGATTCTTTAGAAGTACAGCTCATTTACATGCCATGGTATCTTCAGCAAAGACCAAGATTCTTGAAGGTCAAATGCACATCTGCAGGTTGTTGAGGTGTGAAAGCCAGATGTGGTCCTGTAGACGGTTTGGGGAAAGTTTCACAGTTAATGTTAGTCAATGAAATCTAACAGAACCAACCTCTGTAAAAACAACACTCCAAACCCCAGGTACACCTTTGTTTGTGGTCAGTCCCAGCTTTAAACCATGTAAAACAGGAATGTTTGTATTTTTCAGCACAGCTGTCAGAAATGTGAGAATAGGAAGAAGTTATTACGGTTTGATAATGTCTGTTTGTGCTTAGCACTTTCACAGTTACGTTAAAGTGAAAAATTATTAAATGTTACCATGGCATTACTGGTTACAAGTAACCTGCATTTTCATGACTCTCTTTTGTTACATACACACTGCAGGCCTTAATGCCCAATTCGTTTTTTTTTTTTAGTTCGATTGTTTTGTGTGGTTGTTCACACCATAACTAAAACATGACAGCAAACACGTTGCAGTGTGTTCACGGCCCTAAAGCAGACCGCGTGCACAGTAGAAAACGAGACATCACACACAACGCGCTCTGTTTATGGAAGTAAAAATGGCGGCTTAACTTTGTGTTGTATTTATAATCTGTTCTCTGAATCCACGGCTCACCATGTCGCACTTTTTTATTAATATGGGTTATCTAACATCTGTTGCATCAATTTTGGAAGTCATCCCATCATTAGTAGAGTTTATTATACAGTTAGGAATTTAATACCGTTTAAATGGTTTTGATATTAATCCTGACGTTAAGACCCATAAATAATCAATTTGGGAAAATTCCTGTACTTTCCTTGGATTACTAAAGGGAATTTTCTGCTCTTGTTTTATATTTCACAAAAGGTTTTTTTCCCCTAACCTATTGTTCAACTCATTAATGTTGGATGATATGTTGTTGTATTAACCTACTTTTTTTTCTTTTTTTACCGTGAAATACTCCAGTGCGTTTAAAGGTTAAGACCCCCTGGTGGTTTTTAGATTGAATAGATCGGTTTAACTGTGATTTATTTCAGCAGAGGAATGCCAAATCCCCTGAAGGATTCATTTTATTTCCCTTTGTCTACAAGTTTCATGTGGTAAAATTTGCTGCGTGTTTTTAATTTAATTTTTGTATTTTGAATAAAGCATTTGCCCCGAAGTGAGCAAAATCTCTTTTAGGTAGGCAGCAGGGTTAAAGGGAGTTAACGCAAACTTTTCCAGATGAGTCTATAGGTGGACTGTGTCACTAAGTAATTAGCCTTTTATGTAGTAGATTCTTCCTCTGGTGTTGCATTTCCTTCACATATGGTACTTATGAAGCTGAACATTTTTTAGATGGCTTTATACTGCTGGAGTAGGTTATATTTATATATATTTTTACATTGTCTTTGATCACAGTCTTCTAAAAATAACCATGAAATGAACCGTATGTGCTGAGTGTTGCATAACATTGCCGCAGAAATCCTCAAAAGCGTTGATGACAGTCGTGAAGCAGAGTTTTGGAACCGGCAGCTCAGAGCTTTATGTTATAAATCTGGAGCTGTGGTGCAGTGGATGAAATCTCTGTAGCCAAAGAATAGTATTTGAATAACAGTGCTATTATGGTTGTGTGGTTGACAGTATGGTTTCTTGTAATCATAGTGCTGACCTTGACCGAAGAAGCCATGTTTGATGGAAACAAGCGTGTGCATGCTTGTCCGCCAAACCACCCAGCTAGAGTAGAAGCCTTGTTTTGTCCGCTGCTCATCCTGCAGAGCAGATAAAGCCAGAGCCCTGGCCAGGCAGCACGCCATTGACCTTTTCACCCCCTCTCAGTCCCTCTCACACACAACACCTTGGACTGCACTTTCCGTCATTGTGTTGTCTTCCTGCCATGAGTCTATATGAATGAGGAAAGAATGAGGTAGAGGGAGGATCATGTTTTACATGTTTGAGCATCTGTTAAGTTTTCCTCAAGACATTGTCCTAAAAGTCAATCTAAATTAAGGTTCTGTCACAGTGTTAATCTCAAACTTTGTTATCCTCTGTTATTGCGTTTCTTATAGAAAAATGCTGCGCAGATCTGAAAAGGCGTGTGTGGCCGAGGCAGCCCACAGACCTGACTCTGTTACACCAGTTCTGTTTGGGAAGAATGGGTCAGAATTCCAGCAAGGATGGAGGATACCTAAAACATTTGATCCAAGTCATATTGCTCTTATATTTGAGATCACATGTTGTGCTTTTATGTTTGTAATGTTTAATCTTCATTGTTTTGTTTTTTTGTTTAAAGTATGTGTTTTATGTGTTTTGCATTGGCCAAATGCTGGTATCAAGGTATACCATGGTTTTAAAAGGTTACAGTTACCAACCAGAATATGTGTCAAACCGTTCCAACAGTTTAAAGTCTTTTTAATGAGATTCTGGAGAAAGTTTCAGAGGGATCAGAATTTTCTCCAGCGTTACGCTTCCCCTCCCTAATCTGTTTCCTCCTATACTTTTTCCTTCCTTCCAAGGAGAACAAAGTCAGCTGTTTGAAGAGTCATGGTTTCACTCATTGATCTTAATAATGCTGTTTTGAATGCATAATTCTTAAACTATTAGTGGCAGTCTGTAAAGCAGCATTCTGCAGGCTGGCTACCTGAGCCAACACCCTGACTTTTTAAGCAGCTAATGACACTTTCAGGTGTCATGCGATAAAGAGCAGAACAGAAAGAACTGCTCATATTCTGCCCAATAAGCGCATTTACTTCAAAACTGCTACTAAAATTAGTGGTGGTAAGTCATCTGGATCAGCACTGCGTAATTTAAGTTTTTTTTTTTGTTGGTCATTCTTTGTGTGATGATTGCTACAAACTGAAAAAGACTCAAGTTAGCTATTTTCAATATCAGTTCGGTGCGTTAAGTTGAAATCCAAGGAAGGAGAGGAAAAGAAGGTAGGAAGGACAGAAACTGTATTTTCTACAGTCATGTCAGTGTTCTTTAAGGCTGTGAGAAGGTGTATTTTTTCAGTAGATAACAGGAAGGCTGAAATGAATACACTAACCTTGCTGGGGTTTTTTGTAAATAAAAGTTTTTTTGTGGCATTAATGACCTTTATTTGCAGTAGTGTTTGCAGTAGTGTTTTTCCACAAGCTTCTCGCAGTAGTTTGCTGCACTTTTGGTCCATTTCTTTTTAGAGAACTAATGTATCCAAGTCATATTTATAAGCTGCCTTAATCACACACCTTTTCAGATCTGTCCACAAATTCTCTATAGGACTGAGATCGGGGCTTTGGGTCATGCCACACCAAAACATTGACTTCATAGATGTTGCTTCCATATTCCCGCATAATGTTCTTTCCTCGTGATGCCATCTATTTTATGAAGCGCAGCTGTTTCTCCTACAGCGGACAGCCCCACAACATGATGCTGCCACCACCATACTTCACAGTTGGGATGATGTTTCCAGGCTTACGAGTCTCCCCCTTTTTCCTCCAAATGTAATAATGGTCATTATTCTCACTACACTCACATTTTACTTAGTTCCCATATTCTTATGCATCAAAACCAAGATAACAAATATTACATATTATTATTATTATTATTATTAATGCAATGATCAGTTATTTTAGTGTTGAGTAGCTCTTCTATTTAATAAAAACCAAATAAATGTGGCTACATTTTTTTTTATCTAAATAAACATATGATGATATGACAATGTTAGGTTATCCTGTTATTATAATCTCACACTGGACATGCAAATAAAATTGCAGGGTTGTTACAGTATAGGAGTTTTTCTTTAATACAGTTGAAGTCATTGGTGCTGTAGATGATACTCTCCTCACATAGCCAAATGTGAGGAGAGAAAAAACGTGAAAAGACTTGTTGATTCTCTCACTGAGATTTGTAACTCAACTGACAACCCTGTTTGAAAGGAATTAATAAGTTTGAGCTCCTTTGAGAGGGTTTCCGATCCTCTGTTGGTTTGTATCTCTACATTTACACGATGCAGATTTGTAGATAGATCACTGTAATGCTTCTCCTGGTTATAGGTCATTACAAAGTGCAAAGAAGACGATGCTAAAACATGAAATGGTGTTGCCTCGATGCCTTTTGTCCTGAGTCATCTTTAGCTACTGCTGCTGCTGCTCCAGTACCAGCCAGTCTGCACCGGCTTGAGCAGGCATTATTGTCCAGTCATAGCATAAGAATGTCATCTAATCCTGCTCAGGGAATAGCTCCCTGTTTCCTTTTTTCCTTTTTGTATTATCGCTGCTCAATCTTATGTTTAGAAGGTCAATCTGCATATGGAGTACTTCAGTTGCTAAATTGCGTTTTTGCAAATCTTTCAAGTTGAGCTGCACCAGAGAGTTTAGCTGGACGGCAGTGGTTTCGTCTGCTTTTACATCAGCCAGTGTGTCCCAGAGTTCCTCTGTCATTTGATTAGGGTCTAATTTGGGAACAAGAGATGCCCTTTCTCTCTGCACCATGCGTGGGTCTCTACGTGTGGGCATGCAATGTTTAAAGGCCAGCTTTCCTATGCATTGACCTTTCAATTTGCTGCACTGCGGTGGATGACTTTGGAGTGCTATGGATAAATGTACAACATAGCAAATGCCGTTTTTACTAGTTGTTCCACTGACTCTGTCTAGTGTCCCTGTTGTTTTCTGTAGCTCTGTCACTGAAAGGGTAAACTCCTCCAAGTGTTTTTCCAGTGCTGTTTTGGTAACCTTCTCACAAATGTCTTTGATTAGTTTCCTGTTGTGAAACTTCACAGTTGTATCCATCCGGCTTTTATCATATACTTATGAATGTATTGTGGGAATAAATTCTAAAAGAAAAACACAATTTCTTAAGGCGGATGTTGTTGTTTTTTTGGCTTCAACATATGTTCTTGTGTGCATATCCACTAGGGAGCTTTTATTCTTAAAATAACATTTACAGAACGCACCACAGATTAATGGTAAGTTCATGTTCATGTAAATGCCATCGTTCATGTGTGTTATATTAAGGGACTGTGCTAAAATTGGCTTGCAATTGGAAGGTTGTAGGTTCAATTCCAGCTTCTTTTTTTACTTTTTTAGATCTGCACCAATCAATCAGCCAGAGATTGGAATCACACAGTTTTTCCTTGATCGGTTCTGATTGATGATCAACTACTGGTTATATACAACTAAGAGTCAGGTGCTTTGCCCGGGGCACATCGACATGTGACATGAGGAAGCTGGAATTGAACCTGCAACCTTCCAATTGCAAGCCAATTTTTGCACAGTCCCTTAATATAACACAACTGCCCCCGGGCAAAGCACCTGACGCTTAGTTAGTTGTATATAACCAGTAGTTGATCATCAATCAGAACCGATCAAGGAAAAACTGTATGAATCCAATCTCTGGCAGATTGATTGGTGCAGATCTAAAAAACTTTATTAGTGAATACACCTTAATTAAGTACCAACCCTTGCTAGAATAGCATTACTAAAGGTCCTGTCTTAAGAGGAAGACAAAATATGTGTGTTGGTAATAATAAATAGATCTTCAAACTTAAAGAGTGTGAAGATCTATTTAAAGAGACGACCCAAGAGAAAACACTATTTAATAGAGTTAAATATACTGTATATATCTCCAGCTTCTGTTCAGCATACATTCAAGTGCCATCAATCTTGAAATGTTCAATTAAGCAATAAATAAAAAAAGGACTATGTAAATAATATATTCAAAAATGTAACCATGCACATAAATACTATTTAAAATTAGATTAAAACTAAAGAAAACACTATTTTTAAAATAAATGATGGTAACTAATTTTGAGTTCAGCTTTTTGCTTTGTAGGTTATATATTTTAAATTCAGGATAGAAATGTAAATATTGATTTATTCTTTAATCGATGATATTGTCAGTTCCAAAACTATGTATTGAGTAGATCAAGCTTTTTTTTCCTAGTTTGGTCTACTGAACATGTGCCCTGTTGTGAGTAAATGATTATGTTGTTTTCTGGTTAACATTTGTGTTTTAGGGTTTTTAGAAGAGATTAAAAGCTCATGTAATTTTATAATGAGATTATACAGACCCTTTCCAAAAAAAAACAGAATACCATGGAAAAGTTTTTTATTTCCATCATTCCATTCAAAATTAAACTTCCATCGATTATAGATTCAGGGCCCACAACTTAAACGATTTCAAGTATCTAGTTGTTTATTTGTGCATAATTTGGGCTTCCAGCTCATGAAACCCACGAAAACAGGAATTCATCAAATTAGAATACTGTGAAGAAATCACAATTTACCTCTCTGTTTTTGCAGAAAAAAAGAAAGAAATTAAGATCACATCAAATCAATCAAGATATGGTACTTTCAAAACGAAATGTCAATCTTCAATACTTCGTGGGGGATCCCAAACAGTAAACAGAATCGGCTAATGTTTACGTCAATCGGCTCTGCTCTGTGATGGGCTAGGCAAATACTTAATTATACAATTTAATCTCCTATTCATTAAATGCACCAAAACTAAAAACTCCTACAATTTTCTGTCAACATATCAACCAACAGGAGCCTGAATCAATGTGCATATGTGCACACAGGATATTATATCCCCAGTGATCTTCAGTGCTATTCAAATGTGTTTATCTCCGTCATGACAACAATGAATGGCATAGCTGGAATACTTTAGGATGAGCTCAGTTTTCCGCACTTGTGCTTGGATCCTGTCTGGTCACATTGGACACACTCAAACACACATACACACCTCCCCACAATGCCGTTTTCAGCAGATTTCCTGTAGGCTATTGTATCTGCTGGAAGATGTTGGCATCCTGGTCCAAACCTCCAGGTTAAACAAGCCAAATCCCTCCCTCTCTCCTTCTTTCCTCACTTCCGCTCATAATTTCCCTTTTCCTGTTCTTCTCCTCTCTGACTCATTTGTCCATCTCCTCTGCTCTTGTTTTTTTGGCCACACCACCTTTCATATCCATTTACCCATTATTCCATCTGTTTTGCTCTTGCCCACCCCTTCTTTCAGCCCATCATCTCTCCACCTCCCCTCTGTTAGACCAAAGGAGCAGTCTTAAATTTTTTAGAGCCAATTGAGCCTCCAGCGAAAACAGAGAAAAAAACAAACAGTGTTTCTGATTTTCTGTGCCCAAATGATTTCTAAAATTTGCTCCGTTCTGGCATGCTTTAGAGAATTTGTCCAATCCCTAGATTCTTGGTAAACAATGCATTTGAAAATATAAATAGTCCATTATTTCAGTGAGATTTTGTGGGAAAAAAGAACTTTGTTGGGAAATATTTAGTCTGGGCTGCTTCACTCCGTTGTATGTAGAGCTCTGTGGGGTTTAATCTTTAACCCAGACCGATATAATATAATGAATATATTTTACTTACAAACAGAAAGGATAAACTTTTTTAACTTGTTTATGTTCAAATAATAATAAAAGCATTAATGTTCTGGCGGTGATAATGTTGGTGAGGGTCTTACTTTTACCACAAATTAAATGCACTTTATTGACCTCAGCTTTTTTCCAAGTAAGTTCCTTGGTGCTTTCCTATCTGTCTCAACTCAAATGCAGTGTAAACTGTGGCTTCGCTGACAATTTTCAAGGAAAATACATTCTAATCATGCTGCTTCCTGCTCCATGGCATGCTCAGTAGACTTAATTGCTGCACTGGATCAGGATGTCATGTCAGTGCTTTCTATAGGGCCGTTAGTTTTAGCCATGACGTTATGAAGTAACACGCTGATGCCTAGTACATTTATGCTTTGATTTTCACAGTCATGGGATGAGCTCGTTTCTTTGTGGGTGTAAATATGACATGACACAGAGCCCAATTTCTCAATTCCACCACTGACCACTAGGGCCCACATTTATCTTGCCACCACACAGTGAATCAAGATGGCAATGGAGGTAAAAAAAAAAAATGCAGCAAAGATGGACATCTTAGAGTCAGCAAATCTCCATGACAACCATTAGATGCCATCTATAAAGTAAATATTTGAGTGATACAGCAGGAAAAAGTCTACTGTCTGATCAGCTCAAACGTGAATATGTGGGACTTCTAAATGGTAGTGAAGCATTAACTAAAACTATGATTTGGTTAGATGAGAATAAAGTTGAGTTTTTGTTTTTTAGCAAAAAAGCCACTACATGTTGATCTAATGAAGAATTAGCCTGGCTTTTGCCAGACTAGGTTCAAGATTGAACTTAGTCTGGGGAGTCTGCCATGTAATTTCTACTGCACAAGAGGCGTGACCAACGGGCATAGTTCAAATGACTGATTGGTGAATGCTCTATCCAATAGCGTACAGACCATCGATCCAGGTGACGTACTTTGCCGAGCGACGCGAAACTCCAGGCAGGAAACTTGTCAACAAACATGGATAGTTTGTAGGATTGCGGTTTTCAAACAAAACTTGCCTTTTAAATCTTTTAAAACAGCAGCGTCAACGGATAGCTGTGCTCTGGTGGCTGCCATGACCAATGTAAACAACAAGCTGCTTGCCGACTTTTCCGTCGCTTCTCTGACGTCATCATTTTGAACCCACCAATAGCACTCAAGGCGGATAAGCCCGGTTGTGATGGGTTCCAGAAAAACTGGATAGGCTGTAACAGTAGTTTAATGTGTGGGTTTCCAGACTGATCTGCAGGGCAGAATCAAACGGCCGTCAGATCAGGCTGGCGAAAGCCAGGCTAATGGAGAAGCACCTCATCTCCACTGTTATGTAAGGTAGAGGATGTGTGATGCTGTGGGGCTCTTTCCTGCTCAGCAGCCCTGGAAACCTTGTTCGAGTGCATAGTGTCATCAAGTCTTTGAAAAACATTTTATCTAAAAACCTGGTGGCCTCTGAAAGAACCATTACAAGTGGCTCATCTTTGCGTCTTTCAGAGTTGGGCTGGGGGTAAACAAATTTTTTTTTTTTATTGTTCGGGCGATTATTTTATCGAATAGTCTACTATTCTAATGACTAGCAGCTCATCACTTTAGTGATGCCAATTGCCCGTACGCCGACGCTTGTGACTAGATAGCTGTGTTCTGTTAGCCGTAAGTTAGCCACCGTTACCATTCAAGCCAGCATTATATGCTATTTCTAACTAATGTTAGCTAAACACAGCTGTTTAGTCACTAGCTACTAGCAGAAACCAAACACAGTTAGCTCGCACCACCGAAGTGCGCAGAGCTCCAGCACACGCTACACAATACAATACACTACTAATGTTACACAAACGGACAATTAGTTTAGCAAACATTGGCGATAGTAACGTAAATTACTTCTGTTCTCCGGCGTCACGAGTAACAATAGGATGCCACCGTTTCAAATGTTCCCACATAGAAGTTTTGCTGGTGTGATATGCCAGCTCCATCTTGCAAAGACTGCAAATAACTATACCTTATGGCTGCGTTTAAAGTATTCCTACACATTCAAGGTAGGGCGGCGGCTGGCGGGTTGTGTTCTGGTGACACGTAGAGCTTGGGAGTGCAGGCTGCTGAGCCAGAGAGGTGGTTAGAGACGGAGTTTCGTTCTCCATGCTGCTTTGTTTTGGTCACTCACGTGCGTGTGGCCCACTCGTTGTGGCATTTGGTCAATGATTTTTTAGAACCGAGTTGTTGACGTCATTGACGCATCGGTACAGATCTATTTCAGAGGTATAATTACTCTAAACATGTGACCAAAATGACACAAAAATTGTTCACCAGACACAAAATCAACCTTCTTCCATGGTCATCTCAGTCGCTAGACTGAAATCCGATAGAAAACCTGTCGGGTGAGCTGAAGAGGACATTGTGTAAGAGAGGAGCCAGAACTTTGGGAAATATAGGGATTTACTAGATAAATGTACCCAAATTACCTTTTAAATTTTGCAGTGTGAGATTATGCTGCTTTATTTTATGGCTTTTAATCATATTTACCAGGTCTGCAATGATTGACTTTATGTTTGTGCATTGTAAATATTCAATTAGGGTTGAAATTTTGTTTTTCTTTAATATCTTTACAGTTCTGCCAGCCTGGAGGTTGGAGGCTTTCTCGAGAAAGGAAAGCACCCACCTTCTTCACCGTTGTGCTGACAGACATCGATTCAGACCGATACTACTGCTCCTGCCTTACTTTCTATGAGGCAGAAGTGAATCTACAGGTAAGGCTTCCAACCCCGACTCCCACATAGCCTGTAGCTTCACTGGTGTAAAGGAGTTCTCACCAAATGCAAGTAGTGAGTGTTGAGAGCAAATATTGTGATTTACACTCCTGTAAGCCTACCAACTTGATTCTGGACTAGTGATGAGAATGAGGCCACCATCATGCCTTGGTTTCCTTGCATGTCTGTCAGAAACCCTTAAGGCTCTTGGCTAACGGTACTCACTCTGTTAGCAATTTCAGACTGATTTATTTGTTATTTTGGAACCTTTTTGTTTTTTGTTTTTTTACATTTAGGAGTCCTTGTCACGTGTGTGTGTGATGTCTTCCACGATGTCAGGCATTATTTGAAAACAAAAGCCTGTTTGGATCCTGTCTAGTAAATTTTGACTTGGCTGAGGGAGTCGGACCTGTGCTCCTTCCAGCACTTTTCATTTATTTACACATGCACACAACATTGGGTTTGACTACAGATTAGTGGTCCCGACATAAATGTTCAGAACTCTCATTAATTATTGATTACAACACATGTTTGGAGGAGAACATTTTATACTCAAGAATGAACTTGTTAATCTATGTTTCTACCAAAAGCCCAGAAAATACTGAGGTAATTGTTTCACTGTGTTGGCCCTTTGTAGGGGGCCTTAGCCGGCGCCTGTCCCCCTGCCCACGGTGACTTCACATCCTTTCACATGTGGACAGCAGTCGTCAATCACATTCCAGTTAGATCAGAGAAACTTTTTCACGTTAAATTTGAAAGCCGGTCGTGCTTGAAAAGTACGTCCACTTCAGACAAATTCAACTAAGTCATTTTTGTGGAATTTTTAAAATGAGTCCTTTAGTATTTCCACATTATTTCACCTCAGCTTGTGGTAATCACAAGAATAGCCCTCATTTTTCTTCTTTTTTTTAACCAAGCACATTTTCTGATCTAATCAAAAGCACCAGAGCAGAAAGGATTTACTGTAATGTGGCGCTTTAAGAGAAGAAAATGAACAAAATGAGACCAATTGTTTTGCTTTTCTCAGGAATCTTTGCACAGCCTCAACTCCAATTGCTCATCACTGCTTTGTGAAGTCTATCTGATATAGATGAAAGCATGTTGCTGCAGATTATGCTGATAATGCATGAAATTAGGCACGTCATACGATTATTATTGGTACGCAAAGCCTGATGTTATAACACTCGGACTATAATAGCTATCAAGTAGTCCATTCTAAATAGTTCTTGGTAATATTGATATAGTACACACAGATAATGCAGTGGCAATACATTCTCAATTAATGTGTAGCCTCAGTAACATTCATTTACATATTAACAGCCAATTTGAAATATATTAGTGTTTTCAGGACAAATTAAGCTTTAGCGTCACAGCCTATATTGGAAGTGTAATGTTGGGTGTGAGTGAGGACCCAAATGCAGCAGAGTAAAGGAAAATGATTTAATTAAACAAAAGAACAAGAAACATGAACTTGCATAACTCAGGGTACCAGGAAGAGTAACATCGGGGAGCACAGGAACCAAAACAGGGAAGTTGGATGACAAACCAGTGAGTAGTGACTGTCAGAGAAGGGTTTAAGTGTACTGAGGAAGTGTTGGAAGTGGCAGAGTGATGGCTAAGGGCTAATTAGGAGAAGCAGTTGCAGGTGAGAGGGAGAGAGAGAGAGAGAGCAGGTGGAAACAATCAGTAGCTGGGACAGAAGGCAAAATGGCTAGAGAAAAAGAGAGGAAGGCCAAGAGCAAAACATAAGAATTAGACAGAGGACTAAACTAAAGAGGAGTAAGGATAAACTATGAACCTAATAGAAACTTAAGAGCACCTGAGGGTGAGAAAACGCAGTGGAAGGAAAAACTCAAGTAAGACAACAGAACACCAAGAACTAGACTAAAATGAATAATGTAAACTGAATAAGGGAACGAATTAACCTAACAGGAAGTCATTGCAGTTGTTTTTAAATAAGTTGATCAAATGCCTGATATTTACCAGCCATAAAAGATGGTGACCTGTACATAATATTTGGGGGCAGGATGATCTAAAAATGTATTTATTTCAATCATTCAGTTCAAAAAGTGAATCTCATATTCATTACACAGATAACTATACATTTCAAGTTTTATAATTAGTGAAAACCCAAGGGCTTGTTTATCAGAAAACAGAATATTATTCCTGCACATTTAAAAAAATGGGCAGAGGTCACTGATTAGGAATGTGGCTGTTCAGAGTGCTGTATTCATGCATAACAATGGAAAGTTGTGGGGAAGAAAAAGTGTTGTAAAGCAACAAGGATAACGGTCACTTAAAGGATTGTTGGTCGTTGCTTCAAAAGCCACCACACGCAGACATGTCCAGGTCATGGGCTGCAGCTGTTGCATGCCATATGTTAATTCATGAATCAGAGATGATGTCAGAATTATTTTACAAGGGCAATAGGGAAAAAAGACTGGACTTAACAACAAAAAAATCCAAATCATTAATCCTCACGTTCAACAACAAAAACTGAAGTATTTACCAAATGAAGTCAATGCAAAGTCAGAGTTAAAACCTCAGTCTTTTTTTAGCTTTTGTGTGTCAGTTATACATTGAGTTGAGCAAACTTCCCATTTTTTAAGAACACGTTAAACATTGTTTTACTGTAAACGAGGTGACCGCATCCTTACCGTAAGTAGTTCCTCATGCTGGTGCGGTCAGTAAGGTTGACTTCTATTAAAGTTCAACAAAAAAATAAGAGAAGATCAAAAATGACATTTGACAAAGACGCGGATAATAAATGTTGAGGGTTTTTTATTCTGGTTTGTCTCTCATTGCCATTAATCATTAGATTAGATACATTTCGCCCCCTTTACATTCCTGCAAAGAGAGACACATTCCAATATTCATCTTAAAGCCCTGGAGATCCTCCTGCAACTTGAGTGTTTTGACAATCTTTACTGTCTGAACTGACATCCTTATCGGCTCACGTGGATCTCAGGGAACATTCAGACAGCTGGTGCAGGAATGTGTTTTGTTTAATAATTAAACCAAATTTTAGGAATATTGGAGGCCGATGTTTAAGGTATTTTAAACCCTCAGTCCTGAGATAATTAAGCACTCTTAGCATATTTTCACTGTCTGGAGTAATACTTTAGATGTTTACAAGGGTTTAATTCAGGAATTATCTTAAAAATGGCTATGTCTGTGCTTTAATAAGGCCACTAGTGAGGTAACAAAAGAGACAAATAGAAGCAGACTAAACATGTGAATTACACAGAACAGAGAAATTTGTTAGCTTGTCTTTCATTTAGTCTGAAATGTTTATTCTTAGCAACTGATTCAAAGCCTTACAGAAGGAGATGTTAGGTTATAATCAAAACTTTTATAAAACAAAAGTTCCTATTTTCTCTGAGGGAAAATCTCTCAGCTGATTGTTTAAGCCAAGCTGTTTGTCTTTTGCTAAAGCATTGGAACACATTTTCATTTACAACTTTTTGTCAAGCTTAATTTGTGATAGACGTGCGTTTTATAGCCTCTATAAAATTGAATTATTCAAAACTAAATTATAGTGCTTTTTACTTCCAAACATCTTGGGTCAGTGAGTAATATTTTTCTACAAGAATGCGCACGTGCTGTGTAATACATGCCAGATACGTACCAGACTGTGTGATAAGCTTGAAGCACATTATGTATCCCTAAACTAACACAGGAGCTTAGTGCTACTTAGTGGTGCCTGCATGCTCTACGGTCAAGTTCCAGCTCTATATGTTCTGAGTCCCTTTGACTGAAAACACTTTGTTTTTCTTCAATGTATCAGGGATCAAAAAGTATCGAGGCTGATGGAGATGAAGATGAGGAGGCAGAGGAGGATGGCCTAATCCAGCCAGCTCAAGTGTTTGCACCAAAAAGTCTCATTCTCGTGTCCAGACTGGACTATCCTGAAATATTCCGGGTAATAACCCTCTGTTTGATTAAATCTTGATTAAAAATATTTTTCTTTGTTCAGAAGAAATTCCTGAAATTTTTAGTCAAATTATTATTTTATCTTGTTATCCTGAGATTATAACAATCTACTTTCTACTGTCTGCAGCACAGGTCAAGTTGGTTTAGGCGTAAGCATGTACGTCACTGGAGTTAATTGGGCATAGAGCCTCTTATCTTATTTTACTACAAACTTTAATTATACGGAAAGTCAGTCATGCTGTTTATAGCTCATCTGCTATTAAGAGCTGGACAAAATTGACCTAAATGTCATAGCAATCAATTTTCTTTAGATTTTATTAAAGCATGCAGTAAATGAAACTGTATTATGTATGTTTTCCTTACAGGGATGCTTGGGACTGATCTACACTGTGTATATCGACAGCCTGAACTTCCCTTTGGAGGGCCTGGTGGCCAACCTCTTTACATTTCAGGTTCCTGTTGCAGGTGGAGCTCAGGTACCTCTTCTTTCTGCAGGAAACCACCCAAGCTCTGCTACTTGGGTGTTTTCATCTCCAATGGGCCCGAGCTCCTGACCACCAGTTTTATAGAAACAGTCACTGTAAGTCACTGCTTGCGAGTGACGTCTGAGGCGTGATTTGATTGTTGTTGTGCAGCCAATATGGAACATCGTGTTCAGACAAAGCCTGAAATTGTTGTCTGACCATAGGACTTTTTTCTTGCTATGTTAAGCAAAGCAGGTTGCCTCTGGCTACTAGGAACAAGTCTGAGAAGCTTTGAATTTTAAAGAATTGCTCTTTGAAAATCAAGATCTGGTAAAAAGAAAAAACCTCCTTGTTGGATTTTATGGGCTCTATAGATTAGAGGTCAAGCGTCAGAAGCAGACTCAATAAATAGTAAAAAGCAAAGTATGGAATGGTGGAGAGTCTATGTTATATTGAAGACTTGCTGATAATCCTCAAGTACATGTTGATAATCGTTACTCAGGTAAAAATCATTATCAACTGACATGCTTTAAAACAAAGTGTGCAGGCTGTCAGCGAGACAACCAATCTCAATCGGTATGTGTGAAAACTAGGTCTGCTCCTAACTGCTATTTTTTATTAATATAAAACGTCTTTTTATTAGTGATTTTTTTAATAGAACAATTTGTTTTAAATAACCATATGGGGTTTTAATACCTAAATTTGGCTTTTATTGCATGCTTTATTATGAAAAGAAAAAAAGAAAAATAAAGACTTAATACGCATTAAAGAGCTAACCTATTTTTATCAAGTGCCAACCTTAGCATAGAGAAACAATTTTTTTTATTTTTTTATTTATTATTATTATTATTAATTATTGTTATTATATCATGATTATAATCACATGCTTGAATATTGAGCATTAGGGCCTCACAATGCTTCCTGATCGCTATATCGGTGTGCCCAACAATTAAAATGTCATAAGGACTATTTGGGATGCAATAATTGTTGCCTAATATATTAAGTGTGATGAGCTTGCAGGCTTTGCATGCCAATATATTATTTAGCCTGCTGGTTAGAGTCTATGCAGTAGTTTCCCACGCCTGACACAAATGACAGTGCCCAAGTTACTAAAGGTCATGGAAAGTGTCATAAGCACAGTGAAATAGTGCGGGGTGAGGAAAATGTGAATTTATCACAACTAATATTGTCATTGCAATATTTACCTGTAATTTCTACATTTAATACATTTCTAATATCGTGCAGCCCTAAACAGCAAGTTTTGAATCTCATTTAAGATGAGCCTGAACTGGAAATAAACCAGGATCATTTCAGCCATGGGTCAAACTCCAAAGAAAGGAGAATTAGTTTTTTCTTTTTCTTTTAAAACTCTATTAAAATGTAGACCGTAACACATCCTGAGAGCTCTTTACAGTCCACCTCTCCTCATTAACATCATCCTATCCTGGTTCCTCCGAGAGCTGCTCTAAGATCAGTTTAATGCTGTATCACAAAGACAAAAACAAAGAAGAACCATAGCCAGAACCAATTTATTAACTCTAATATCTGAGTTTTTTGGGGGGGTTAAGCTTGTTAATTGGAATATTAACATAACCAGATCAAGATATGAATATATTTTCCACAATTAAGTGATCTTAAAACAGACGAAACTAAAACCAATACGGTCTGGTCTGCAAATCAACAAATGCAGGACACCGTTAATCAGATGACTGCCCAGATTCTTGTGAAAATATTCTGAACAAAATGTCGCAGGCTGAGAAAAGGTTTCACTTCAAGCCTTTAAGCAGTCTTTCATTGACTTTGTCTTTTCTGCTGGTTCATCAATTCTGTCTGGCGTTCATGCATCTTCCTGTGCTTCTGTGTTCCATACAGAGCAGAGAATTCCTCTTTTTATAGTCTACTAACTCAAAGTACTCCCAAACGTTAGACCTCCTCTGGTCTTTGGCCCAGTTAATTTGTCACCGAAGCAAATGCTTTAGCCACCATGGCTGTTTTTAAGGCACTCTGTAGACGGAGCTGACTAATGTGTGGCACCAACCTTGACTGACCTACACAGTTTCAGATGCAAAGACACAAACACACACAGAGGGTACATGGAGACTACATCCAGGTGTTTTTTCTGCTCACACACAGCGGTATGGAGAAAAATTGTTAATTTTGGTGTGGATTTAGCAGCTTAAAACAGATATACAATTACTTTGTTTTCTCTGCTGGGTCATCAGTGGTATCTGATACCAGTGCATCTTGTTAAACCAATAAACCCTACCAAGCATCCAAACTTCCATTTAAACCCAACCTTTAGACCCTTTTGGTCTTTAAAAACTTCTTAAAATGTCTACAGAAGCGAAACTTCACACACAATATAGAAACACACATGGCTATACAGACCACAACCGGGGATTTTTCTCACTTACTGAGTGGAGCAGTTGCAGCAGCCCTAGAAAAAAGTTTTACATCAACAAATTGATATAGTAGCAGTGACATTACGAAGAGTTGTTTCAAAAATTTTCTACAAAGTTCTTTTCTATAGATTCTTTAATATGACTGCATCTGTTTGTTTCTTGTGACCTTGTAACTGCTTGTTTTTGGGCCCCTCTGCCACTGCAGTAGCTGACTTATCCAGGGGCCTGTACCATGAAGGTGGCTCAACAAACTCGGGGTTACAGGATTGGTTTTGAATCGACAAAACCAAACCGGTGCAATCAGGCTTAATTGGTACCATGACGCAGGTTATCAACTTTCTCTGTCAACTCAGGCTTTGATCCTTAAGCTATGATTAATCCACAGGCGCGTGCACATAAAAGAGTGACGACGACACTGAACAACCAATCGCGTTCGATATGGATAGAGCGAGAGCTATCTACTTTTCAACGGAGGAGCAAGAGATTATTCTCCAGAAATATGAAGAATTTAGAAATATTTTTCAAGCACGCAGTAACACTGTATCTGCTGCCAAAGCAAGAGAACAATCGTGGAGGAAGATTGCTGATTGTGTTAATGCGTGGGTTAAACAATTAATGTACATTTAAGTAGGCTAAGCATATTAAAAATATATTAAATGCTAAAATGAAAATGTATTCGTGTTGATATATATATATATTATGTGTGTAGATTTATGTAAAATGTGAAAGTATAGGCTATTACATCCTAAGAAAGATTGATATTCATTGATTTTTAGATGCAACCCCAACTCCAAACGGTCTTGGCAGCAGATCAAGACAAAATATAAAAATATAATTCAAAGTGGTAAGTATTTACCATATGTTTTATTATTTTCTTAGAACATTTAATCACAAACACTTGTTTGCAGCAAACAGAACAAAAATGTGAAATAAGGAAAACTGGGGGAGGGCCACCTCCTCAAGATTACACTGTGGCAGAGGAGTTGGCTCTGAGCAACAATAAGGGGCGGCCGATTATGGATGGGATTGCATGTGCTGTACAGTCAGGGCATGGCTTCGATGAGTCACATTTGTTATGTGCGGCTCAAGAAGCTCACAGAGATAAGACATTCCTTCCGCGGAAAATCTGTATCTTTCATACAAGTACGCATCAGGAAAGTCAAATGGATTTAGTCTGTCCCTAAAAACTCGTTCTCTACGAAGTGCTCGTCTAACAATTTGCGCGGAGATGTCCACAGGATTAGGGAGAAAAGGTGAAGCCATTGCAACAGAGAACAGACGCTGGGAATTTAGTTACGTCACATATATGTGTCTTTGCTCACAGCCGATTGGTCAAACTTCAGTCTGAGATCTTGAATCCAGAACATAACCTGCCCCGGAGCAGGTTAGCCGTGCAGCGTAAGATACCATGGCAACGAACACCGATCAAAGCCGAGCCACTTTCATGGTACCTAAAACCCAGGGTTGGTGGAAACTAAGCTGAAACATAGCTGGCTAGCCACCTAATCCGGCTTCATGGTACAGGCCCCAGGTGTGACAAAACAGCTACCAAAGTAGTGTTTTGGGGTTTTTTTTGCTGAAAACCCAACAGTTCACTTGACCATAAATCTGATTTACAGACTGTTGGTTATGCTACAACTTGACACTGGGCGTGATGCTTGTGGAAACTTACCACAACATCTGTCTGACATGTTTTTCCTCTGTGTATTGGTTTGCAGAAGCTGTTCAGCCTGGGAGCAGGAGATCGGCAGCTCATCCAAACACCTCTGAACGACACGTTACCCGTCACATACAAGAGTGTTGCTCTGCTCTTCCAGCAGCTGGGTGGGTTCAGGCTCCGAAAGTCTATAATCTTGGACACATTGTGAGACTATTTGTGGCGTTTTGTATTCTATAGCTGTACTAAATGTCCGGCGGTTATATAATATTATGGTCAAATAAATACCTGCAGCAGAAATTTTCTAATTAAATTTACCTTCTGTTTGCAGGTTGTCACATTCACTCAATTTCTTGATATCTTTGGACTGTATACAATATTGTTGTGGGCAATATAAAATGTATGAGGTAGAAATAATATAGATTTAGCCAAAGGTAGGGATTTTGACTATACCGCCATGCTGCGATTGTGCATTTTGATGTCATCAAGCAGTCATTAAGGAGGATTCATACTGATGATCAATGTTCGTCTTTACACGATATATTGTAAGTTTAAAATTTGTTGTTTTCTGTTTAATGGGAACCTGTTGAACTTCAAGCATTTTTAATTTCAAATCCGGATCATGTGTTCATTCCAATTCATGCAAAATATGGCAAGACTGACAGGTCAGACAATTTTGAACTTAGTTTTTTTTTAATAACATTTAGCTTTTGATTTATTTAATTTATTTGAAATATCTTAATCATTATATTGTGAGAATTTTTGGAAAAAATATTTGAATATTTATTAAATGCATTTTGCACAATACAGGTTCTTTAAATGGCATTCTAAACTTTTTTGAAGTTCTTCTGCTGCAATGTACTAGGAAAATTAGAATGTTCATAAACTGTCATTTTGACATATATAAAGAAAAGAGAAGAATATATCGCAATAGATATCGTTACCGCACATGCTTTAGATTATATCGCAAAATAGATTTGAGGCCTTTTCGCCCAGCCCTAATACAATATTATAATGTTAGGTTTAAATGTTGTTTTAAAAATCAATATAACGCAGCTTACTGTGTAAAATTCACTACAACCTTTATTCTTATTAGAAGCTTGACTCTACTTTGTTAATCACGTGATTTGCACTTTTACAGTCAAGAGACTTACTGTGAGTCAGTAGGAGCTTATGTTGCTGATGAAAATGTTATGAGGTTTTCTCTGACCTGTTAGTCTTGCCATATTTTACATGAATTGGAATGAACACATGATCCGGATTTGAAACAGTCTTCAAGTTTCCCATCACATTGGTTTTGCAGTAGGTTGATTGTGTGAAATTGAAGGTTTTGTGCAGGCGATACATGCTTTGTTAAATGTATTACACGCCTTATATGCAGTGACTCATATCTAGTGTTAGCTTAATTGCTTTTAGGGGGAAGATCTGTCACTCTGCTCTACCCCTCGGTTTGGCATGAATCATGTTTTGCGCTGTTGAGCATTAATTTGTATTTGAGGTCATTCGTGAAGAGCCACGCTGATTTCATTTTTGCAGCATGCATTTGTTAGCTCAGGGTGAAATTAAATAAAATTCACCTGAAATTTGTTCTGTAATGGAAAGTTGGCCCCATTTGTTCAGAGGAATGTGGTTTGAACCAGAACAGCCTCTATTTCCTTTGTGCATTAACACCATACTTTTTTTTGTTTAGACAGAATGAAGAACATACATATGGGGGGGTATTTTTATGATAGTTTTGATTGGGGTTATGCTGAGGTTATGCATTTGCAGCCAACCTGGAAACACAGAACAATGTTGACATTAAATCCTGCCACGGGCCGGTCAGTCCTCATAAACCTGCTTTCATTAATCAGCAATGCGGGCTATGCTGTTTTGTTTGCTCAATTTACCAACCACCGGACATGTGTGGAAAATCTGTTCAGCTTTTATTTTGTTTAGCTAACTTTCAGGGTTTTACAGGGCGATGCAGTACAGTTAAAGGACATTGTGAGGAGTTTGAATGTGTTTTAACTTTATTCTTGTGTTTTAGCTTTGTTTTCCTGTATTTTGAGCATGAAAGTGAATAATCAAATGTCCCTCCAATTCCTATTGTTATTGTTTTTGCTCATTAGATTTAATGAAAGCTTATTTCACTTAAAAAAAATACACAAAAACACAAGTCCAACAAAGGTAGCAAAGCAGCAGGGCTTTTGTACTCTATGGAAGGTGACAAATAGTTGTAAAATATTGTGAAATATGAAGTTAGATTATTGAATCTAGAGTGAGTAAGCATGTGGAGATAAAAAGGGTTAATAACTAAATAAGTAGAAAAAGTTATATTTAAGCTTTATATATATATATATATATATATATACACTACCGTTCAAAAGTTTGGGGTCACATTGAAATGTCCTTATTTTTGAAGGAAAAGCACTGTACTTTTCAATGAAGATAACTTTAAACTAGTCTTAACTTTAAAGAAATACACTCTATACATTGCTAATGTGGTAAATGACTATTCTAGCTGCAAATGTCTGGTTTTTGGTGCAATATCTACATAGGTGTATAGAGGCCCATTTCCAGCAACTATCACTCCAGTGTTCTAATGGTACAATGTTTGCTCATTGGCTCAGAAGGCTAATTGATGATTAGAAAACCCTTGTGCAATCATGTTCACACATCTGAAAACAGTTTAGCTCGGTACAGAAGCTACAAAACTGACCTTCCTTTGAGCAGATTGAGTTTCTGGAGCATCACATTTGTGGGGTCAATTAAACGCTCAAAATGGCCAGAAAAAGAGAACTTTCATCTGAAACTCGACAGTCTATTCTTGTTCTTAGAAATGAAGGCTATTCCATGCGAGAAATTGCTAAGAAATTGAAGATTTCCTACAACGACGTGTACTACTCCTTTTCAGAGGACAGCACAAACAGGCTCTAACCAGAGTAGAAAAAGAAGAGGGAGGCCGCGTTGCACAACTGAGCAAGAAGATAAGTACATTAGAGTCTCTAGTTTGAGAAACAGACGCCTCACAGGTCCCCAACTGGCATCTTCATTAAATAGTACCCGCAAAACACCAGTGTCAACATCTACAGTGAAGAGGCGGCTGCGGGATTCTGGGCTTCA
Organism: Valencia hispanica; assembly: GCA_963556495.2. Classification (NCBI taxonomy): domain Eukaryota; kingdom Metazoa; phylum Chordata; class Actinopteri; order Cyprinodontiformes; family Valenciidae; genus Valencia; species Valencia hispanica. The sequence continues at coordinate 32,003,610 of OY747701.1, read as the reverse complement.
GGGCAGAGTGGCAAAGAAAAAGCCATATCTGAGACTGGCCAATAAAAGAAAAAGATTAAGATGGGCAAAAGAACACAGACATTGGACAGAGGAAGACTGGAAAAAAGTGTTGTGGACGGATGAATCCAAGTTTGAGGTGTTTGGATCACAAAGAAGAACGTTTGTGAGACGCAGAACAACTGAAAAGATGCTGGAAGAATGCCTGACGCCATCTGTTAAGCATGGTGGAGGTAATGTGATGGTCTGGGGTTGCTTTGGTGCTGGTAAGGTGGGAGATTTGTACAGGGTAAAAGGGATTCTGAATAAGGAAGGCTATCACTCCATTTTGCAACGCCATGCCATACCCAGTGGACAGCGCTTGATTGGAGCCAATTTCATCCTACAACAGGACAATGACCCAAAACACACCTCCAAATTGTGCAAGAACTATTTAGAGAAGAAGCAGGCAGCTGGTATTCTATCGGTAATGGAGTGGCCAGCGCAGTCACCAGATTTGAACCCCATTGAGCTGTTGTGGGAGCAGCTTGACCGTATGGTACGCAAGAAGTGCCCATCCAACCAATCCAAATTGTGGGAGCTGCTTCTAGAAGCGTGGGGTGCAATTTCTCCAGATTACCTCAACAAATTAACAGCTAGAATGCCAAAGGTCTGCAATGCTGTAATTTCTGCAAATGGAGGATTCTTTGACGAAAGCAAAGTTTGATGTAAAAAAAAATCTTATTTCAAATACAAATCATTATTTCTAACCTTGTCAATGTCTTGACTCTATTTTCTATTCATTTCACAACGTATGGTGGTGAATAAGTGTGACTTTTCATGGAAAACACAAAATTGTTTGGGTGACCCCAAACTTTTGAACGGTAGTGTATATATATATATATATATATATATATATATATATATATATATATATATATATATATATATATATATATATATATATATATATATATATATATATATATATATGGGGTAGAAGGTATAAATGTGTTCATTCTGAATGTGTCTTTACTGCAGTTGTTTTTAAGGATGGCCATTTTTGTAGTTTCTGGTTGACTTTATTTAATAGTTTATAACCTTTTAATCAAAATTCCCAGATAGGTAAGCTGCACTTTTAATGTTTTTAAATAGGAAATCAAACTACTACGATATTTTGTTTATAAAAAACAACGCTTTTGTTCAAACCTAATCTGGCACTTGTAGATGAATCATACTAGGTAAGTAAAAGTTTAAGGAGGTCATTTGAGGATTGGAAAGAAAAATAATTCTGTCCCTCCAGGATTTTGCAGCACTTTTTTGTGATTGTTGTGGCCTAAAATGTTGTGGCAGCTTTTGTGAACATTTGCAGCAAAAGTTGCAATGTTTTTATTATTTCTTTGATTTTTGCCAATCACTTCAAATTTGTTTTTTTTAAATATATAAATTCTGAAATTCCAAAATTTTTATTGTAATAAGTGTACTAGAAGAACACTTGGTCATCCAGCAAAACACTTATTTGTGAACACAAAAAAACAGAGCAGCAATTCCAGGTTCATAGAACTTTGGAATACAAAAGAATAAAAGTGGTTCTTTGACAAATAACTCAGCAAATATACGATAAAATTGTGTCATTAAACTTGAGCTGATGCAACAATAAACACAATCCTGTACTCTAACATTCGAATACAAATTAAAAAATATATAAAAATTCACAAATGCTTACAGTAAACAATTGTCTAAGATGAAGGATGCAAATAAAATAAATGTTTGGTTTCTTTTAAGTATGTAAACATTGTAAAATTAACTTAAGAGTTGCAAATTCAAAAGTTCATATTGATGTTATTTTGGAGCTACTTACTACTTTATTTCAGCATATTCTTCCACTCAACAGAAACCTAAGAATAAACCCAAACTGAACTCTCAGCCCTCCATCCTGTCGTAAACCCTGTCGTTTGTGTATGCATCTTATTGATGTAAAACCTTTATTCTAAGCATTCATATACAAAATGAAATGATACAGAAATAAATAATATAACTAGCAAATGTAGCAAAAATACTGTAAACTGAGTGTCTTTATGTTGTCTATCATTTTCAATCAGTCAATCTTTTTGATCGACGGGGTGAAAAAAAATCCCGTCAATCTATTTTTACCTGTCAAATTTTAGATGATGATGAAATATTCATCAATAGCTTTTATTTTTATTCATTTGAATTAATATTTAACTCAAATAACTATAGTAACTATATTTAAAAAACTAAATGAAACGATCGCACTTAAAATACGAACAAATCACCAGCTGTGGCTATATTTGTTGGCAAATGCAGCATATTTCATTTTTTTCACACACCTAGCTTTTTGTCGTCAGTCTATAAAATATTTGGCCTTAAAGCAGTAATCATTGGTGGAAGATTATAAGTGAAGACTGACGTTTCTGTTCTTTTTTTAGTCAATAATGGTTTTGGTCTTGGAACTCTCCCATAAATGCCATTTTACCCCCTCTCTCATTGTTAAATGATGAACATTGATCTTAACCCCAGCAAGTGAGGCATGAATTGGTTTAGGTCTTTCATGTCCTCCTGGATGAAAAGTGAATGCACTTTTGCAGTAACTTGGTAGACCATCCTTGACTGGGAAGGTTCACCACTGTTCCACTGTTTTCTTTAGTTGTGAATAATGGCTCTCACTGTGGTTCACCAAAGCCTTAGGAATAGCTCTGTAGCCCTTTTCAGAATGATAGATGTCAGAGACTTGCTTGTCTGTTCCTAAGTTTGGGATTCATAATCTTAGAATAAAAAACAATAATTGTTAACATCTTTTTAACATCGTTTGATTACACATTCATCTTCAGATAAGTGAGAAATGGTCAATTGATGGATTATACATTGACTGAACAAAACTGTTTCACCCCACTGATTAGGTCATTCTTATGTCCATATTAGGATGACTGTGTAGACATGCAGGTCGGTATATCACTCTGTGTGTGCACAGGTCACAGAGTCAACAGAGAGGAATGTGTCTTAAACATGTCACATTGCACAGGAAGTACATCCCCCCCAAGGTCGAGACAAAACGAGCCATCAACAGCCCTGCTGTTTGTTGTTTGTTGCCTTGTTTTTCTTCTTTCTCCAGGGGCTGTTGCTGTCATGTCTTTATTTACAGCTCGGAAATGCGTCGCTGTTTCCAGGAGATAAGTCCACACTTGTATTCTGAGCGGGATTTTCAAACCTGAACTTCAGCTTCTGTTGTCTTTTAAATGTATTCAAGATAGAAGAAGATCCCATTGAAGTTACATAATTCAATTCCACTGTGTCTAGCTAAAGAAGCAGATTTTATTAGAAAAGATTTGCTGGGACTCATGTTTCCTGTTTATCAGTGAAGTGCTGCACTCAGACAGACCAGCGTCTAGACCCAGCGCCCCCAGCGGTGCGGATACGTCTGCCAGGGTTCCTCTCCTCTTATCACTACAACGTGTGATTAATTGGTCCTTCAGTTGCTTGATAGGAAACAATAACAGGAACTATATACTTAGAATTCATCCTGATTGTCACACTGGTATTTAAAATATTATTTATACTGTATCAAAGTATGTAATTTCCTTTGTTTTTACAGAGAAAACAGTTCCGTAATTTTAGGGTTTGTTGAGGGTAAATTACAGTGATTTCAACTATTCTTTCTGTTAATGAAATCCTCTTGTTGCTTTTAAGAAAGCTAGTCTAAGTCAGTAGTTGGTATATATATATATTTGCAGCAGAAAATGTGTTCAAAGGATATTACTGGTATTTTAATTTTCAACTGAGATCCAATGACACAGGAAGAGACTCACACTTGCTGCTGAAATAAAGGCACTCACTGCAACTTTCAGGCTTTTACTCTCTCCATCATAGAAGTAGCAGTCATGAGCCCTTTAACTGTGTTGTAGTTAGTGGTTTCAAACACTGAATGTCAGTTTCTGCCATCAGAATGGTCAGTCAGCTTCAGCTGTTTGTTTCTAAGAGCATTGTTTTGTGGTCGGTTTGGCTTTCAAGACACATCCAACAAAACGCTGTTTATTTCAAATTGTAGCAGCAGGTCTTGAAGCTGTGATGGACATTTGCATAACTCCCAAATGAATCGTGTTTGTTGTAATCTGCTTATGAGGTTTAAAAGAATCCTCCAGAAATAATGAGAAGTGTTAGAAGAATGATCTGGAACAGAGTGAAGTCATATTTCAACAAATACCTCATCAGGATTTTTTTCTTTTTTGTTCTTTTTCAGGAATCCAAAATGTTCTGGGCCTGTTTTGTGCGGTTCTGACAGAACACAAGGTTTTGTTCCACTCCAGCAGCTACCAGAGGCTGGGAGAGGCATGTAGAGCCTTGGAAGCCCTCATGTTTCCTTTAAAATACAGGTGAATGACCACGTAACTGCTCAGACCAGACACAAATATCATGTGACTTTCCACTAATGCTGTGACTTTTATTGCTCACATGTCTTCTTGTCTCACTGATAATTAACTTTGCTCTTTATTCCTTTCCAGAAACTGTTGCGCTTGTCGCAGTCTTTATGTATTTATATATCAGAATTTCCCTTTTCTAGAAAGCAGCTCAGAACTTCCCCTTTCCTGCTTTACTCTTTAATGTGTGCATCACCCTTCCTGTTATCAACAGACTTCAGAGTACTAAAATAAATTATTGCAAATAATCATTATTATGGAAGCATATAGCATTCAATTAAAAATATTAATAAAAAAGTTCGTTTTTTCTGAATTATCAAGATAAACTGTGGGGGGCAGAATAAAAACGGGGGCAGATGATCCGATGGGGCATTAATGCCTCAACAGGCACAAATTCCTCAGGTGTGTGCGCAACCTTGACAAACTAAAAGTATTCCAATCAACATAGTTTAGAGAGAAAAATATTTACTAGTGTCTCAATCTCCAAAAAAGTAAAAGTGAATTAAACAAATGTTTAAGATTGGCCATCTGTTCATCCTTTCGCCAGATGACGATGGATTGATGCAAACAAGAAATGTTTGAGTTCCTTTTACTTAGCCAGTTTATAATTCCCACAGGTACAGAACATCATCTCGTAAAATCACTGCAGAAGTATTGTTTTATTTATTTATTTTTGATCTCGTTAATTCTGAAACACACATCTTTAAGAAGTGTTTTTGTAAAAAAAAAAAAAAAAAAGATCTTATTAGTTTAGTAAGTAAGAGCTTTGTAAAAGAAATTCAAGTGAATGCAATTTGCTTACATACATTACTGCAATTCACTTCATATTATTTTATGATTTGATAATTATATAAAGCAGGTAGATAAAAAAAAAGAACAGCAAGCACTGATCAACCAAAACACCTTGACTCTAGTTCATTCAAAATACCCATCATTGTCCGTCAGAAAATTCACATTATAGAGAAAAAAATACATCTTGTTTCCTTCTGTAGTGCAGGTTATCATGTTTTTATATATATATATATGGTTTTTCCTTTAGTATGGGGTTCCTGTTGATTGCATCAGCTCCCTTTTGATGCCATCAGATTGACTTGCAAACTGGTATTCCTGTGGTCCTTGAGCCAACTAGAAACAGGGCCTCTAAAATCCTGCTGTTAATATGTGTAGAAATCTTGAGCTATGTGTGCTATATCATTGGTTGTTATCACTACAACTGATGTTGCCACAGATTTAAAAGGCATAAAAATGCAGAACAGTTTAGCTTGTGTTGCTAGCTGTAGTTTGCCTGTTCACTGATCTTATCAGTCACAAGATGACACTGGTTTTCTGGAATCCATCATGGTTATGTTTGGTTTGATGGCGTAAGTAACCACAAGCACCCATTCCAGGTTCAACAACTTTGTACTCCGATTTGTCAACGTTTTTTCCCACTTCACTTCTCTTTTTAAAAGTTTTGATGATGAACCACCACATAGCTCAGTGGTAGAGCAGGTACACCATTTGTGAAGGCTACAGTCCTCGATGCAGTGTGATTCCCGGGCAATGTGCTGCATGTCGTCCCTTTCTCTCTCTACCTCCTTTGTGTCCAGCTGCTAATTAATAAAGGCTGCTAGTGCCACCAAAGTGCCATCTTGCAAATAATGTAATTTGTTTACCACCAAAGGCAGTCTATGTAAAACCAGAGGTACCCGTTTGATAACTATGTTTTTAGATTTGTGATGTGTTCACAGAGATAGTACGCCACAGTTCTCAGAGCTGACTGGCCCCTATTCAAAGGAATCCATCCTTGCCTCTCCTGTCACTGAGTGTCCTTTGGCAAGACCATTAAGCCAAGTTTCTCGTCATGGGTTGGCTAATGGCATGCATGCCAGGTCAGAGGCCTCTGCTGCAGCAGCAAGGGGAGAGACACACTGTTGCTTTACTATTTACTATATACACATCCTGATCTAGGCATTGAACGCATGTCCAGGAAATAAGATAGAAGAAGTAAAGCGTTCTAGTTTTTTTACATAAAGCTTTCCATCCCAAGGCTTTATGTTGAAATGAATTGCAACATACTTTTATTTTTTAAAGGGTGTGATACGACTGCCATTCAAGGCCACAGCCTATCACTAATCTTTATGATAATCTTTTACATCTAAAAACAAAGCAAAAAAATATAGGGAGCACAAAATAGACAGTAAATATTTTAACTTGGCTATAAAACCGGGGCTGATGCCAGGAGGGACTGTTTGCTGCCTAATAACTTCAAAGATCCTTTGGGGCTTTTATTGGATGTTGCAAGAATCTAGTGATGCATCCATAAACCCTACAGTTCATGAACTAATCATTTTAACATCTACATTTGTCTTAAGAGCCATTAATTAAACATTCAGTTTTGGAAAGTATAAGTTCTATGTTTAATAAGCACCCGAAAGGGTCAGTTTGCCAGTATTAGTGTTTGCAACCTGACCTTAAGTTTTCTGTGACTTAACATTTCATATTTCAAAACATGCCTTTAAGGTATAAGACATTGTTGCTGCACAAACCAGGTCCTGAGTAATTTGGGGTTGTGGGAAAAATTAGGAGATACTGTGTTAACACATGAGAAAAAGTACATGATGTCTGTTAAATACTTTCTGGCTTATGCTCCATGTAATGCAGCACAGGTTTCTGGTAAATGATGGTGATTCCAAAATTTCTAAAGCTTGAACATTATTTGATTACCAACTTTTAGGAATTTATTAGAGCCTGGGGTGATTTCTTACTTTATTTCAATAATGAAAGATTTATTTTCACTATTGCCAGGAGCTGTGTTTTCTATTCTTTAATCTGTGTGATCGATAGAATTGCATATGTAACGTATAATAATTATTTGTGTCTTTTCTTTACATGTTCAGTTATCCATACATCCCTATTCTACCTTCACGGCTGCTGGAAGTGTTGAGCTCACCCACGCCTTTCATCATCGGAGTGCACTCCATGTTTCAGAATGAAATCCAGGATCTGGTGAGTAAACTAAGTATTTATATATACACTTTATAAAGAGAGACATTACTTTTTTCATAGTCTCACATTAAATTAGAATAAACTTTTCCTGTTCTAGGTTAGTTAGGATTACCAACATCTTTTAGATGTACTACACGGCAGAATTTTAACAGAGATTTATTTTTTTTATTACTTTCTTCAAAGCCAGATGTTTACTTACATTTTCTTAGCATTTGGTAGACTGGCTTTTCTGCTGTATGACTTGGGTCAGACGTTTTGGTGTAATCCTACAAGCTTTTCAGAGAAGTTTGCCCAAATTTTGTCTTAAGTCCTCCTGACAAAACTAATGCAACGGCATCAGGTTTGTAGGGGCATCTTGCTCACACACAACCTTTCATCTCCTCCCACTAATTTCCTATGGGACTGAGATCAGGGCCTTGTTATGGCCATCCCATAAACTTGCTATGTGTTGTTCTTAAACCACTTGCTTAGGGTCATCATCCATTTGAAAGACCTGTTTATTACTGATTTCTTGAGCTGTTGCTTTGATATTCCCAAATGACTTTGTTTTTTTCTTGTGATGCCATCTATTCTGAGAAGTGCAGCACCCCCCCCCTGCATATACCCCCACAACATAATGCGGCCACCTCCGTACTTCACATTCAGGATGCTGCTTCCAAGCTTGCCAGCATCTCCCTTTTTCCTCCTAATGTACAATGATTATAGCCAACACTTCTCACATCTCTAGTTTCACGTCACCACACAACATGCCTCCACAAATTAAGGTATTTGTTCCTGAGTGCAAACTTATAATGTCACACAAGGAATAAGTGTGTCTGAGGTGTTGCCTGAAAAACATCCACTCAGATCTTACAATGCCATAATAATCATCACCATCATCATGATCATCATTGTCATCAGACTTTCCCAAATAATGTAAAGGCATAGGAAACTTCTGAATTTGAAGAAAGTAGTAAAAAAAAAACCTCTCAGTATTCTAGCATGTAGCAAATGGAAATATGCTTTTAATCTGAGCTAAAACTGAAAAGGTTTAGTCTGATTTTAATATCCGTCAGTAATGATTATGTGTTTTTTGTACAGTGTAGGTAAATATCTGGCTTCAACTGTATTTTGTTAACTTTCATTAAATCTTTCTACTATTTCAATTAAGAGTTTTGATCAAACTCCCTGTTTTCTTTACACGAGAGTAAATCTGTAACTAATGTGCTTTAAGTTGAATCCTTGATATACCTATTTATATATTATCTTAACGGTTCAGTCAAACCATTTGATCTGTGAATTTTTTATTTTTAATGTTTTGCTCAGCTGGATGTTATTATTGCTGACCTGGATGGAGGAACTATAAAGATTCCAGAGTGCATCCACTTGTCCTTGCTCCCTGAACCTCTTTTGCATCACACACAATCTACTCTATCCCTGGTAAACATTTTCACACTTTTTCACATTTTTGCTACAGAATCTGCAGTATTTTCTTGTTTAAGTCCATATTTTTATTCAAGTTCTTTCACACAACCACTTATGCTGCTGTTTAAAATAAGTGAGCTGAAAATGAATAAAACATGTGGTGGTATTTCTTTTTCCTCAGGTTTTGCATCCTGATTTGGAGATTGCAGACAATGCATTTCCTCCGCCACGTACGGCACCCTCCAACCTCAAACTCCTGGTGAGTGATCTTCATCATAACCTAACTACATTCATGATTTTTAAGATGTCTCATTTTAAGGCCAGACAGCCTCCTTTCCTCTGAAGGAGGGCAGGCTGTTCTTCTCAGAAATAGTTTCTTATCAGAAAAAGGTCAATGCTGGAGTGAGGGAAGGCACTGACAGTAACCCATTACCCTAAAGACAAACAACATATCTGTTGCATAATTAATTTATCAGACTGCATTTGTGGCATAGCTGTTTGATGAGTAATACTTTTGTGTGCGTGTCTACGTATCTGTGTGTTTATGTGTGCGTGCCAGGACAAAGAGGTGAGGGCTGTCTTTCTCAGGCTGTTTGCACAACTCTTCCAGGGCTACAGGTCTTGCCTGCAGCTCATCCGCATTCATTCCGAGCCCGTTATCCACTTTCACAAGGTGAGATATTTTGTGTAATGGAAATCCCACTGGTAAAATTTTGCAAAAATCTAAATTTCCAACATGTGCCCTTCAATAAATTTGTTAAGCAATTTGTCCTCATAAAACACATTGTTCCTTTAATCTGCCAAGAACGTTATAGCTAGCTATGTGGGTGGACTCACACAGACCTGACAGATAAACTTGTCAGGGATGTATAATGTTTGTGTTTGCATGTGCATGTGTGAGTGTGCAAATTGTTTTATATGTGTCACAGGGGGATCCATGACTCTTCGTCGATGATATCCACTTGTTTATCCAAGTGTCGCATAAAGAACCGTAAACTAAAGCCCAGCAGAGTGCCATATGAAACGTATTAGGTTTACCGTTTACTTTTGTGTTGGGAATTTTGTTTGTTCGTGTCAGTGGTGTCTCCGTGGTAACCCATTAGCACATCATCCTTAAAGTACCCCACATGGATTGCATTATCAACTAAAGCTCTGCCTGGAATCCCTGAGTGGAGCGTTTTATCCCCTCTGCCCACAAGCACAAATAATTACACAAGAAAATTAAATTCATTTGCATGCAGTCATCTAAATAAGTAGATTTATTTCCTTTTTTGTGTCTGCTGAATAACTTATACATGTTTTCAACTATAAAAAACCCTTGCAGAGAGGTTTTTTTTTGCTGTTGTTGTTGTTTTAAATATTTGATCACATCTAAAAACTCCTGTGATCACAGTGCTTGTTTTTTGGTTTGCAGTAAATCTCTCGGAGTAGGATCGCATTTCTGCCATCTGTGTTGAATTGTAACCCCTCCAACACTGACATTTTCCAGACTGCCTTCTTGGGTCAACGAGGCCTCATTGAGAATGATTTCCTGACCAAGGTTTTGGATGGCATGGCCTTTGCTGGCTTTGTTTCAGAGAGAGGTCCACCTTACCGAGCCTGCGATCTCTTTGATGAGGTAAGGCACCACCAAACACTAAGTACAAGTTTAAAGTAATGTTTATGCAGCAAGCAGGTTAATTGCTATTTGTAATGTTTTGATACTGGGTTTGTTCTATCAAAGTAATTTCTATAGCAGGCAGTTACACTTGCATATTGTATTTTGTTTGTATCTCTCCTTACAGCTGGTGGCCTTAGATTTTGAGAGCTTTAAGGAAGGGGATGCCAACCCTACCAAGCTGCAGAAGCACATCAGGGAGCTCTCAGAGCAGTTCTACAGAAATGTAAGGCTTCATGCAAAAAAATAACTGATCATTTCTTTGTGGTAAAATAATGCTGTATTGTGCAGAACAGGCAACCTCTTTTTGGCATGGTCTTTACATCAATGGTGGTAAATAAATTCTCCTCAAAGAGTGTTCACTACTAACTACAATTGTTGTAGGGCTGAATCATTGGCTGTACTTAGGGCTGGGCGATAAATCGATTTTATCGATTAATTCAAATTTGCCATTTAAGAAAAATTTATTTTTGGGAAAATCGAGATTTTTCACACAACTTTGAATTGAGGTAGACTCCCAAAGGAGATATTAAAATAAGAGTTTAAAAAATACATTCTGTCATTTGTTATTTCTGTTTAAGAAAGTAAAGGGAGAAAGAAAAAAATCAATTAAAATTGGAAATCGGATTTGTTGTGAAAAAATCGGAGATTTTATTTTCAAGCCATATCGCCCAGCCCTAGCTGTGCTCTATCATTCCATAAATATAATCCTTAATAAGCTGTGAATAAGATTAACATCACCTTATGGTAACAGTAATCAATGCAACTTATCAATAAAATATGTCATATATTACTGACAAGTAGAACTTTTTATTTAAAACACCTCAGTATTATGCTATATTTTTTTCTGGTTTTCTTTTTGTGTGGCCTGTAGGAGAATCCCAACCCCCACATGGCATTCCAGAAAGTGCCTCGGCCCTCTGAAGGATCCCACCTGCGCGTGCACCAGGTACCCTTCCCACTGCTCGATGATGAAAAGGTGGAGAAGACGCTCCAGGAGGGTGTGGCGAAACACAGCATCACTCCTGTTTCCACACGACCAGAGAAGAAGTGTGTTGTACCTGCCGGACCACCCGTTGGTATGACCGACTTTTCGCTTCTATATGGTCAAACAACTGTTATCATGTCCAGAGAATTTCCTCCTGTCATTTTTATTTGTATGATAATTATGTGTTTCGTTTATAATCAGTCCGGAGAAGAATTATAATAATCATGTGGAGGTATTTCTTTTTTTCAATAATTATAATAATTTCTGTATTTTTCAGCTCTGGATGAGTAAAGAAAAAGTAGAGTATGGAAAACATTCGTATTTCCAGACTGTATTCCCTATCCCATTGTCTTAATACAATGTCCTTACTTCTTTTCTTCATTCTTTGTTTCCTTCCTTCCTGTTCCTTTTTTGTGTCCTTTTTTCCCCCTTCTTTTCCTCATCATTCTTTCTTCTCTGCCTTTCTTTCTGGTCTCCTTTCTTTCCAAGGTTATCAGTAATGGAAATTAATGAAATAAGAAAAACTAGAAGTAAAAAAACATTTGTGTTCACTGAAATAAAGATAAAAAGACTTTGCAACGAAACGAAAACTAACGAGTGTTCACAAAACTAACTAACTAACTAATACTAGCTGAATTTATTGTGAAAATTTGCTTAGTTTTCGTTTCTGTGTCTCGTGCAGTAGTATAAAGTCTAGAAGGATTATTGGTCTACGTCACTCCCTGCTCTACTGTGCTCTGTCTGCAGTTTTTACAGAACAGTAGCACTTGCATTTATTGTTGGGCTTTCTAATGTACAGGTGCTGTTACTGTGATTACAGAACTTTTAAACGTTACTCTGCCATATATCTTTTATACTTGCCTGATATGTATGATTGTTAATCTGGCCCAAGTCAATACATTTAAAAAGTGTAATCATTTTCTGAGATTTTGTTACTCATATCCTCCTTTTTTTGTCTTTACCTTGCTATGCAACTTGTATTGCAAAAAGACTAAAACCAGTGGTTTCTCTTGTTTTCCGTCCCAGTGTCCATTATGGGCAAGTGTGGCTCTGTGTTTAACAGCGCTCGCAGGCTGGAGGTGGTGAAGAGCTGCATCTCCTTAATCTTTGATAACAAGACCCTGGAGACTGAAAAGGTGATGCTCACTGTCTTTCATCAGAGGAACTAATCGACCTTTAAAGAAGCTCATTAGCCAACAGCATTTTGCCTCTGAATTACATAACACCAGAAAACCGTCACTAGGCTGCGAACAACTCTCCGCCTTTATCACTGTAATACGTCCCAGCTGGGATACATGCACGAGAGTAGATACTGTGGATCATTAACCAACTGTTTTTTTGGATATATTCCCAGAAACAATTTATTTAATACATTTATATTTTAGCATAGAAGATAATAATTTCCTGTGTTTTTCTCAGTCTGTGTAATGCCACATATGAACCTGATGCATACAGACAGTTGCCAGTTACTTTATGTATCCCAGTTGTTTCATTTAGGTGTTGTACAATCCTTGCCTGAATCTTTATGCACAGGACAAGAATGCATGACAGACATTCTCCAAGCCCCTAAGGAGACATTAAAACACCATACTTTAAAAAAACACCATAAGCCTTAGAGCAGGTCAATGAAGCCATTTTTTACCATTGGAACATGATCTGCTGCCCCCAAAAAAGATAGTTTTGGCATTTTTCATTTGCAAACTACAGACATAAACAGCAGCTTCTCTTGTCACGTAACGTGCATAACCATCAGGTATTTTATCACTTTTTAACCCTCCGTTTGTGGATCTCTATGTTGACAGACCCTGCCTGCTGCGCTACGTGCGCTTAAGGGAAAGGCAGCTCGTCAGTGTCTTACCGACGAGCTGAGTGTCCACGTTCAGCAGAACCGAGCCATACTGGACCACCAACAGTTTGACTACATTGTTCGAATGATGAACTGTGCCCTTCAGGTGAGTTGAATCATAGTAAGCAATCTATACATGAGAATAGGCATGGGCCAGGATGATATTCTTATGCTATTTTTACCACAAGGGTTCACTTTAGCAAGGTATTTGGAAAATAGTTAAAAACCATAATTAGATCGTGATCTAACAGCTGTTACTTCTGGGCACAGAAACTAGAGCCCACCCCTGCATCATTGCGTCAGCGTCAGTGAGACCCGCCAAGACCGGCTCCAAACAAGCACGGTTTTTACTGGTTTAAAAATCTTTCTTTTAAGACTGGTTTGAACCGATTTTAACATCACTAACTTTTTATTCATTGGTTGCTGTTATCGGGTGTGTTTTTTTTGTTTTTCGGGGGAAGGCGTGAATTACCTTTTCCCCCACCATGCCTCCACTCATCCGCAGCCCTGGGTTTGATGGCTGCCTCAAGCTAAGCCAGAAGATTCTGAAGCTAGAGCAGAGGATCTCAACCCTTCACCAAATTCAGGAGCATGAGCACGAAGTGGACATCATCTTCAACCAGACTTTCGCTGCCGCTGACCACAGCACTCACCTGGCGGATTCTATTCCCTATCAGCCCGGTGAAGCTGCGGAGAGGGGATCCCCTGCTGGGTCTCCAAGCGGACTTGTTGTGCCAAATGCCCGTGTGACATCTGCCGCAGAGGAGGACTGCTTGTTCCAGCAGGGGGCTAAGCCAAAAGCCCCCATCAGCCCCACTCCAGTCCTGGGTACCTGGTCCACGGTTGGGCCTGGCCGCGGAGGGGGTGCACGGAGCAGCCGCCGCCGCCGCCGCTCTTCTCCAACCTGCCTGCAACTGTCAAACCGTGTCGGTACCTTGGATCCGGACTTCCCTCCTCTGACGGCTCCTGGCCCTCGTAGCTCCGCAGGCTTACAGCCTAATCCCTCCCAGCAGCCAGTGGAGCAGTCGGACTCCCGCAGCCCTCCATGTCGCGCCAAACCCAGGAACACAGCCGGAACTTGGCGAGAAGTGCTCCACTTCACCCTGAACCCATGAGCCCTCGCCGCCAAATATACATCGCTGCAGTCCCAGGTATGCTTTTCTGCCCAACTTCCAACAAGTCCGAGACGGTGACAGATCTTCTGCCCAGACTCAACAACCTGCAGACCAGCCTCCCATGGCACTCATGATCGGAGATTCCATTATCCATAATATTAGGATGAGAGGAGCCCTTACTCTGTGTTTCCCTGGAGCCACCGGGATGGACATTGCAGAACAGATTCCGGAGCTCATTCAACTTCACACAGGTGTGAGTAAAATTATAATTCACGCTGGCACCAATGACATTCGTAAGCAGCAGTCTGAGCTCCTGAAGCATGATTTTATCCACCTTTTTAATCTTTTTAAAAACTCACGTGTCCATTTTTATCTCTGGTCCCACTCCCACCGTTGGCAGAGGGATTAGTCGTTTTACCAGACTTTTATCCCTGAACATTTGGCTTTCCTCTACCATTGTGACACACAACATCGGTTTTATAGACATTTTCTGGGGGAGGAGGCATCTGTTTGGGGCGGATGGGCTCCATCTCAATAGACAGGGCATCTGCATGATGCTGGCATTTAGCCTGGCCTGCCATCGCCCCCCGTCTACTACACAGGCACCATTTGCTAATGTCCTTTCTGCTCCCTCCTCTACATCCTGATGTCCAGCTGGTCCCTGCTCTTATGAACTACGCCGTATTTTTAAAAGTAACTCACATACTGGACTTGGACCTTGCCATACCTCATTCATACCTGTTATTATCAGCAGAGAGCGGACTAAAAAGGATTAATCTAACAAATGCAACCCAAATAATCTCAGACAGTTACCAAAAGTCCAACTTTCAGTCAATCAAACAGTCACTCCATCTCCGATCACTATTAATATGGCACTTTTAAATGTTCACTCTCTGCTGAACAAAACCTTTATTATCAACGATCTGATTTTAGACCATACTCTTCAGTGTTTATTTTTAACAGAAACGTGGCTGAATGCAGATGCCCCTGTTGTTCTTACAGAGGCCTCCCCACCAAATTTTAACTTCACTTATTCCACAAGGAGTAGCAAAAGGGGAGGCGGTACTGTTTTTATAAGTTCATCAACGCTTTATGCCAGACCTGTTTTATCTGATAATTTTAGCACGTTTGAATATACTGCAACTGTTTTTAGCACTCTTCAGATTTTATGCGTCACAGTTTATAGGCCTCCCAAAAAAGAGCACACCTTTTATTCAAGAATTTTTCAGAATTTGTATCAACTCTGCAGTTTTTGAAAAGATTCCTCCTATAGCTCTACCTTCCCCCTGTGATTTTATTATCAATGATTTTAACAGAAGGCTTCAGTCTGCTCTTGACCTACTTGCTCCTCTTAAAGTTCACATTAAAAATTTGCATCGCGTGGAGAAATGAAAACCTTAAAAAACAAAAGAGAAAGTGTAGGGCAGCAGAGAGAAAATGGAGGAAAAATAAAATCACAATACACCATCAAATATACACAGAACTTCTCAAATCATACAATAACGCAGTAAGAAATTCAAGAAATGCATACTTTTCCAAATCCATTTCATACAATAAACATAATCCCAAAATTCTATTCTCCACAATTGACAAAATTTCTAACTGTGCTACTAATGCATTTAGTTCGCAGACCACTTCAGAGGGAAGGTAGACACCATCAGATGTAATATTTGATCTTCTCCAAGAGAGGGATGGGAATGTGGTTTTTGTGGGGTCATTTTAATTCTGTAAAGCACTTCGAACTGGAATTTGTGTATGAAAAGTGCTTTATAAATAAAGGTTGATTTGATTTGATATTCCTCCTAAAAAAGTATACGATTATTTGCAGCAGTCATGATAAGGCAATATACACACAATTTATTTATTATTTTGATTTTGATATGTTGACCTCATCAAAAATGTATATGAAACGCACCAAATTTATCACAAGTTATTTTTCACTCTACTCTTTATAGAGTAAATTAGAGGTGTCAAATTAACGTGTTAATTGTGATTAATTAATTACAGCCATATTTAAGGTCCTATGTTTTTTAAATCGCGTCAGTATAATTTTTTATCGTTAATTTTACTGTTTCTGCATTTGAGTTGCCTTTAGATAAAATCCGTTTTTATGCTTTGGGCTTCTTGTGCTTCAGTCGTTAGGGGTTAATCACACCCTGAAGCGGACATCGTTTGGCTGTCTGTAGGCCTGCTTATCATGAGCTGACGGTTTCGTTTTAGTGGAGAGGGCAAGGCGAGGAGGATCGATGAGTTGCAGACAGTGTTGACAACTTGCCGACTTTGTCACAAGTTTAGTAGTAAGTTTTTAGACCCCTCTAGCAAGTCTTCTTCAAAAAAGCAACTAGCGACAAATCTGGCGACTCTTTCTGGGGTCATTTTCTGGGAAGCACGTATCGTAGTGAGCAGTGGTGGTGCCGTGGACTGTTCTCCGTCTCACAGCGCTACCAGCAGGCAGCAAGTCCGTGCGTAGCAGATCCACCCGCCCATCCAGGTCCAGCTGGACTCACTCAGAGCAGATATTTACCCTACTGGGCCCAGAAGGCTAACGAATCACGCATGCTCGAAGCCTAAGTTGCAGTCAGCACTGGGACTAGTCTGAAAAACATTGAAGTGTAAATGGCTGGGACTGTCTCTGTTCAAGTCTATTAAGAACAGTAAATGACTTTATAAAGTATTTTTGTTCTGCCACAATGTAATGAGTTTAAATGAATATACCTCAAATTGAGGGCTTTTCTTAGTAATTATTAGGTGCTATTAGAAAAGAGATTAATTAGATTAATTAATTACAGATCAAAATTAATTAATCTAAAAGCTTTTTAATCTCTTGAGTCTTGAAAGCACTAATTTAAATATAACAAACCTTCTAACTGGTCTTAAAACAGTGTTACCATTATAAGAGTGATGGCTACCACCTTTCTATATAGTGGAGATTTGAGTCTGCAACTACAAGTTGAGTCCTACTTAAGATGCAAAACAAAAACATCCGACTTGAACGCTCCAAAGACTCAACTCATATTCCAGGTCTGGGTGCCAACAGTTTATAGCAATGTCTGCTTGTCATGGTAACGTTACAGACAGTATGTGTCTGTAAAATTATTTCTTCCAAGTTTGTCTGTTTCATGAGAAAGAATATGTCAAGTGATGTAGGCTACATATTCATGAGATATTCTCATGTTAAAGGAATCGTTATGTGTATTGTATTATCTTGGGAAATTAATGGACCCTGAGCTATGGGCTTGTTAGTGGTAATGTCCACACAGATGGCTCTCTTTCTGTTTTAAATTACCTTGGTCATTTCAAATGAGACATGTCAAACTCTTCAAAATAAAAGCACTTTGAATTACACTTATTCAGATATTTAATCTTATTTACTAATTGTATTAAACTTCATTGCTGATTCTTTT
Source organism: Valencia hispanica (assembly GCA_963556495.2). Classification (NCBI taxonomy): domain Eukaryota; kingdom Metazoa; phylum Chordata; class Actinopteri; order Cyprinodontiformes; family Valenciidae; genus Valencia; species Valencia hispanica. Next base: position 31,985,796 of record OY747701.1, on the reverse strand, counting down.
GGAATTTATAAACTATTAAATTGAATTTAAATAATTTATAAAGCCTGGAATTTATGTACAGCTTAAACATGATAGTAAAGGTTTTAAATACAGATTTTTAAACATGGTTTAATAATTTAGAACATAGTTTACCTATAATCTTGCATCATATGCGCTATTGCAGGCGTGCCCAATCCTGGTCCTCGAGATCTTCCATCCTACAAATTTTAGATGTATCCTAGCTCCAACACTCCTGATTCAAATTGTTCAATTCCCTCATCAGCAGTCTGTCAGCTCTGCAGAGGGCTGGTAATGAGGCCTTCATTTGATTTAGGTGTAATGAGAATGGATGCAACTAAAAGTTGCTGGATGGTAGATCTCAAGGACCAGGGTTGGGCACCCCTGCTCTATGGTAAAGAGCATGGTTCTTTAAAGTAAAACCCCTTCCTTTTTGAGACATTCAAAATGTTGACATTTATAAAGGTTATTTTGAGTGGAGTACATATTTTACCTTATTAAAGTTCAGAATAATTAACAGCATCCGACTGTGTTTTTACATGTTGAATAGAATTATCTAAAAAAGATAAAGATGTTAAATATTCATGTGTTAAATTAGGCTTCAGAAAAAACAATACATGGTTTAAATTCATAATGTTAAGCAATGAATTGTTGAATAAAGAGTTGATTACATTCATCTGACGTGAGAAATTTTATTTTTGACAAATGTATTTTAGAAACTTGACTTGATGTGAAAAACCTGATGCCTGATTTGGACCTGGAGAGATAATACTTAAGACTTAACTTGAAGCTGGGGCAAAGTTCTTGAGATCTTGCCACTCAGAAACTTGATTTTTGACAAGGGACAGAAGACCTGAGATTTGACTTGTCCTTGGGAAGAATGACTTGTGAACATCTCTGTCACACTATATATTTTATTTTTGTGGGAATCTGTGGGAACAGTATGATTGAAAATATCTGTGGCTTTGAAGCTGTAATTTTTTTGTTAAACCTTGCTAATATCCAAAGCTGGACCATAAAACATAAAGGACATATAAAGAAATACTTAATGGCACATACATGTCTTCCACAGTCTTACTCCGACTTCCTCCCACAGACCAAAAACATGACCGTTATGTTAATTGGTCTCTCTAAATTGTACTTAGGTGTGCATGCATGGTTTTTTGTCCTCTGTGTCTGTGTTGCTCTGTGATGGACTGGCAACCTGTCCAGGGTAAATCCCACCTCTCGCCCGATGTCTGCTGAAGATAGGCACCAGCCCCGCTGCAAAGAATAAGTGTCTTAAACAATGGATGGATGGATGGATAGATAGATACATCTAAATTTATTTATTTTGTTTACATTCATTTAAAAAAAGACAATTTAAAGTTTATTAAGATTTTATAGAGTTTATAGAGTTAGTCTGTGGGTCAGGAGTTTTTGGTACTTGGTGAATATCTCTTCTTTAATCTAAAAATGTCTTTTTTGAGCAAACAGTGCTCCTTTGTGTTGACCAGACTGTGTGTTTGTCTCTTGCTGGTGCCGTTATTATTTAGCATCCTATGGAAGTGTCAGAGGGATGTTTCACGCAGCTCATAATGAGTCGTTCAGGCTTTACTCACCCCAAGCAGCTGGGTCTTTACTGGTAGTATGTTTTACTGCCCTGAATCAGCTCATTCCAGAGATTTTATTAATCTAAAGTTGTCTTCACTGAGTGCAGTTTTATGGGCTGACTTCAGATTCCATGCATACCTTTGCCCAAAACAATAATTGTAATATACAAAAAACACGGATGTCTATTGGATGTGTCATTTATACATGGATCTATATCAAATTGCACTCTAAGTGCAAGAAAATGTAAAAAAAAAAAACACTACCTGTAAATTCATCAGTGAAAATATTTCTTTTAAGATGGGTACTTCCTCACTTTAAACATGTCTACACAAAGCCTAAAATCGTTTGGTTATGACTATGTAATTATACAGAAAAAGGAGTTTCTGAGGGTGTTTCAAAGAATGTGTCCCATTAATGATTCCTTTTGGCCGCCTGCTGAAAAAAAGAAGTGATCTACAGCAGTAGGTGGAAAACAGCAAGTATTTAACACATGGTGAAGAAATTTGATGTGGAGTGCACTTTTTGTAAACTGAAACAAGGGGTAAGAAATAGTCCGGCCCTCTCTGAGGGATGTTTTTGCCCCTAATTTATTGATTTTGAAGGCGTTTGTCATCTGGTCTGTTTAGATGCTAGGCAGGCTTGTTTCTGCCCATAGCTCGGTTTCTTCTGCCAAGGCGGTTCAGCCTTAGATGTACTCTGAAAGAAATAGAAATAGAAAATGCCGTGGCCAGTAATTAGTTTCATATTTTGCAGTTGACCTCTCCTTCAACACCCAGTCACGTAAGATCCCCCCACCCCAACTAAAAAAGAGAAGATATTCCAAGCGCATCTGTGTTTGCGTGAGTGACGTCCGCTGTTAAAAATGTTGCTCGCTCTTTCTTTGTCTAATGACAGCATCTGTCCTTGTTCCAATTTCTGGAAAATGTGTTAATGTGACACGTTGATCTGCAGTGACATCACCATTCTGTGGCCAATCACAACATTTATCGTGAGCTGTCTGCTCCAAGCTAACAGTCCCTCCGTTTTTTGGATTCCATCAATGTTTTCCTTTGAAAGGTTTTCACAGCTGCAGGAAGCGACCTAACAGTTTACAGCAGTTTAAAGGTTAGAACATTATAATCAGGTGGAGTTATTCCTTGTCAATACTTCTTTTATTTTCCTTTGTCTTTCACTAAAAAATGTTGTTGACACATGATCAGGAATGAAGTGATGTTACTCATTTTTCCTGTTTACTGTTTCAATCAGGATCTGTGCCGTTTCTCTGCCATTAATCACACACAGCACTGACCTTCATTTAGGCATTTACTCATTCCATTGCACACTAATTAGTTTGTATGTGTGTGTGTGTGTGTGTGTGTGTGTATGCACAGGTCAGTGCTGCAGCTTTTGGAAATTAACATCGTGCAAGCCATGTGGGGGAATGAGCCCTGCTGTGTGGATGTGTCATGGCATCTCAACCATTTCCTGTCAGATAGGATTATGAGCCTTCTGCGCTCTGCACTCTTATGGCCGGGGGCCTCATGTTGGTGCTAAAAAAATCACTCTGAAATGCAGTTTACTGTGAGGCGGGAAGTCCGTGTGCTGTGGGACGCAACAGCACGCAGCCCATGAGCTCTGTATGGTTGGAGCAGAGCACACACGTTAGACACAGATGTTCCTAGAGGAGAATTTTGTAGATGTTTTTGAGTATTGTCCTGTAATCTAACCCCTATCAACTTGGTGTGTTGCTGCCTTTCCAACACTGCATACTAGACTTAAAATCTGTTCAGCATTTACTTTATGAGATTTTTACATGATTTAGATCAAATATGAGTCTCCTGCTGTGAGAACAGGGCCCCCTTTCTGCCTCACTGGCCTTGATTGATGTGACCTTTATGTAGCGTGGTCACTGGGAATCTATGCCCGATCTCATTCCCATTGTTGTTTTCCTGGATATTTACGAGCAAATGAAAATTAAATATTTATTTGGTTTTCATGCTTTTTCAAAAAAATCTTTGTTTCTGTGCAATTTATTCTTCTTCCTATAAATTATAGTACAAATTATCTCACCATTTGTGTGCTAATGTAACATAACTTTATATTTCTGAATTCCAACATGACTACAATCCCCACTGAGTATTTGTATCCATAATATCAGTGAGTAGAGAATTTCCGAAATTCCTCTAGTTTATTACAGAAAAAGGGGGGGGGTTTATTCAAAAGATGTCAATTATGGATTAGACTGGACAAGGTTAAAAACTACAGATGGATGAAATCTTGCCATTTTTATGGACTCGGACAGAAACTTACTTGAACCGCTTTTTGTCTTCAGAGCTGCCCGAGATCTTTGTGGCCTGGATTCAACAGGACGTCGGAATCATTACCCTGAGATTTCGATCATTTGGTGGTCAAGCCTTCGCTGCTGTTATAGCGGTCCTGCAGGGAGCAACATTTGGGTGTAGTCCCAGGCAGGCAAGGGCTGAGGCCTCTGCATGCTAATTCCCAGCAGTATAATCGGCCTCAATGTAAATCTTACAATGAGATTTTAAAATCTTATTAGGGGCCGGAAAGGTACTGAATAGTCTTGTGCCTGAATACATTTCAGAATTTCTCACCACTGAGACCCCCCTGGTCATCTACCTGGTGTTCCCAGAACCAAAAGAGGAGGCAGCATATAGTTTACATCCTGGTAACTTTCTGTAAGCCTGTAATGTCCAAAAACCCTTTTGATTCAGGACTGAAAACACTACTGTGTCCTGCAGTCTCTCCATAAATGGAAGAGAAATATTATTCTTTTGATGTATTTCTTGTTTCTATTGTAGTTTTCTTTACCCTACTTCTTTTATTTTCCTGTAAAGCACTTGGAATTGCCTTATGTATGAATGGGGCTATGCAGATGAACATGCCATGCCTTCCCCTTGTCTTGATTCCGTTCATTGACCTCAAAAGCCCCATCACACTGACAGATCCCACAGCTTTCCTGGAAAGTGCACATTTTTGTCAAGCTAACAGGAAGTTACTGTTTCTTCACATTCTGCATGCTTGCAAACACGGCCTCCTTTTTTCTTGTTGATTTGGCTGCATACGTGTTGGAGAGACAATAGCTGTGTTAGTCATCCTTCCCATTTATGCTCCAGGAGCTTCAGGAATTGGGAATGATGGTGAGACACGCACTAAATAATGGAAGGAAATGAAGACAGCAGGGTCTCCTCGCGAACAGACGTGCAGAGTGGCAATCACTTCTCACCCCCATTCTTGAAATCCCTAATAGATTAACATGCTTTCCCCCGTCATGGTGCGCCTTGTGGTCCTATTCAGTCCACCGACAATCACTGAGCCCTCAGGATAATAGTCGTACCATCTCAGCTTTCACTCGTCAGTCCATCTAATCTCATGCCATGCTCTGGATTTCATCACTATCTGTTGGCTGTGTTAACTGCCCTTCAAAGCTTTTGAGTTGCCTATTAGACTCTCTGTTCGTTGAAGATATAGGTAAAAATGTGACAAGGATGAAAGCATGGCTAACCATGTTCTCTTAGTAATTCTGAGGAAAAGTATTTCCCCCCATCCAAATTTTCTACCATTTTTGCTTTTTTGTCAGAGTTGAATGTTTCAGAGCATCAAACTGAAATAAACACTGGTTGTGACACCCTCAGCAGCAACATTTACCATCAAGCATTTCAGAAGGAATGTTTAAAACAGATATAATGGAGGGTCTTCAAGCATGAAAGCCTGGGCATTTCACAACATCTCAAATCTCATCTTTTAAGTGCAGACTTTGGCCACTCTAAAACCCGTATTTTGTTTCCTTTTTTTTTTACCTTTTTAATGTGAACCCATGATGTCATGCAATTCTGCTTTAGCTTAATTGGGCATTTTCCTTTGAGAGCAGAATTGATGGTTCCATCAGTTGTAGCTTGTCATGAAGGTCCTGAAACAACAAAGAAGCCTCCGACCATCATACTACCACCACAATGTTGGACTGTCCTTATGATATTCATATTCTGAAATGCTGTTAGTTTTATGGCAAGTGTAAAGTGATACACATCATCCAATAAGTTAAACTTTGGTCTCCCAAAATATTTTCCTAAAAGGGATCATCAAGGTGGCTTTTTTTAGCAGGTGTCTGAAAGGCCTTTTGTGTTGTATTGTATCTTTGTTATTGGTAATCAGGAGCCCTGAGCTTAACTACAACAAATGAGGCCTGATCTGATTTAGATGTTGTTCCGGGTCCCTTTGCGACCTCCTGGATGAGTTATTGATGTACTCTTGGAGTAGTTTTCTTTCTAGGCTACCCACTCTTAGGTTGGTTCACCACTAATGAATTATTTCTCCATTTCTGGATAGTCTCTCTCACTGGGGTTGGCTTCCGTTACAAACCATTAAAAATGAGTTTGTTTCCAGCCTGATGGAGGTCAATAATGTTGTTTCTCATCTTTTGTTTAATTCCTTTAGATCGAGATATGATGTGTTGCTTTTGAGATATTTTAACCTACTACTATTTTAACTCTACAGGTCTGGTAAGTGTTTCACATGGTGACAGGATGTTTTTTTTATTTTTCTTAAAGGATATAATCATTATTTGAAAATTTCTGAGTTCACTGAGATAAAAATTAGTTTAATCGAAAACATTTAAACATGACAAAACAGCAAAAGCAGAAGAAACATTTACGGACAGCAGACTTTTATGAGTTGTTAAAGAAAGATTGTGAAGTGTTCTTTATCTTTAGCATGGCAGAGGCCATTTTCAGAGCTCAGTCTCTCCCTGAATTTCAGTTTCATCAGCTTTTCTTTTTAAGTGGAATTTTGGCGGTTTGTTAAATATTCACACTTTTTTTGGGTTAATTTCCACTTGTTCTGTTTGTCTGCGGTTCATAAACTCCTGTGACCTGCGGCATTGTTATTGATGCTGGTAAACAAAGCTTTGGTGCCGCTCCAACAAGCTGGAACATTTTACTGCAACCCAAATAAGAAAGAGGGGGAAAAAATGCTTGCGACAAGTAAAACAGAAACTATGTTGCTTGGTCAACGGGGGGCCAAGCTTTCATGTGTTTCGCATTTTCTCCCTCGGTACATTCTTGTCATAAGGATAGTGGTAACAGAGACCCCACACCACCCACCACCCTCCTTTGCTGACCACTATCTGAAAGAGAAGCATTCCTTTGATTTTATCTCACAGTATTAGGAAACCACAGCTGTGCAGTTAATATTTCTAGATGTTTGCATTTACAAGCGTTGGATGAAAAATGCAGAAGTTGCTTTTGATGAACCCGTTTTCTGTCTGTGAGGCCATGGTGGGGGTTATGAGGTCAGAATCAGGGCTGCTGTTTGCAGGGGGTCTTAAATGAAGCTTCCTCCAGTCATTCTTCCTCAGCAAATAAATCCCAACACAGCTTACCAGAGATAAGAACCAATTTCCTGTGAGTCAAGTACTTTTAAACCCAACATGCGTATTGTCTACCTATTTTCATCACTCTTATGCGCTCTTTGTACGAAAAGTTTAGTATGGGCCCCTAATCCTCTCTCCTTTAAGCCTTTTAATACACTATTCATCTGAGTACCTTTGTCTCGAACAAGCACATCCTCTTTATAAATAGAAAAAGCTCTCTGTCTAATTGTAGCTGCTTGATTGATGTCCCTTTTAATTTCATGGACAAAATATTTGGATTTCATGCAACATGTCATTTATTTAAATTGGGCTTGTATGACCGTTTGGTTCAAGAATGCTAACTCTGACTTTGTCAATAATCTAACAAAAAATGCCTTTGAAAATTGTGTCAAGGAGGGGATTATATAAGTCTATTGAAAGCACATGGCCTAATAATGGAACAGCCTAGGGTGAGAGTTTTGGCATGCCTTTTTTTTTTTTTTGCTCAGACTTTACGTAACGCATTTGGTGAAGATGGATTGTTTGCACCCCTGGTTTTCCCCCAAATCACATCTCCATGGTGCTTATTTACTGCAGGTTATCAGTTAACTGATTGCTTTCTAGCCGCCGTCTGTTTATACTGTGTGAAGGAAACCATTGCTTCCAGGTTTGCAGCTTGAATGATAAAAAGGTGTTTTGTTTGTAAGACTGTTGCTGTTTTGTCTAACACTGCTTCTCGTCTGTCCCACAGGACTGCTCCACCTCCGAGGAGTTTACAGTTGCTGCTGCCCTGCTGCCCCTGTCAACAGCCTATTACAGGGTAAGGAAACTCCTAAAATAAAATAATGCATGAGAATCAGGCTACAGTATTTAGTGTTTGTATTCTTTCTTCAGTGTGCTCTATAGTGAATAAATCCCTCCACGACTCTTCGTTTTGGTCCTCTAAAACAACCATTACACGCTACATACATTCAGGCTGGTTATTTGGGAGTGAGGTGTCCTACCATTACAAATATAAACATATGGCGTTTGTTGAACTCTTAAGACTAACTCTAGCTATGTGTTTGGATTACAAAATAAGACTGAACTTTTTGACAACACATATTTAGTTAAATAAAGAATAAATATGAGGAATATTATGTAATGCCTACTGTCAAGTATGGTGGGGGATCTGTAATGCTGTGGGCCTTTCACAGGCCCATGAAAAGTTGTTCGAGTACATGGCATCTTGCACTTTAAAAACAAATTTAATGGACTCTGCCAGTAAGTGGGTCAAAATTGGGTCTTTCAGCAGCAGGCCCATGATTGAAACCAGATGACCACATCAACACAGAAATTCTTCCACAGACACAAACTCAGCCTCCTCATCCCAGTCCCCTAACTGACAACTGTGGGGTCACTAAATGGGAAGAGGGGGTGAGAGCAAATCGAGGAGGCTGGATGATCTAGAAAGAGTGGACAAATAGGAGTGGTAAAAGATCTTTCCTTTGGTGTGCTTCGACCTTTTTCATTCACATGGGAAATACATTTGCTACTATATATAGGTTTGTGTTATGTGTTGCAAGCATTATCAGTCCAATCATTTTTATCTAAGTCTGTCTAAAAAATGCAGTCTTGATTGGGCCTAAGGTACACGTTCCTTTTGCAATCATGAATGGCTACAGAAAAGTATGGGTTTAGCTATAAAAATAGAAAAAGCAAACAAAACATTTGTGATTTTAGAATCTTCCTTGTATTTTACAACATACAAATTCGAATGTCTAAAACTAAATTGTTTTTTTTTTTATCCTGTAAAAAGTTCATTCATTTATTCCACATCAATGCTGAGTTTTATTTATCATTAAAAATCAAATGTTTTAATTACCAGTGAGAAAAATAAATCAAACCATCCCATTTCTCACAAACGGTGAAAGTCCAATATGGCTCCCAAACTCTTCTGGTAATAGCTCTGGTGATTAACTGTTAATTTCTCCTTCTGATGGTCATTAAATTGGCTGCACAGACATTAGTGTCCAATCTCTGTTAGTGAATGGGGTTTTTATGTTTTGAAGCCAGACAAATTCATCAGTATTAGGTCTCCTGAGCTCTAACACAGGATACATCATCAGCCAGGCACAAACATGTATGGTCAGTTTAAAGGCGGTACATACATAAGTAAAGGCTTTATGTACAGGTTTTACTCAGTCACCATCCTCAAACCATAAACAGTTTACCAATCAATAAAAAATGTGTACTTTAAATGAATGAATGGCTCTAAAGTTGACCAATATCTGGACAGGTGTGTCTAGAAAAGTTTGGAATTTTAAATAGAAAATGTGGAGGAATCCTAAAGGTAAGACTGTGGGATGAGAATCTCCAGGGGAGGGACAGCTGTTTTAACCTCTGACCTCAGCAGATTTTTGAGCATGCACATAATCAGCGCAGCATGTTAAAGCTCCCACAGAGAAGTGTGAGGAACAGGCCGTGGCCTTTGTTTCCTAAATCATAACATCGATGAGGTATAGCTGCAGCTTTCACCACAACAAGGTCATCTTAGCTTGCCTGTTGCCATGGCTATAGACACAACTGCCCAAACTAGGCTTTTTTCAGAAACCAGTACTGTATCCTGAAGGGCAGGACTGAGACCTGGCTCGCTGTCAATCACCGCATGGTTCATCTGGTTTACATGTCGCTGGCTGATGAAACTTCCAAAGTAAGCCATATGTTTCTTCTTTTTCTTCCTGTTTGGTCTCTTAGGGCTTCGAGCACTGATAATTAGTCAATTTTGTAAGTGCCTTTGGTACTTTACTTTGGGAAACCATGTAACAATCATACCCTAAGAAAAGCATTTTCTCTTTTCTAAACATATTCATAAAGATAATTACACCACAGTGGTTTCCCACTGTTTTAATGGGAAGATTAGGGATGATTTGTTGCTCTAGACTCACAGCTAGTTGGATGGAATGATATTCAAAAAATCTGTTTTTTTTGTTTTGTTTTTTACAGAGGATTGAAACCTTTAACTGGATTTAATACTAGTTCAACCAAAAAGGGTGAGAAATAAAGTAAGGTCAGGAATGAAATGTGTCTAACTATATTTTTTCTGAGGTGGTATGGCACATGGACTGTGGAGGGATGAGCAAAGATGAGGAAAAACATGACCTCTAAACTAAAGCTGTCAGTTTGGGAGGGGAATTAGAGGCATGCGTCATTCAGACACCCTGCCATTGATTCATCATCCTTCTCTCACATGTTTGTAGGCATTTTTTCATCTTTTCTTTGTAATTGTGCCCTTAAGGTTCTGTGAGGTACCTGGAATGTGTTTGTTTTTCATAGAATAATCTACCCAATGGGGCTAAAATGGTACATACAGTAACAGAGTTTGGGTGGCTTCCTATGACTGCGTGACAGTCATGCTTTAGAAGAGGTCGGACGAAATAAACATTATTGTGGTTGGAAAGATTGAAAGATCTGATACTAAGAGTAGGAGTAAAAAACTGTAATGAAAGTTTTGTTTTGGGTGTCTAGGGTTGTTTCTACTGTGGATCAAATCATTGCGTGCTTTTCATATTTTTGTAGTTGTAGGGTGTTCCCTTGCTTTGAAAGTCTGTGCCACATGAACTGCAGGGCCGGGGTTGTCTAGTCTTTTTGTTTGTAGCTCGTGCATCTAAGCGGGGTTTTTTTCAGCATGATTTAAACCACCTCTGACGGAGCGGTCTTAGGATCAACTTTAAGCGATTTAAGGGGATCCTCCGGCTTATTTTGAAGTAGATTTCTGTGAAGTACCTGTAAGCAGTCTGTGCTTTATATGAATCGTGTAAACATTTGGAGAAGATGGGGATATGTTTCAGAAAAGCTAGCCAAAGCTCAAAAAAGCGTGTCATTTCCCTGGTTCTTGGTTTATGTCTTTTTAAAATTGTGCCTGACCAATTTGCTACCGGAACCAGACATGGGATGGTGGGGCAAAAATCTAATAAAGTCAAACCTGTGCATTTGATTTACTTAAACAGCATTCCCGGCAACAGAATCGATCTTTACAATGTTACCCACTGGAAAATGAATTGTAGAGTCAAACATAATGTGCAAGCCTGAGTGCAGAGTTAGAAAAATGGTTCAAGAACACATACAAAAAGTCTCCTGGCTTCCCCATAAATGTATTTTACTCCAATTGCACAATGCTTTGCAAGAAAATTATGTCCCAATTTACCAGCATTTATACAGGCCCTTCCTGTCAAAGATTCACACTGTCCCTTTGCTGTAATGAAAGACATACAAACCATTGGCTGACATTGACTACCTTGAAGGATGATCACTATAGTGTTGGATTCTCAATGAACAAGCTGATTTGCTTAGACCAACCAAGTGCAGTTTCTTGCTATTCACCTATTAGTGCTGTCTGCATTTAATGCCTTCAGATTCTCATCATAATATTATTGCATCTTTTTCAAGTGCTGTTTTATACCAGGTTGTTAGTAGTAATCTCTCTTCAAACACTTCTGTCAGATCATATGTCAGACATTGGGCCAGTTCTTGTTTGGTATTTTTGGCCAGAATTTTTGCTGTCTCATGCTGTTTTCATGCTCGTTACCACTCTCGCCATAGTCTCCAAGCTTACAGGTCAGGGAACGTGGGAAGCGTCTTCTCAAATGACTGTCCCCTAGATTCTGCCTGGCGGAGACGCTGTTTAGTGTTATTGCTTCCGAGATGCTGACGCTGAGCTGACGTTACTGGCCAGATTTGGTGTTTTGATGTTTTGCTTTCACATCTCTTGGGTCTTCCTCAACTTTGCCTGTTGTAGTAGTTTAAATGTGGTTACCAAACTTTTTAGCCCCTCAAAATAAAAGTGGAATAAACTGATGACCAAGACTATTCATTACAAGTATTGCCACCAAGTAAATTAAACAGGGGTATACTGGCAATGCAAGCAACATCAAAGGTTGATATTTTCTTTAATCTAATTAAAGTATGTTTTAAAATATTTTATACGCCTTGTGGGGTGTATTAAAAAACAGAAAAATCATAAAAAACAAAGTGGGGTTGAAGCCCAACTTTGAAAACTATTCAAATGACAGTTTTTGTAAAGGTCTAACTTAGGATAAATAATGTGAGTTAACCTCTGGAGGCATATTTTATTCAAACACTGTGCACTTTTATCCACCTGCTATCTTCACAAATCAAGTTTTACATGTTGTTCCAAGGGCCGGTTCCTGTGGATTTTTTTTATCTAACGAGTGGTGGGTTTATTGGAAGATGAACAGGCATCCCAGATGACTCGATTTGTTGTTATTCTGCCATTAACAGGCTCATATTTCTTCTTACATTTAAATGTGTTTACCTTCAGCTTGAGAATAACAGATTGAAAAGCTTATACACATCTATTGCTCAATGAGAACACTTGACTGTTAGCATTCTTGTGGACACAGTTTATCCCTGGACCGATTTGTCAACCTACTTTGTCAAAGTGCTCTCCACATTGTCCTCTCAGTGGATGGTGACGTACTCTGTAACCTTTGCGTATGTAAAAATGCCCAGCATTTGTCATATCTCCGTTTACTTAATTGTAGCGCATTCACGGTGCCATGAAGTGTTTGCATTCTTATAGATTTCTTTTCTTTATGGTTATTTTCCACCCTACAATGCTGCAGGCCATGAAACAAATGTTTACAGTGAGGCACATAAGTAATTGAACACCCTGCGATTTTGCAAGTTCTCCCACTTAGAAATTATGGAGGGGTCTGTAATTCACATTGTAGGTCCATTTCCATTGTGTGAGACAGCATTTTTTTTAAATTCAAGAAATCACACTGTCTGATCTGTAAAGAATCTATTTGTAATTTATTGCTGCACATACGTATTTGAACACCTGGCTCTCAAAGACCTGCTACTCTGCCTTTTAAAAAGTCCACCTCTACTTCACTTATTAATCTAAATTAGTAGCACCTGTCTGAGCTTGTTAAAGACACCTGTCCACCCCACAGTCAGTCAGACTCCAGCTACTACCATGGACAAGACCAAAGAGCTGTCAAAAGACACCAGAGACAAAATGGTAGAGCTCCACAAGCCTGGAAAGGTCTACGGGGCAATTGCAAAGCAGCTTAGTGAAAATAGATCAACTGGTTTTGATCAAACAATTGCATAGCAATAGCAATTGTTAGAAAATGGAAGATGCTGGGACTTCCGGTGGTGCGTTACACGGTATGGCAGCATAGTGACTGAGCTCCGGGTATCGGCCTTAAATTCAGTTATCTTTACTCAGTAATACTACTACACACAAGGAAACATTTGCTTAAATGATGGATGGGGACAAAGGCAAGAAAAAAGGGTATGAGCTACGCAGCAATTTTGAAAAAGAACCCGAGACGGAGGCTGAAGCTAACCAAACTCCAAAACAAGATGGAGGCCGCAGAGAGACAGAAACTTTGGACTCAATACGCACGGCGGTGAGTGAAGTTGTGACCACGGGAATGGCAGTGCTTCAGGCTGAATTGAAAAAAGATCTATCAGATTTCCGCAAGTGCTTCAGGGAAGATATTAAAAAACAAATGGACGAATTTGTATTGGAAATAAACCGGAAGATTCAGGATGAGACGGGCCAAATTGAAGGGGTAGTGGAACGCGTGGGCCAAATGGAGGAAAACTTGCTCCACATGGAAAGATGGGACATCGGAGTCAAAGACACCCTTATCCAGCTGCTCACTAAACAGCGAGCGCTTCAGGAGAAAGTGACTGATCTGGAGGGGCGCTCCAGGCGCAATAATGTGAGTATTTATGGTGTCCCCGAAGACGCCGAGGGCACGTCTGCAGTGACTTTTATCAAAAACTTAATCAAGGCTGAGCTGGGGAGCGAACTTGTTCGTGAACTGGGGATTGAACGCGCGCACCGCGCCGCTGCACCGAAACCACCACCGAGTGCCCCGCCACGCTCCATGGTGGTCCGTTTCCTCCAGTTTTCTGTCAAAGAAAAGATTCTTCACACCGCCTGGAAAAAAGAGCTCCGTGTCCAAAACAAACGGGTGTACTTTGATCATGACTATGCAACAGAGGTGCAGAACAAAAGAAAGGAATATATACCCGTCAAAAAAATTCTACGGGATAATGGCGTACGTTTCCAGACCCCTCTAACAAGACTACGTGTTTGTTTCGAAAAGGGGCCTGCGACGTATAACAGCGCCGCACAAGCAGCAGAAGATCTGCGGAGGAGAGGTTACACGGTGGACGAGCTAACTGGCAGGACCAAGAGCAAAGAAATCACGGAAGAGACGCTCGCCCGGCTTCTACCCTGGGAGACAACGGAGGCCGGACCCGGTAGGCAACAGTTCCAGGTGCAGATTCGAGAGAAGCTTAAGGAGTATCGAAGAACGGGTCCAGGAGCCACAGAAGGGGATGAGTGAGACATTTAATAATAATCTCCCCACTATCTTATTATTATGGTGTTTAATTACAACATAGGCTGATACCCACGGGCAAAAGACAGAGCCACCAAACTTTTTTCTTTCTTTCTTTTTTCACCACTTCTGAGGGCCCCACTTTGTGGCCAGCCCCCTCACTGTCTAAAGCGACGTGACAGCTTTTCTGATGGAAGTTCAGTTCACCGTTCTACAAAGTTTCCGATGTTCAAGTGTTTTATACTGTACTGTTTATTACCATTGGTCCGGGGTGATACAAGAAAGTTTCAAATGTAAGAATGTTGTATCAACACTATAACATACTGTCTCTGAATGTAAACGGGCTGAATAACCCGGTTAAAAGAAGCAAAATGATAGCTAAAATAAAAAGGGAAAATATAAATGTGGCATTTTGGCAGGAGACGCACCTTTCAGGTTCTGAACATGAAAAACTTAAAAAGATGGGGTTTAAGAACACTTTCTCTTCATCATATAAGAAAGGAAAAAGAAGGGGAGTAGCTATATTGATTTCAAATGCTGTGAAATTCGAATTAATATCCCAAATTAATGATAGAGAAGGTAGATTTGTCTTGGTAAAGGGGAAAATAGACCAAAAAGAAGTAACACTATTTAATGTCTATGCCCCCCCAGGGAGCAATATTAGCGTTTTCAGAAGGATATTCGAACTAATCACATCGCAAACATATGGGACTCTTATATGTGCAGGAGATTTTAATATACTTCTGGATCCTTCTTTAGACTCAACCAGTAGAATAAGAAAAAAGACCTTGATTGAAAAACGCACAAACAAAGTACTTAAAGACTTGGGACTTATAGATGTATGGCGGGCTCTGAATGGATCAACCCCTGGATATACTTTTTATTCTGCAAGACACGCAGCCCATTAGAGGATTGACTATTTTTTCATGTATAATAGAGATTTACATAGGCTGAAATGCTGCAGAATAGGTCAGAGGGACCTTTCAGACCACTGAGGGATTCTTCTAACCTTACATTTGGGAGGTAGACAGCGGAAAACCTCGTGGCGACTTAATACTGGTTTGTTAAATGACCAAACCTTTAGAAACTCGATGGCGAAGGACTTTGAATTATATATGCAAGACAATGATAATGGAGAGGTAAACCCCAGTATACTATGGGACGCAGCTAAAGCTGTTCTCAGGGGGAAGATTATAGCCAGGACCGCTGCACTTAAAAGGATTAAAACCCAAAAATTGACTGGTCTACAGGAAAAACTGAGAGATTTAGAACAAATACATATAATAAATAAAGATCCCTCGACTATACAGCAAATTAGACATACTAAACAGGAAATAGATAGAATATTAGGTGAGGAGGTGGAGAAACATTTAAGATTTATGAAACAAAGATATTATGAGGCTGGCCCTAGGGCTGCAAAATTGCTGGCCTGGAGACTGAAAAAACAACAGGCAGAAAACACTATTCACAAGATTATAGACCCTATTACAAATAAAATTACTAACAATTTGGACGGCATACAAAGAGCATTTGAAAGATATTATAAATCTTTATACTCTCAGTCAGAACAGGTTAATATTCACTCAGCTGCTGAATTCCTGAGCTCCTTAGACCTTCCCTCACTAGGTACAGAAGCGAATGATAAACTCATCTCACCAATAACAAAGGAGGAAATAAGTAATGCTATTTCAAATCTGCACGCTAACAAATCACCTGGCATGGATGGCTTTCCACCAGAATGGTACAAGTCAATGAAAGATCATCTACTCCCTTATTTGGAGTCCAGCTTTAATTATATTTTAAAAGGAGGCTCCCTCCCTCCCTCCTGGAGAGAGCCCTTCATATCTGTGATCCCCAAAGAAGGCAAAGACAGAGCGGACTGTAAAGGGTACAGACCTATTAGTGTTTTAAATTCAGACTATAAATTGTATGCCACCATCCTTGCAAAAAGAATGGAACCTGTAATGCCCTTGATAATAGATGAGGACCAAACAGGATTCATAAAGAATAGACAGACGCATGATAACATAAGAAGAGCCTTACATACTATTGAACAGATTAACAAAGACCAAATTAGTGCCATCATTCTCAGTTTAGATGCTGAAAAAGCTTTTGATTCAGTCGGGTGGGAATTTCTGTATTTAGTCATGAAGAGATTTAACTTTAGTGAGGATTTTATACACTGTATCCGGGCACTTTATGCCTCCCCCACTGCAAGAATTAAAGTTAATGGTAGTCTGTCTGATTCTATAGCCTTACAACGTGGTTGCAGGCAGGGCTGCCCCCTCAGCCCCAACCTATTTAATTTATTCATCGAACCTTTAGCCCAAGCGGTACGTCAGAAGACAGAATTAGAGGGTATCTCCATTGGGGGGGAGGAATATAAAATAAGTCTATACGCGGACGATGTAATGATCACAATAAAGAATCCTAATTCAGGTCTGCCCCTATTAATGAACATGCTGAAAACATACGGGGAATATTCAGGATATTCCCTAAATATACATAAAACACAGGTTATGACGTTTAATTACACACCAACAGAAGAAATTATTGAAATGTATAATTTTAAATGGAACATATCCTTTATCAAATATTTGGGAGTGAGTCTGCCTAAAGACATGTCACAATTATTCAATATTAACTATAATTATATTAATAGAAAAATATATGATGACCTGGATGGGTGGAGCCTGTTGCCTCTTGACCTTGGGAGCAGAATTAGATCAATAAAAATTAATATCCTCCCTAGGTTATTATATCTCTTCTTATCATTGCCGGTGGAAATCCCTCCGAAACAATTTAGGGAGTGGAATAAACATATTTCTAGATTTATTTGGAATAAACAGAGACCAAGGGTAAAATTTTCCACACTTCAGCTCCCTGAGGAAAGGGGTGGTAAGGCCCTCCCATCTTTAAGGGACTATTATTTAGCAGCCCAACTGAGACCTCTAGTATATTGGTGTAATTCTTCCTATGTAGCTAAATGGAAAACCATGGAGTTATCATCAACAGATACACCAATATAATCACTGCTTGACTGTGTGGGAATGGAGGGAAAAATGTTACATACAGAGAGCCAATGGGTGAACTGTTCATTAAAGGTATGGGGTGAGGTGGTTAAAAAATTTGAACTTCTGAAACAGATAAAATTACTTAGATGGCCAGCGTATGACCCCGAATTCACACCAGCACTGTTAGATCACAGATATAAACAATGGACCTATTATGGCATTACTGCTGTATGCAAAATTGTTAAAAAGTGGGAGCTTAATAGCTTCAACGATCTGTGTCAAATGTATGGGCTAGGTGGGCAAGACTTTTACAGGTACTTGCAGCTCCGTGATTATTTTTGTAAAAAAACTGAAAGGTAGCAGCTCAGCAGAACCACCAGCAATTATCCGTACATTCATAGATGCATACCACTCTGGGAATATCAAAGGACTTATAAGCAAGTTATATCACGGCATAACTGCATTGAAGAAGGATTCTACAGACTATGTAAAACAACGATGGGAAAAAGAACTGAACATTTTGATAACAGAGGATATGTGGCTGAATGCATGGGAAACACAGTCAACCTCCACCAACTCCTGGACTTGGAGAGACTTCTGTTGGAAAAGTTTAATTCGCTTTTTTATAACTCCCAAACAGAAGTCCAAACAGACTGGCACACAACTGGCCTGCTGGAGAGAATGCGGAGAGGTTCTTGCTGATCATGCCCATATTTTTTGGTCTTGCCCCTCCATTCAGTTTTTCTGGAAAGAAGTTGCCAAAATTGTTTCAAAGGTTCTATGTTTTAATATGAATGTATTATTTACCACTCTTTATCTTGGGAATATGCCAGATGGGTTGAGTAAAGCTGACATGTACCTACTCAGAGTTTTGCTGGCTGCAAGTAAAAAAGCCATCACAAAATGTTGGCTCCAGAAAAATCCCCCCACTACAGATTCCTTTATTAAAATTGTAAAACAAATACATGTACTAGAGCAAATGACATATTCAGCCAGACTTCAAAAAGACCTAGGTGAAAAATGGTGGCAGAAATGGCAAACGTATTTGGTCAATTAGTGAGACTGTGTGCACGTATTAAGTACAATACTTTGTCTTTTGGATTTACTGATCACCCCCGGACCTTGAATATTGGTAATCGTTCAATGTTCTGTATTTACCCTTTTGTTTTACCTTTCCTGTACTAAAAAATGAAAAGGATAAATAAAGAGTTAAAAAAAAAATAAAAAATGGAAGATGCTAAAAATGACTGCCAGTCTCCCTCAGACTGGGGCTCCATGCAAGAGCTCAGCTCGTGGGGTATGACTGATGATAAGAAAGGTGAGGAATTAGCCCAGAACTACACAGGAGGAGCTGGTAAATGACATGAAGAGAGCTGGGACCACAGTTTCAAAGGTTACTGTCGGTAAACACTACACCGACTGAAGGTGGAGATGAGCTGCTGCTGAGATCTCGCGAGAGCTGTGCGTAAGTAATATGGCGGTAAACTGGTAAAACAAACAAACTCGGGTAAAAACAAACCATAACATTCGAGCTAAATATAGCAAACGTTTGATAATAATAACCATTATTTTGTATTTCTTCATAAAACAAACTGGACGAGGAAACCTTGCACAGCCTGGAAAGCTACTTGGACGAGTGCTTTGACAACATTGTTATGGGCAAGCCACAAAAATCCACCTCTGCTATGCCGACAAGCACACCATCACAGAAACGCACCCGTTCTGAGGCCAGCACCTCCACCATCTCTCCAGAGAAAAGCTACAGCGATGTCCTGGACTCAATAGATAAGAAGCTAACCAGCCTAGACGCCCGTCTGGCCCTGGTTGAGGTTCTCCACAAAGACTTTCAAGCTCTAAGGGAATCCCTGTAGTTCAGCCAACAACAGGTAGCATCGCTCGCTGCAGAAAACCAAACGCTGAGAGACAGTGTAAAGAAACTCACTGAGGGGATGACGCAGCTGTCCGGGGATAGTAAGAGGATGAAAGAAACTATCTTGGATATACAGGCCAGGGGAATGCGAGACAATCTTGTTTTTTCCGGGATCCCAGAACAGGCTGAGGACGACGCTGAATCCACCGTCCGAGATTTTCTCCAACATCAGTTAAATCTCCTAAGCGACACGGTAAAAAACATCACTTTTCACCGCGTCCACCGGCTCGGAGGTAAGAAGCCCAACAACAGCCGGCGGCGACCTATTGTTGCAAAATTCGAGCATTACATGCAAAAAGAGCAGGTCAGAGGCCAGGGCAGAGAGCTGCGGGGAACGAATTACAGCGTTAACAATCAATATCCGAAGGAGATCCTGGATGGAAGGCGCGTTTTGTTCCCAATCAGGAAGAAATATATCAGTGACGGCACCAGAGCTACAGTAGCAGTAGATAAACAGTATGTTAATGGGCAGCTGTTCAGGGACCCCCAGCTTACTCCTTGGCTTTATTAGTCATGTAACACTGGCTAGATAAGAGTTGTTTTATCAGTCAACTATAATCTAATGTTAGCACAGCTCTGTAAAGTTGTTTACATTACTCAATGTGGGCGGGGCCAGGGCTAAGCACTGGGATACTGGCTCTTTTTTCTTTTCTCATCTTCACATGTCTATCACCAAATGTCTTTGTCACCCCTTTTTTCTTCTTTTTTCACTCGCACACACACACAAATAATTTTTTTCATAATATAAATATTTCTTTCTCTTTCACCCTCACCCTTAACACCTTCACAACTTTCTTCTATTTTTCTCTTTCTTATATCTCGGCTTTTGGATTTTCAATCAGGCAACCCCAAGCACAAACTAATAATGCACCTGTGTTTATCTGTTTCTATGGTGATATGGACTTTACAACTTTTGTCTCAAAACTATGGCTACTCTAAGGTTTTTCACATGGAATGTTCATGGAGCTGGAACCAGACAGAAAAGAGTTAAGATTTTTAACCAGCTTAGAAGGTTGAAGGCAGATGTTGTTTTATTACGAGAAACCCATAAATCTACCTCAGCTGCAGTTGATCTTAAATCCCCTGAGTTTCTTAATGTGTTTTCTGCATGCTATAACTCTAAACAATGGGGAGTAGCAATATTAATAAATACAATTGTTAATTTTACAGTAATAGATACAGTTACAGATCCAGAGGGTAGATTTATTATAGTAAAACTATCTATACATAACCAAAAGTTATGTATTGTCAGTATATATGGTCCAAATGTTGATGACCCCTCATTCTTTCATTCCTTCTTCTCGGTGCTCCTTGAACACATGGATTGCTCACTTCTTCTTGGGGGCGACCTCAACTTTGGTTTAAATGAAGAAATAGACAGGCTCAGGACAGCAGGGACTCAGCGCAGCTGGAAATCTATAGATATAGTCAAACAGTACATGAGCGATTATGGACTTTGTGATGCATGGCGATCTCTTCACCCCAATGACAAAAAAATATACTTTCTTCTCAAATGTCCACATTCGTATTCTCGACTGGATTATTTGTTAGTCAGCAGCTCACTGTTGACTGACATTTCAGACACTGAGATACACCCTATAGCTGTTACCGATCATGCTCCTGTTTCTCTAACTTTAGTAAATAAAACAGAAACGCCTCAAAGCAAAAATTGGAGATTTAATATATCATTACTTAAGGATAAAGAATTTATTAAATATTTCGAAAAAGAGTGGGCCTCATATTTGGAATATAACGACCTCCGTGGTACGTCCCCATGCATTCTTTGGGAGGCAGGAAAAGCTGTGATTAGAGGTAAAATAATCTCATTCTCATCAAATAAAAAGAAAATGGAAAAAAAAACGTATTCAGGAATTAGAAGAAACTATTAATTCATTAGAAGCTTCTCTAGATGAGGAGAGACTAGGCAAAATCCATAAAGCAAAGCTAGAATTAAATAAAATTATTAATAAACATACCCAGTTCTTAATTCAAAGACTTAGGATAGAAAACCTTGAACAAGGTAATAAATCAGGTAGATTTTTGGCTAACCAGCTTAAAATTAATAAAGAAAAACAACTATATCTGGTATTAAAGATCAGACCGGGAATACAGTATATGATCCTGGAAGAAAAAACAACACCTTTAAAGAATTTTACAAGGCTTTATACTCACCAGAGATAAACCCATCAGATCATGAAATTGAACATTTTTTGGATAACATAACACTACCTAAATTATCTGACTGTCAAGCAATGGCCCTGGATTCACCACTAACAGCGGCTGAACTCCAGGAGGCCCTCCAAAGCATGCCCAATAAAAAGGCTCTAGGCCCAGATGGCTTTCCAGCAGAGTTCTATAAAGAATTCTGGAATATTCTGCACCAACATTCCACAGAATGCTGCTGGAAACCAAGGAAAATGGCAGCCTTCCACCAAATATGAATTCTGCCTACATTAGTCAGGTAAAGACCCTTTGTTTCCTACCAGCTATCGTCCCATATCCCTCATTAATGTTGATCTTAAAATAATCTGCAAAGCCCTCGCAAAAAGGATAGAGAAAGTAACCCCTCTTATAATACATCCTGATCAAACTGGTTTTATTAAAGGGAGACATTCATCAACAAATTCACATAGACTAATAGATTTAATAGATTTTTCTTACTGTAAAAACATTAAAACTGATTAATTAAATTTTGGCTTTGGAATTTCTTTTATAAACTGGTTGACAATATTATACAGTTCACCAACAGCATGTATCAGGACTAATAACCAAATAGGTTTTATCTTCAGAGAGGTACCAGGCAGGGATGTCCTCTCTCTCCCTCCCTGTTTGCTATTTTTATTGAACCACTAGCTGCAGCAATCAGGCAAACTCACAATATTAAAGGCATAAAATGCAATAACATAGAACATAAAATCAGTCTTTATGCAGATGATGTATTACTTTTTCTCCAGTATTCACAAACCTCCTTCTCTCAGGCAATTGGGTTGATAAACTCTTACTCAAACGTTTCAGATTATTCTATAAATTGGTTAAAATCTACAGTTCTTCCAATCAATTGTTCTGTCCAGAATCCAACTAATACACAACTGCAGTCAGGGAATATTACTTATTTAGGTATCAATGTCTCACCAACACTGGCAGATTTAATAAAGCTAAACTAAATCCCACTTTTAAAAAAAGTGGAAGATGATCTTGCTAGATGGAAATCCCTACCCATATCACTTATGGGAAGGGTTGCTTCAATAAAAATGATGGTTTTGCCCAGAATCAACTACTTATTCTCAATGATCCCAAGTAAACCATCACTAGACTGGTTTAGATCTCTGGACTCCTCTGTCTCTAAATTTCTTTGGAAAGATAAACCCCCACGTATCAGCTTAAAAACACTGCAGAAGACCAAAGAAAAAGCAGGTTTAGATCTACCAAACTTCCATCATTATTTCTTAGCCAACAGGCTCCAATACATCTCAAGATGGTTAAAACATAGCTACCTAGATGAGTCCTGGATAGACGTAGAACAGACACTATGCAATAAGATAAAACTTTCAGACCTACCATTTATTAGCTCAAATATAAAACGACATGAATGCTTTAAAAGCATAAATATCAGCTCCTCTCTGACAGCATTGTGGGAATTTCTACAAATGACAGAGTCCACAATAATCCCATGCAGACGTACACCCATCTGGAATAACCCCGACATCTTGCAAAAAAAAAGTATGATAAGTTTTCCAGACTGGAGGTGCAATGGAATTGAATACCTGGAACATATATTTGAAGGAACAGACTTTAATAATAATAATAATAATAAACTTTATTTATAGAGCGCTTTTCATACAAAAAATGCAATTCAAAGTGCTTTACAGAAAAAAAATCCCCCCCCCACAAATTTAAACACAATTATACTACCCCCCCCCCAATCCTATCCCATGTGCGGACACATTAAAGAGCAACATTAAAAGGAGATTAAAATAGAAAGTAGGATGGACACTGGGCCGAGTACAGATGTGCCAGGTTGGGCAAGGAAACGTCATCAAGGGAGCCATCTGCCCCAGCAACAGCGGGTTAACAGCAGCAGCCAAGGAACCGACCCAGGGCGTCCAGAGGAGGGGAGGCAAGGATTGTGACCTCCACCCAAGCACCCCTTGGAGAGCACCCAGGCAGCTACAGCCGACCACTGCTCCCAGGGCAGAGGGCTCCCAAAGAGGAAACACTGGAACGATGTGTCTATGTTTTGTTTTTGTTTTTTTGTTTTTTATCCGTGTAAGAGAGGCAAACATGTTAAAATGCACAAATAAATAAATAGATCGATAGGTAGGTAGGTAAATTAATAAATAAATTAAATTAAATTAACGAGATAAGTACAAGACCAAGTAGTAAAACACTGATCAATAAAAGCATGAAAAGCAAATAACAGGCAGTAAATAGTAATCAGTTAATTAAAAGCTAGGCTAAAAAGGTTAAAAAGGTGAGTCTTGAGCCTACTTTTAAAAACATGAATGTTCTCTGCGGCCCTAAGGACCTCAGGCAGCCTGTTCCAGAGGTAAGGGCCATAATAATGTAAAGACGCCTCACCATGAGTGTGTGTCCTGACTTTTGGGATGACAAGTAGACGGCTGCCAGAGGAGCGCAGAGACCGCGAAGGTTCATATGGTAAAAGCAGCTCTGATAGATAAGAAGGCCCAAGACCATTAAGACACTTAAAAACCATTAAAAGAACCTTAAAATCGATCCTAAGACACACGGGGAGCCACTGCAGTGATTCTACGACAGGTGTAATGTGTTTCCATCTCCTGGTCTTCGTCAGGACACGTGCTGCTGAATTTTGTAGGGGTTGTAAACCTGATATACTCTTTTTGTGAGGACCAGAAAGCAGGGCATTACAGTAATCAATCCTACTGGTGATAAAAGCATGCATCAGTGTCTCCGTGTTGGCCCGAGAGAGAATGGGGCGGACTCTAGCGATGTTTTTAAGGTGATAAAAACCTATTTTAGTGATATTTTTAATGTGAGGGATAAAAGTCATCTCAGAGTCAAAAATCACGCCCAGGTTCTTCACTTGTAAAGAAGGATTAAAAGACAGTGATTGTAGTTTTGGTAAAAGTTTTTCTCTCTGAGCCTCAGGACCGATGACTAAAACTTCAGTTTTGTCCTGGTTGAGCTGGAGAAAGTTTTCTGCCATCCAGGATTTAATGTCTAAAATGCAGTTAAAAAGTGTATCCATTGGCCGTGTGTCATCGGGAGACATGGAGATGTACAGCTGTGTATAATCAGCATATCTGTGAAAGTTGACTCCATGTCTTCTGATGACACTGCCAAGAGGGAGCATATACAGGTTAAAAAGCACTGGGCCTAAAATCGAACCCTGGGGCACACCACATGTAATCCTGTGGACCATAGAAGAGCAGGTATCTAAACTTACCATAAAAGTCCTGTCTGTGAGATAGGATGTAAACCATTTGTGAACATCACCAGAGAGGCCGATCTGTTTTAAACGAGTTAAAAGAATAGTGTGGTCTACTGTATCAAAGGCAGCGCTTAGATCCAATAGGACCAACACTGTCACCTTCTGAGCGTCATAATGTATTCTAAAATCATTTAAAATCTTCAGAAGGGCCGTCTCTGTGGTGTGGTTCACCCTAAAACCAGACTGAAATTTCTCCAGGACATTGTGTTCATTAATAAAATCATTAAGTTGAATTAAAACAAGCTTTTCTAAAACCTTGCTTAAAAATGGTAAGTTAGATACTGGTCTAAAATTATTAAAATCATTAAAATCTAAATTGCTCTTCTTCAGCAGGGGCTTCACTACCGCCCCTTTTAAAGGCGGCAGGAAAGACCCCTGTCTGAAGGGAGCAATTCATCATGGTTAAAATCTCATCCCTAAAAGATTCATAAAATGGCTTAAAAAATGAAGTGGGAATCGGGTCCAAAACACATGTGGTGGGCCTCACTGAGGAGAAAACTTTATCAAGAGTCTCAGCCTCTACCAGGACAAAACTGTCCAGTGTTTCCTCTGGTAGAGACACACATTCAGATTTGTCTAAAACCATGTGACTTTGAGAAGATAAAATATTACATCTGATCGTGTCTACCTTCCTTCCGAAGTGGTCTGCGAACTCCTCACAAAGATTGTTTGAGGGGGTTTTCTGAAATGCATTAGTAGTACAGTTAAACATTTTATCAATAGTGGAAAAAAGAATTTTAGGATTATTTTTATTGTCTGATATGATTTTTGCAAAGTAAGCATTTTTTGAATTTCTTACAGCATTATTATAGGATTTGAGAAGTTCTGTGTATAATTGATGGTTTATCGTGGTTTTATTTTTTCTCCATTTTCTCTCTGCCGCCCTGCAGTCCCTCTTTAGTTTTTTAAGATTGTTATTTCTCCATGGTGCTGCAAGTTTTGAATGTGAGCGTTTCACTCTAAGTGGAGCCAGCAGGTAAAGAGCGGACTGAAGTCTTCTGTTAAAATCACTGGCGATAACATCACAGGGGGCAGGTAAGAGAGTAGGAGGAAACTTTTGGAAAACTTCTAGAAAACCTGCAGCCACTTCAGGGGTTAAATAGCGCTCCCTGACAGTTCTCACAGAGGTCTCCTGCTGGATAAAACTGGTGATGTTAAAAAACACACAGTAATGTTCAGAGACAGCCAAGTCAACAACAGAGGACACACGGGTGGACAGGCCATGCGTGATGACCAAGTCCAGGGTGTGTCCTCTGTTGTGAGTTGGCTGCGTGACATGCTGACTAAAATCCATATAATTCAAAATATTTAAAAATTCTGTTGATAAAGGGTCTAAAAGGTTATCCATGTGTAGATTAAAATCACCAGCTAAAATGATCCTTTCAAAGGAGTTGTACAAAATTGATAAAAACTCTGAAAATTCTTGAATAAAAAGTGCACTCTTTTTAGGAGGCCTATAAACTGTGACACATAAAATCTGAGGAGTGCTAAAAACAGTTGCATTATATTCAAAAGTACTAAAATTATCAAATAAAACAGGTTTGGCAGAAAGCGTTGATGAACTAATAAAAGCAGTTCCGCCTCCCCTTTTCCAACCCCTCTTGGAATAAGTGAAGTTAAAATTTGGTGGGGAGGCCTCTGTAAGAACAACAGGGGCATCTGTACTCAGCCATGTTTCTGTTAAAAATAAACAATGTATATTATGATCTAAAATTAGGTCATTTATTATAAAAGTTTTCTTCAGCAGAGAGCGAACATTTAAAAGTGCCATATTAATAGTGGTTGGAGATGGAGTGACTGTATGATTTACTGGGGGTAGGACTTTTGGTAACTGTTTGAGATTATTAGAGTTGCATTTGCTACGTTTTTTATTATTTGTCCGCTCTCTGCTGATAATAATGGGTATAGATGATTTAGGGCAAGGTCCAAGTCCGATATGTGAATTACTGTTAATATCAGAACTGAGTTTGTAGGAGCAGGGACCAGCTGCACATCAGGATGTGGCAGAAGGGGCAGAGAGGGCAGGTGCAGCTTGGGCCCATTTAATACATTAATTACACAATATGGAATTGATCAAAACAAATTCTTAGAATATCAACAAATTAAATCTATTATTAAAGGTAAATTTAGGCTCTATACAGTTGAATTACAAATTCCAGAGTTTTAGATTTTCTTAATCTCAACCCCCCCAAATTGCTGTCTAAAATATACAAAACTTTATCTACATTAGATGAATCAATAGCCATCCCTATTTCAAAATGGGAGGTGGATTTATCAGCCAACTTTGACCAAAACGTCTGGTCTCAGATATGTTTAAGAACCTTTTAAATAACAAAAAATCATAATTTGCAATTAATACAATACAAAATCCTTCATAGAGTACACTATACAGGTCAACGGATGTTTAGGTTGGGTTTTACGTCGTCTAATACCTGCTTACAATGCACAAGCAATATACCAGATACTTATATTCATGCGCTTTGGTTCTGTCCACCTGTTAAGAAATTTTGGTACCAGATATGTGAGGACTTATCAAAGTGTCTGAAATGTAACATTCCACCATCTCCCTCAGTTTGCCTGTTAGGAGAATTAAATGATGTCACCATGGACACAAAGTCAGTTCTAATGGTTCACATTGCCTTATGCATCGCTAAGAGAACTATCCTCCTGAACTGGAAAAATAAAAAGGCTCTTGATATTAATCAGTATAGAAATCTCTTGTTGGACCATATTGGTCTTGAGACGGCCTCTGGCTCCATATCTGAACAATCTCTCTGGGCTCCTTTGATCGGCTCCATCACCTAGTAGGGGTGGGGGGCACTTGGTTTTGTCGTTTGGGATACTGTGGCTGATGTGGGGGTTTTTGGGGTTGGAGGCGTCTGGGGGGGATCCATGGGGGTGGGATCACTGGGCAGACGGGGCGCTGGACGTCGTGGCCCCAACCTGGGGTTGGGCTTTGGTGGCTTTGGGTGGTAACTCCTGATTGCTGCATGCGGTGCCTTAGGGGGGTTGCACTGACGGACATGGGTTACTGGCCTGGTGGCCGTGCTGCGCCTTGGTAGGGTCTGGGGTGGGGTTGGGGATTCGGGGCTCTGGGGCGCCGCACTCCCTGACTGTGGTCCTGGCCGGGGTCGGCCGGCGTGGGGTCTCTGTTGCCTGTGGGGGTCGGGGCCGGCCGGCCGGCATGCGCGGCCGCCTCTCTCTTTTTCTCTGGGCCAATTGTCATTGCCGATACCTGTATTTCGTCTCGCCTTGTTTGCTGGTTGGGGTGCCTGGTTGGTAGTTGCGGCGGCTGGGTGGCATTTCTGGGCCTGATCAGTCCTTTTTCGCACTGGACTTAGCTCCTGGGTCTTGGTCTTTATGCGTTGCAGGGCTCTGGGATCGGGCGTTTGCCCGGGGTCGGGCGTTTGCCTGGGTTCGGTCGGACCTGCGGGTGGACTGGCCGGGTAGTGGGCGTGCAGGGCAGGTGGGTGGGGCGCTGGGTTTGGTTGCCTGCCGGGGCATTGAGCAGCAGTGGTCGCTCCACTAGGGAATGGGGCTGGTGGGTGTCGTCCTGGTGGGTCGGCCGCCCGGTTCATCGGTTTGCTCCTGTTCTGGGCAGGTACGTCGCCGGGATTTGGGCTGCGGGGACCTCCGATGCGCTGGGGGCTTCCTTTGTTGGTGGGGAGGCTATTGCTAACTAGCGACAGGTGCTCTCCCCCTACGAGGGCACTTGGACGGGGGGGAGGGGTGTGCTGGAGGGGGGGCGAACTCAACCTGGGTTTCTAGTGTCCTTTGTGTTCTGATAGTAGAGCAAATGTCAGGGTGGGTTTAGTTCTCCTTCTGGGATGGGGCTGGAGGGACTGCCTTGGGGTCCGTGGGGCTTGGTGGTGCTGTGGCCGTGGGCCCCGGGTTGAACGTGCCATGGCCTCCCTCCCCTGGTGGATCCCGGTGAACAGCAGTGCCTATTGGGGTCAGTGGGGGAGCTGGCTCCCTGGGAAGACAATTTGTCTCCCAGTCTTTCCCTCCCCATCCCCGAACACCTCTGTCCACCCGCTCCATCACTTTACCACTCATATAGGGTCTTGGGGCATGGGCACATCACTGGGGTGCGAGGAGGGGTTTCCCTCCTCGCTATCCTGTGGCGTCCTGGGTCCCAATTTTAATATACAACTTAGACACTCCTACTTATAACATTTTCATGCGACACACACGTAGGGACTTTGGGGTGGACACACTTTTCGGCATCCAGAGGGAGAGCGGCTCAATCAGCTTCACCTCTGGTGCCGGTGCCCACTGTTAAACCACATATAGACACTGAGGGCTCGGGGTGGGGGTTGGGGGATGTGTGGCTGCCTTCCCCACATCCCACCTCTCTGTTTTAAATGCACATTATAACAACACGCATCAACACCATACTCGAGTGGGAGGACAGAGGCTAGGGGTCTTCTCACACCCCTGTTCGCTACGGGCCATCAGGGGTTGGGGTCTGGAGGAGGAACAGGTAGTCTGGTCGGGGTCCTGGGCTGTCGGGCTGCTTCGCCACTGTGGGGCCCTTGGCGGTTTGCTTGTCTCCATCCTAGAAGGTAGGGGGTCCATCTCCCGGGTTCGCGGGCGGGTGGCTCTACTGGGGCATCGGTACCTGGACCTGGGAGTGTGTGAGTGAGGGTAAAGCGTAATGTCTTGGGTGTCTTGGTGAGTTAGTGAGAATGTATGTGTTTAAGAGGGAGGGAACGTATGACTGTGTCTGTATGTCTTTGTCTGCCTGTCAGGTTGGGTCTTGGGCTGCCCTCTCGCCTGCCGCACCTCAGGCCTTACATTTAATTGGGGGCCTATTTCCCCTCCGTCACTCCCCGCTAGTGACGGATGCCCCTGCCTACTGGTGCGTCGGCGGTCAAACCGGTTCGGACCTGGTGCGTGCCTGGCCGGGCCTGGGGGGGCCTGTGTCTCGGTCGGCTGATGCGCTTGGCCGATATCTTCCTTTGGTTGGTTGGGGCACCTCTTTTAGGGGTGCCAGGCTTGGGATTGTTGGGTGGTGCCTGCTCGGTGGCTCGGCGGGATACGGATCCAGCGTCTCTGCTCGCTCAATCACCTGTTCTGTGCGCACCGTGCGTGGTCGGTTCATTGGCGGGTTGGACCGGCCCTGGCCTTTGTTGGATGCCTGCTCTCGGCCCTCTGCGTTGCGTGGGATCAGGACTCGGGAGCTGGTACAACTTTGTGTCCAGATGCTGGCTGAGCTCGACCTGGGGATGCCGTCCATCCGCTGCGGCTATCGGTGGGGCGCCCTGACGTGGGGCAGGGGTGGGGCGCTGGGATGTTGGCGATGGGGATTGGCCCGGGGCGGTGGTGGCACGTGGCGGCCGGCCGCGGCCCCTGCAGTGCCGGGGGCCCTTTGTCGGGTCCTTGCTGGGGGGTGGGGCGCACCTGTGCCCCGGGTCTCCCGGTCCATGGACCGGCCCGCCCTGGCCCGGCTGGTTGCCGGCGGGGCCCGTGAGCTCGTCACTGCTGCCCCCCCGAGCCCCTGCATAGTAGCCGCTGGACGTTCCCCTGGGGTTCTCCTTTGCTCCTCTCTTGGGGGATGCGGTCGGCCCCGCCCTTGTCCGCCTGGGGCTCTGGGGGTCCTTTGGACGTCTTGGCTCCGATCTCCTTCATGTCTACATCGATTCCTGGGAGACGGATTGATGTCTGCTCACACCAGCTATCGAACACTCTTATGGAGAAACCTTATATGCACCAGGCTGCTCACCCACACACATAGATGTGGGGTCTCTGGTGTTTACAGATATATTCTTGGGCTGAGGTTATCATTACTAAAGCTTGATTAATGGGTACCATGAGTTTTTCTGTGACGTTGTTATATTTTTATATCCATTTTTGTGTGATGTGGTTGTTTAGTTCTTAGTTCACAATGTTTGGTTTGTTTTGTCGATGTTCCTTTTTCCTTTTTTGTTTTTTGTTTTTTCCCTCTCTCTGCCGTCGTTTGGGTATGGAGGCAGACTTCAATGATTTCCTGTGTTTTCTTTGTTCCCATTCCTCTCTTGTATTTTCAACTCACCCTCTCTCATTACTTTTTGTTTCCTACTTCTCTTCTTCATCTTCTTTCTTTCTTCCCCTTAATTTTCCGTCTCCGGGTCCATAACATCAGGAAATAAAACCCCCAGCAATTCATAATAAAGATTTTTCACACATATATCAAGTGGAGTACTATAGCAAAAGCTGTACTGCTCCGCTTGTGAAAGTAAATCTGTTGGGCTTCTACTTGGTACTCGGACACAAATTCTGAGCTCCACACTGCCAAACAGGACAAAAAAACAAAACACCGTCATGGTTTAAAATAATATAATGCACTGAAGGTTCCCCTTCTCAAGTCATCATGACTATCTGTATGATCCAGAAGAGCCATGGGAGAAAGTCATGTGATCAGATGAGACCAAAATAGAACTTTTTGGTCTAAACCTCACTCGCCGTGTTTGGAGGAAAAAAAAGGATGAGTTGCATCCCAAGAGCACCATCCCTAATGTGAAGCATGGGGGTGGAAGCATCATGCTTTGGGGGTGCTTTTCTGCGAAGGGGACAGGGCGACTACACTGTATTAAGGAGAGGAGGAATGGGGCCATGTATTGTGAGATTTTGAGTAACAACCTCCTTCCCTTAGTCAGAGCATTGAAGATGGGTCGTGGCTGGGTCTTCCAACATGACAATGAGCCGAAGCACATCCAGCCAGGATAACCAAGGAGTGTAAAACATATCAAGGTTCTGTAGTGGCCTAGCCAGTCTCCAGACCTAAATCCAATAGAAAATCTTTGGAGGGAGCTGAAACTTCTTGTTGGTCAGCAACAGCCCTAAAACCTGACAGATCCAGAGAATATCTATGTGGAGGAGCGGGCCAAAATCCCTGTTGCAGGAAACGTTTGACTTCTGTAATTGCAAACAAAGGCTTCTGTACCAAATAATAACACTGATTTTCTCAGGTTTTAACGGCAGAGTAACAAGTCTTCGAGAGACAGAATTCTTCCTGATTGCCACATGTTCAAATACTTATGTGCAGCAATAAAATACTAATTAATTATTTAAAAATCCAAAAATGGGATTTCCTGAATTCAAAAAAATGCTTTCTCTAACAGTGAAAATTCATCTACAATGTGAATTACAGGCCCCTTCGTAATTTCTAAGTTGCAAAATCACAGGGTGTTCAAATACTTATGTTCCTCACTGTATATCAGACGACAATGACTTGATTTTTTTTTTTAAAGGCCGTTTTCAGGTGATTTTATTGGTTATGGGAAGAAAGCTATTCAAACTAACCTGGCCTTAAATGGAAAAGTTTTTTTCTCCCTTGTTAAATCTTGGATGAAATGTTATTAACCACATTATTTTTGTAGTCTTAATTTTCTTTATGTGATTACTTGCTGGTTGGGTCTGAGCTATAGTTCTTTTCTTAGTTTTTAGCATTTTTGGGTGTTTTTGTAACACACTGACTCTTAAAGTGCCAGAAGGGATGGATTGTTTTTAGGTCAAATATTAATTCTCACCAAGAACTTGTACAAAATCAAGTGACTGTTTTGTATCAGCAGTTCAAGAATGCTCTAAATTCTTGACAAACATGTAAATAATGTCGCAGCCTGAAGGCTTGCGACAGCAAAGATATGATGGTCTTAACTTAATGTCTCTGTTCAAGTATGCACTTGTTTCAGTGACGATACGCATTATGTCTTTGTGTGTCTGCAACGCCGTGTAGATGTTCTTAGGCCACAGCCAGTCATCTTGCGATGGTCTTAATCAGGTCCTCGAGTTCAAAACGAGATGCCAGAACCTGATAGCTTAATTCCTCTGACCTGTGTACTCCTTTCTGCCCCCCACCCTTCGTGTTTTTCTTCTTGTTTTTCACCCTCAACCCCAAATTCCTCCTCTTCGCTCGTCACACCGCCAGATGGGTCTCACGGTGCTGCACTCCCTCCTTCCCCTTCATCTTTTTGCCTATACCTTCCTTCCCTCCTCCCTTTCCTCTCCTTTCCTCTGTCCTCCTCCTTGCACATCTGCCTGCAAAACACTTCGTAAGCTTTGTGAGTGATCATCAATAAGAGAGACTGACCTCGGTCAATTTGACCCAAGCATATCCGACAAGTCAGAAAAGTACAGCCAGGCTGAATATAGAAAGTCCTGACAAATAACACACCCATACCCCCTGCACAAACATGGACACCCACCCACATAACATCTGCTGCGAGACGCTTAACACACTCAGCTGACAGAGAGGTATGAGAGTAACTGGAGGGCTACATTTCTTCTGATATTCCTACTCTATCACTTAATTGTGCAAAGTTCAACAGGGTCCTCATATTCTCCAGACTCTAAGACTGCAGTCTTGCACAATGCTAGGCTTAGCTGCATTTTAGCTTCACTTCAGAACATTTCTATCAGCTCTAGATGTGTCCTTGTGATTTATTCTAACAATCATCTGGCCTCCTTCCCATACTCACTTTAAGACAGCATGCTTGGTTCCTCTGATAGCAAAGTTAGATAAATCAACTGTCTGAAGTGAACAGAGCTCCCTGTCGTGGAGAAAATCTTTATTTTATAGCCTAACTCTGCTTTAAACTCAACAGCAGCGTCCCTGACCTGTCTGACGTGTTCCCTGGTCTTCATCATGCTGTTTCTTTCCCCTCTGAAGAACCCCTGAGGCCTTCCCCAACAAGTGGACTTTATTTAGAATCAGAGAAAAGGGGCTGAGTACAAATGCAGTTCAGAATTTGTTTGTAAAAAGATGTTAAACAATTACTAAGTATTTCATAAATGTGCACTACTTTGTGTCAACCTTTCACATAAAATCCCCAGAATATATATTTATATGAACTGGTTGGCACTTAAAAAAGGATTTATCATTTAGTTTTTCATAAATGTTTTTTATTTCCATAACATGCTGACATCCTCTTTAAAATGACCCCACCTACCTACTTTTAAGCATCACATAAAAAAAGACATAAGATCAATCATTCAGAGGTCTTTAGCTCTGTTCCTTAATTAGACAAACGGCTCGATTACAAAACGTATTTGATAATGGAGTTATGTTTCATGAGTCATCTTTTCAAAGTATGAATGCTCTCCCTTTTCCTCCGACCAGTTTGCTGTTTCAGAGAAATTTGAGAAGCTAACTGCTGACACCTCAGCTGACTGGGAACTCTGTGACAAATCATCAGTGCAAAGTCCCACATCTGCTGCTACTCCATCTGCATACTTCTGATGAGTGAATCTTTTCGCGATTCCTCCGATTTATCTAACCCAGGGCCGATCTCCTGCATGTTTTAGTTCTTTCCTGGTTCAACACACCTGAATGAAATGGTGGCCCATTAGCAGGCGTCTGCAGAACTTTGACATGCTGAGGAGGGAGTTTGACCATTTGAATCAGCTGTGTTGGAGCAGGGACACATCTAGAACTGGCAGGAGACCGGCCCTTGAGGCCCGGAGTTGAACACCCATGATCTAACCAGACCCCGCTCCAATTGGTACTATATTAAACCTTAAAACATGGCTTTGTCGCAAATCATGAGTCACAGGTTGGTTTTGCAGGTGTGTTTGCCAATCTAAAGACAGCTACAAAGATTGTTTCTTTTGTTCTGCAGAATGAGGACCAGAGTCTGAGTCACAGTCGAAACTGCTTTAGAGGAGTGTTTCCCAATCCTGCTCCTTAAAATACACTGCTTTGCATGTTTTAAGTGTTTCCCTGCTTCAGCAAGCTAATTTCAGCAAGCATACCTGATTTCACTTGATGGCTGATTAAAATGCTTTTGCTGAACTGCAGTCATCTGAATAAAGTGTGTTAAAGCAGGGAAACAAATACGAACTGTATCTTGATATTAATTGTGCGCTATATTGCTCAGCCCTAAGCTCTATTATGTAAGCCAATGCAATGTCTGTGGGGGTTTTCCACATTGCAACTGGTTGTCGAGTTTTATGCACATATCAGATTTCAAAGTTCTCTTTCAGCTTATAAAGGTCTCAATAACTCCATCAATTCATCCCCTATCCACATCACTAACAGACATCGGACTGTGGAATTTTAGAGTGAGGATAGAAAACACAGATGTATAGCTAACTGAGACAAGGTTAAAGTGGGACATGCCCTTAATGGACAAATAGGCTCTCAGCAAATCTTTTACGTGATCACATGGATGGTTAAACTCCTTACCTGATTTATTAAAACATATGTTGTGAAATAAGTTCTGCAAGTTAAATGTCCTTCCCAGAAGACCTCGGTGTGCTTACTGATAATGATAATTAAAATACTCAGATTAAAGTTCTCCGCTTTAAAAAAGCATGTTGAGAATGTTACGAATTGACCGTAAGGATGCATACCACAGTAACCACGGATTGTTTCCAGGTAAAATTAATCACAACACAAATCGTGGTTACTATGTTGAAAATTAGGTTAGGAGTTGTCCTTTTTGCTCGTAGCGTCAAGGGCCTCAGAGTGTCTTTTTAGAATCTTTTCCTTATGAGTATAATCTGTTCTTTGTTAGGTTTTCTTATTTGCCAGCAGGATATCAAAGGTTCTGCATTTAGACACTTGAAAACTTGTGAAAACAGATGTTAATATGAGGCATCTTGTTTCTCCTGAAAACTGGTTTCATCTTGGTTATTTAACATTTAGGAGAAGACCAGCAGTTGTGTAACCGTCCATCAGCATGGGTTTTAAGTTTTTCCAAGTTGTTTAACCAGCATTTTCTATTCAAAACTCTTCCTATAAATAGCAACTGAGGTGGAAGTTTCTCCTCAGAAATGAGTGTTTCCATGGATTAAATCTGGCATAAATGTGAATTGGAAAGTACATTTAAAGCAATGGGAGGAATGGTTAACAAATGAATGTCTACAAACTAGGAGGAAGACTTAGATCTAGTGTGTGCATGTGCGCGAGTGTGTGCGTCCGAGTGTGTGTGTTTGTGCATTAGCTGTAAGCTTAGCACCCTCCTGGAGTCTGGCCCACCACAGTGGGAGTAGAGCTGTTTTGGTTCTGTCTCTTGTAATTACAGTAACCTCCCTCCTACCCCCAGTTCTCATTCTTCAGAAGCAAACTATAAAGTGATAATAGACACCAGTGGATTGTGTCAGACTCAGGGGAGAGAAATCAGAAGCTAATCTAATAACCGGCCTGATCCATGCATGTGGCTCTAAAGCTTCGCTGCGAGATGGATGGATGGATGGTGAAAGTTTGCTTTCTGCGGCCACTCATTCATGTGACCACAGCCTCTATTGAGGTTGTGTTATTTTCCTTATGCAAGTTTATTTTCATGGGATCGCTCATTGTTTCTGGCCATACATTTTGCACAATGCTTTACAGAGCTGCGTTAATGCTTTTAGCCCAGAACTCCATCTCCCTCTGAAGTGGTTGTTTTTGCAAGCCACAGCTGATTCACTTTGCAGACTCTAATGAAAAACAACAGCTCCCTTTCCAAATACATCTTGACACAGAACACAGGACGGGTGGTATGTCGCTCCAATAGGGGTTGTTATCTGTTTAAAAAGTTATGGTTCGCTTTGAATGATTAATTTCTTTTTAAATCTCATGGCTCACTTATTTTTGTTGTTTTTCCCACTTCTTAACATTGTAGCAAACCCGTTTTACTGAAAGCTGTTGAGGTAAATATGCAGTCACTGTCGGCCATTGGCTGGTCGGGTCCCTGCTGGGGGGGTGAGGCGCCCT
This sequence comes from Valencia hispanica, assembly GCA_963556495.2. Classification (NCBI taxonomy): domain Eukaryota; kingdom Metazoa; phylum Chordata; class Actinopteri; order Cyprinodontiformes; family Valenciidae; genus Valencia; species Valencia hispanica. The sequence continues at coordinate 31,949,404 of OY747701.1, read as the reverse complement.
CGGGCCTCCGGGCCCATGGCTGGATCCGCCCTGGCGTAGTTGGTTGCCGGCGGAGCCTGTGTGCTCGTCACTGCGGCCCCCCAGCCCCCTGCATTGCAGCGCCTGGATGTTCCCCCAGGGCTCTCCTCTGCTCCTCTCTTGGGGGTGCGGTCAGCCGTTCGTTGATCTGCCTGGGGCTCCTGTGCTCTGGGGGTCCTTTGGGTTTCTATGGTTCCGATCTCCTTCGTGTCTGTGTCGATTCCTGGGAGTCGGATTGACAGCTCCTTACACCAGCTGTTGAACACTTGTATGGAGAAACCTAATACCCACCAACATGGTCATACACACACATACAGGTGTGGGGATTCCGGTGTTTACAGATACGTTCTTGGGCTTAGGTTACCATTACTAAATCTTGTAATAATCGGTACCATGAGCTTTTTTAGTGACGCTGTTATTGTATTCATATATCTATTTGTGGGTTGTGGTTGTGTAATTCTCAGTTTTGCATTGTTTGATTTGTTTTGTCGTTGTTTTTTTCCCTCTCCCTGGCGTCCTGCTGGTGTGGAGGGAGCGTGAGATGTTTACTTGTGTTTTCTTTGTTCCCCTTCCTTTCTTGTATCTTCAGCTTACCCTATCCCTCTTAACCTTTTTCCTACCTCTCTTCATCTACTTTCTTTCTTCCCCTTTAATTGCCGTCTCCATGTCCCTGGCGGATCGGAAAAAAACAACAAACCCACAGTAATTTCTAATAAAGATTTCTTACACATATATATATCAAGCGGAGTACTATAGCAATAGCCGTAATGCTCCACTTGTGATAGTAAATTTGTCAGGCTTCCACTTGGTACTCAGACACCAATTATGAGCTCCACAGTGCCAGACAGGACACGTGTTCAAAAAATAAAAAGTAAATGATAATTTTCATCATAATACCTTTTGAGTTAACTCTGTAGTTGCTTGGTCGATGTTTATTGTTTATATGTCCTGGTGAAGTGATAAAGCTGGGCTTGTAAATAGCTGTCACACAAAGTGAATTTAGAAATGAGCAAATTTTGATGATAAAACTTTTGGGAAAATACTCTGTCATCACCCTTTTGTTTGTGCTGTTAGAGTGCATAATTGTTTTGTTATTTTCTATATCCTCATTTGGTTCTCCTTAGCAGTTCATTTTCAAATCATTTCCAAAGGTGGCAAACATTTTCTGGGCTACAAGTGTTGCAAATGTTTTTCCCAAAAATGTAATGTCGTCAGAAGTACGCGGCACCAATTTAATTTGCAGGCGTTTAATTAATTGCAAACAGCTACATGTGTTCTTAGTTTTTATTGATTTTTTTTTTTTTTAAGCACCACATCCTGACCTCTGCTGTGTTTTGTTTTGCAGAGACTCGCTGGTGGAGTGAACCAGTTTGCCTACACCTGCATACAGGACCATCCCATTTGGACCAACCAGCAGTTCTGGGAAACCACTTTCTACAGTGAAGTACAGAGTCAGATCCGGGCCCTGTATTTGAACACCCCAGAAAAAAAGAGAGCCATTACAAACACCCCTAAGGTAACAAAAAAAAGTCTGAACTTTTAAAATCCACATTAATGTTAAAATGAATGATCCACAATAAATTAAGACTGTAGGAAAAAACACTTTTTAACTGGCAACAAATTTGGCATGATTGGCAGCAGGAGTGAAGCGTCATCTATATTACCTTTGGCTCTGCAGGATGTGGAGCCCCAGGCTGCTGCAGGTAGAGATGAGGAACAAACAGCCATGGACCTGGCGGCGCAGCAGCTGCGCTTGTGGCCCAATCTAAGCAAGGAGAAGCAACAGGAGCTGGTGAAGAACGAGGAAAACACTGTGTTCAGCCAGGCCATCCACTATGCCAACCTCATGGTTTACCTGCTGGTTCCTCTGGACACCAGCAAGAACAAGCTCCTGCGCAACACACCTATCCCTGACTGGGAGAGTGGCAGCAACAGTATTGTGACCAACAGGTCAGGATTTCATTCTCTGCATTGAGTTCTTCAATTTTTGCTTTATTTTACACTTAATTGTTTCAAATAATCAAAGATAACCAGAGTCGTGAGTAGTAGTTTTAAAAGAAGGATTTTATGTAGGAATGGGAAAGAAATTATCCAAACCTACCTGTACTTGTGTGTGAGGATCTATGGCTGCTTACCACTTCAGGATCTGGGTGACCTCCTGAAATTGATGAAATCCTTAAATTTCCTCTCTACCAGAGACCTTAAGCTCAAGTGCACTTGGTTAGAGTGGCAAACAAATGATCCAGAGCACACCAGCTTGTCCACATCTCAATGGGTGAAAAGCAACAAAAGAAAAAAGTGGCCTGGTCAAATTCTGGACATAAATCCGATTGAGCAGCTGTGGAATGACCTTAAAGGGGCCGTTTAAGCTTGAAAACTTTCTAATGTGACTAAATTAAAACAATCCTGCAAAGTGGAGTGGGTTCAAAATCCGCCGAAGTGAGGTAAAGAGTCATTGACAGTGCATTTTCTTGACAGCAGTTAAAATAGGTTGTTACCCCAAGGGTGACACAATCAGTTAGTTGGTTTTGAGGGCATTTTCTTTTCCTGTGAAATCATCGATTGAAAAACACATTTGAATCTGTAAAGAGACTAATACTTTTTTGCAGCACTTCTGCATTGGATTTATGTTATGTTAAAACACAACAAGGTCAGAACTTGATTTAAGTTTGTTCAGAAGATTTAAGGTAGAACAATCAGTCTCTGCTGGAGGAAACCTCGAGGTAAGTTTTCAGGATCTGGGAGGATGCGAGTTTCTCTTTAACAAGGTGATGATAAGTCTGTGGGTGGATGTGGCGCAACTCACAGTCTACATGATACCTTCTTTTCAGGCCAAACAGGCTGCTGTACTTCATTTGTTTCCGGCTTAAATCTGTCATATGGGCTTATGCTGCTCCTGCATAAAACAGAACATGGTTTGTTTTCATCTACCATCAGTGTTTCCTAAATGGACCTCACTAAAGTGGGGCTTTTCCCTCTCTTTGCAGTAATTAGGGAGACATTAGGGACACTTTTCCCTAGACAGGGAAACATGTCCCATGTGTGTTTATTAAAACTGGAAAAAAGGGTGCATTTCACAATTTGTTTCCAATGCTCCGATTTAAATTTTTGTTGCGGTTTGTGCAAAATTTAATTTACATAAAATAAAACACAATGTGTGGTGTTTTATTCTGTGTATTATCTAAATCTGGAAATGACAGAAAGGTTGCAGCCAAAGATTTATTTATGTGGAAAATATTTTAAGTGCTTTTTCTTGCATTTTCCTCTCAGACTTGTTTATTTCTCGCAGGGAACATTTTGATTTCATCATTCTGTATTTGTCCCAAGGAGAGGGTTTCATCACTTTCTCATTTGAAACTGTCTCCTGGAATAATACAGTTTTGAGCGATAAATCCAGCCATCAACACTTTGCTTGTGGCACACTGAAAATCACTCGGTCACTCGCTGCTCTTTATCAGAGTACATGTTTAAATGTGAAATCTGTCAGCCTGCAGCCCCTTCTCTTGGATACAGCAGTTTGACCTTTTCTTAATCACACTGCGTCATTATTTATATTTGCAGCATCGCTGGCAGCATGGCAGAGAGCTTCGATACAGAGAGCGGGTTCGAGGACTCTGAGAACAGCGACACGGCGAACTCTGTGGTCAGGTTTGTTGCCCGCTTCATCGACAAGGTGTGCACGGAGAGCGGAGTCACCCAGGAGCACATCAAGAGCCTGCACAGCATGATCCCAGGTGCAGCATTCACACTCAAGTCACTGCCCAGATTCCCTGCGCTTTGTACGCCGTACCTCCTGGATGCATGTATTCTGAGATGCTGCCAACACCCGCAGAAATGAATAAGCTCATTAACTCCTGACATGTCAAACAGCCTCAGAAAGTGGATATGTACAGACGTGTGCACTTGCTGTGTGTGTACTTGGTAACTGATCCCTGCGTCTGACCCACAGGAATCGTAGCAATGCAGATGGAGGCTTTAGAGGCAGTTCATAGGGAGAGCAGGAGGCTGCCCCCTATTCAGAAGGTGAGTGTGTTCCTCTAGCTTCGTGAACACTTATTTCTGTACAGGGCTTTATACAATTGAAAAAAAAAACTTAAACTACTAAGAAATAAAATATTAAGCTAAAGAGGATCAATAAGAAAAGCAGTTTTGATGTTCTCTCCAAAAGCTGGAAAATCTTATTCAGCCATGCTGCAGAGCAATAAAGCAACTGCAAATGTATGTTTCTCTTTATGCTTTTGTTGACGACTAAACTAGAAATAAGTATTTGTAATAATTGCTCAATTTTAGTCTCACCCTCCTTTACTTCTGATTCTGTTCAGATTCAATTCACCTCATGCACCTCAAAGTGGAAATAAAAGTTGCTTCCTCCCAGTGTAATCTCCTTAGTAAGACAGCCTTGGAGAAGAAATGTAAAGGAACCGAGCCTGAATGTGCTTTCTCAAAGTGTTATTATATCAATATCTCTTTCTCATTTACTATAAATCGTCTCTATAGTGGAAAACTTTGTATGGCATTACACTATTGAGGTGAAGGCTGCAGCCTCCTCAGAACTAATGGGCTGCCGCAGCGACATCCAAATACACACATATTTCTGTTGCAATAAAGTTAATAAACATATGTGGAAACAGCTTCCCTGAGACTGCCCAACTAAACCTAGCTTAGAGGCTTTTAATGGGCTTACTAAATCAGCATATAGTCAAAAAAACTGTTGCACAACATAACCTTGTTCAATATATCTGTATCATCCAGATCACATGCGGGTGCTTTGCAAATGGAGTCACAGGTAACTCTAAAATGCTATAACTGTAAGGTGTCCAAAACATGATGTTACATCATCATGCTAGAGAAAGGCTTATGTCAATGAGGAGTATGTGCTTATGTGTTTAGTTAAATTTTAACCAGACACTGTATTAGGACCCAAAGGTTTTCTTATTTGTCTTGGGTTTTTAAGGGGTTGTCATTCTGCTAGCAAGAAGATTGGCATTTTAAATGTTACCAGACTGATGGGCAGCAGTAGTTGTTTCTCTGTGATCTGAATCTGCATTGTTATCTTAAGAAAGGTTTTAACTCACGTCACCACACTTTTTGTTGCGTTTCGTGCTTGCTCTAAATTTAATCTGGTTTGCAGAGCGCCAGTCACATTCAGTTTTTTTTCCAGTCAGCAGTACACTTTATGTTTTGACTTGTGGATCCAGCTGTGCCATATGTCTGCCAGTTCTCTACAAATCATACAATCACACACAAACAAGCGTCATGCTATTACAGTCTTGGGAGCAGCTTAGAAACTAAGATGCACGTTCTGCCTGCTGCTCACGTGTTAATGTGAGGGAGAACTTCCATTCTGGACATTTAAAAATATGACAGAATCTGCTAGGAAGCCTGCAACAACAGATTCAGGAGTCTTGATTTGGCTGAGTGGTTGATGTCATAACACTAAGAAGCTGTAACAGATCGTTTAGCTTGCGGGAGTAATGAGGTGCATGGGGACTCTCTTCTCTGCCCCGCTTTTCGGTCAAGGACAGATTCAAGAGGCTATAATTATCTCCGGGCCAGACCTCAGCTCCCTTAGGTCGGCTGTGGCCTCAACAGGAAACCTTCTGATTGATCTGATGTCCCTTCTCTTTCTTATTTTGAACTGTGGAACAACTGAATGTTTCTGTGGCAGCTCTGCAGGTCAGATGGAGGTGAAGCAGTGAAACACGCAAACATGTACTGGAAGAAACTGAATGTTGGGCATGGTTAATAATCAATCCTATAAACAAACCACTAAAGTGCACTGTGGTGTGTTAATTGAATCGAGCAAGTATTCAAAATTCCTTATCCTTTTGTCAAACTTAAAATGTTTTCCCTCATCAAACTAAGTTAAATATAACAAAAAGATAGTCCAAGTAAACACAAAAGACACTTTTTGAATTATGATTTAATTTAAGAAAAAACAAAAAGCTACCCTTACCAACTTGGTTCTGTGTAAAAAATAACTGTCAGATCTATAGAAATAAGAAATCCTCTAAATCAGGGGTCTCCTACTCATCGAGACCGTCCTGCAGCTGCTAAATGCATTCCTGTTCCAACACACCTGAATCACATGACTAGCTCATTACCAGGCCTCTACCAAACATGATGGCGGGCTGAAGAGTTAGTTCAACCATTTGATTCGGCTGTCTTGGAGCAGGGATGCATGCAAAAATTGCAGGACGGAGTTGGAGATTCTTGATCTAAATAGAACCCATCTTACAACATGAATTAGGCTAAAATATCTCAGTGAGCAACACATCCTCTCCCGATCTTAGGAGCTTCAGGAAAACTTTGAAACAAAGTGATAGACATTAGTCTGTCATTAGTCATTAGACATTAGTCATTAGTCTGGATGGCTTATAAAGTCATTTCTACGACTTTGGGACTAGAGCATTGCACAGTAGAAGCCGCTATCCGTAAATGGTGGTTAACCTTTGATACAGTGGTCAGCCAAGGGTGCATCAACGACCCATGCACAAGGTCACAAAACAACCTAGAACAATATCTGAAACACTGCAGACCTCTTTTGCTTCAGTTAAGGTCAGTGCATGTGGTTCAACAATAAGAGAGAGACTGAGCAACAATGGCATATATGGGAGAAGTGACATAGTCACATTGTATACAGAATTTCAAGGGGTTTCTAATTATCATTTTTATTTTTTCAATTTAAACCTTAGCCAACAACAAAGTAAGTGTGCATTTCGTCATGCATTTCAGTTGCATTTAAATTGAAATATCCAATTATAATCACAAACGTCTGGACAGAATCAGCTCAACTTATTCTGCATCTGCAAAATACATCATGTCAGTTGTGCAGATGTTGAAAATATAATGTGAAAATCAATAGTTCAGTTTAGTGAACAAGACAAACAACCATTTTTCCTCAAAATGGCAGAATTTAAGTTCTTCTGCAGAGATTGAAGAGGGTTCTCTACAGAGATCTGCAAATTGTTTGTTTTTCTTGGATGTTTTTGGATCATTTTAAAAATGATGTGTAGGGGGTTTATGCACGTAAGGTTTCAAAACCTGTCCAAAGAAGCCATATGGTGCTCTGATTAGACATTATGATGATAAATTCATTTCCTGAATGTGATTCAGTGACGCAAATCTTACTGCTGAGCCTTCCACTTTTAGGGCTTTCTTGTCAATGAAGAATGCCTCAGCTGAAGCTCGGACGTGCCTGTGAACAGGTACAGCGTGAAGCGCCTGTTCTCTTGCATAATGCGTTGGCTTTTTATGTGCCATCCATCAGCCAAAGATTCTTCGTCCAGCTCTGCTCCCTGGAGAGGAGGTGGTGTCAGAAGGACTGCGGGTGCTGCTGGACGCTGACGGCAGGGAAGAGGCCACCGGGGGCCTCCTCGGGGGCCCTCACATCCTGCCAGCAGAGGGCGCTCTCTTTCTTACCACATACCGCATTATCTTCAAAGGCATTCCTCATGATCCATTAGGTATATGCTGAATCACAGCAGTACTGAGACTTGTTGGAATAATATATTTACTGATACAAGTTTTGTATTTGTATGGATTTATATAATAATGTTTACATTAATGCCAGATATCATTGCAGATACTGATAGAGTATCCAGTTAAATGCTGCGTAGCAGTTTTCTTTTAGGCTTTGAATGACTACGAAAAAAAAGTGTGTGTTGTCAGTTAGCTGCTGCAGCCATCATGTCTATATAGTTCATGCTGACCTTTGCGTCTGTGTGCAGTGGGGGAAGAGGCGGTCATCAGGGCTTTCCCTGTGTCCACATTGACCAAAGAGAAGAAGATCAGCATCCAGAACCAACTTCAGCAGAATATGCAGGAAGGCCTGCAGCTCCGCTCAGCGTCGTTTCAGGTAAACACTCAAACATGCTCGTCAGGTGATTGGTAGTTTTGGTGTGTAGAAGTAAGTGAGACGCTGCTGACATATCTAAACACCAGGAATCATGTGATGTGCAGTGACCTAACCGAATATTGCAAAACATAATACCATTCAGTGTTGCGCAGACTATTTCTGTGACATCTCACACCCTTGGCTTTCACACAAGCATTGATTACTGTGTATAGCTACCCGCAAACTTATTAGCACCCTTGCCTTAAAATAAATTCTTTCTATATTGCAGTAACAGTTACTGTACTTTATTCAAAGAGGGAACAAAATCCCACAATAAAAAATATATTTTTTAACAAAATCCCAGTTGACAACCCACTATTGCCAGTAGAATAGTTCACACTCTTCTTCTATAACACAATGATGGAGCACAGAGAGAGAGAGGGTTCTTTGACCATTCCTCACTTCATAATCTATCTAGATCCTACTGTTTATTTTACATTATGCCCTTGAGATAATCTCAGTTTTCTATCCGATATGGTTCGAGAAGCAGGTTAAGTTTGTATTGATCATCCATTTTCAGTTTGCCGATAGAGGCCATCAGATTTATTCAAAATCTCCTGGTAATCCAAATACTTCCTACTTGATATTATCCCTTCATACAAGGTTCCTAGAGCCTTTCGAATAGAGAAAGACCCACAGCATCACAGATCCTCCATCATAATTAACTGCTGGTCTGAGGTGCGGTTCCACATATTCATCCTTTATTCTATAGCAAACCCACCTAGAATGTTTGTTGCTCAAAAGCAAAATCTTAGTCTCATGTGAGCAAAGGACACAGTTTAATTTAAAGTACTGGTGGAGTTTAGCAAGCTCAACTTGATTATGTTTGTGATGGAAGGATGTAAAATGATTTTTGCTTGCTTTTGTCACCCCAACAAAACATTTTTCCTCCTTTGCCATCTTTCTCACTGTCCATGGTGGCAAGATAAATTGCTTCTGCCTGCAGCCTTGCTTGTCATAATTACAATTTTAATCATTATTGCTTTGACGTTTTGGCAAGTTGCTATCTTATTGTATCCAATTACAGATATCTATCTACATTGTAGATAGCTTAAATTCGATGGTCTGTTTTCTTTCCCATTTTGAAGAGTAACAACAGGGGAGAAAAATCACTTTGATTTATTTCATAACAAATTATAGTTTTCATACTGATTTTGTGGGGAAAATAATATTTTCCTACATGGATTTCCCCGAAATGTAAGTTTTTTTTTTTAAACTGTCTGTTTGAGAATATACACTATATGCTGGAAAAAAAGAGCTCATTTTAAAACCTTAGACACATTTTATTTTTTACTAGCCAATAATTATGGCTGTATATCTTTTGTAATCCAAAAGTTAATTTAAAGCTTCATAGTGTGGAGAATAAAAAAATTATATACACACACACACACACACACAAGCACTTCCTTGCTGTGGAAGAGTAAGTGTGTCCTCTCTTCTTCACCTCATTAGTCGGGCATTGGTCTTCATCAGCTGTCAGCACCAAGGGGTAGGGTTAAATTAGAACATTTCCAGAACAAAACCACACATTTTTCATTCTAAGTAGAGCCTGCAGACCTCCATCGAGCATGTGTGCTTTACTGAGGATAACTGAGACAGAGTTTTAAAACCACTTGTCACTGACACCTGGTGCCACACTCTAATCAGCTAATTAACTCAAAACAACATTAACTCTAGTTCTGTAGGCTACACAATCATGGGAAAGACTGCTGACTTGACAGTTGTCCCAAAGACGACCGTTGATACCTTGCACAAGGAGGGCAAGACACGAAAGGTCATTGCTAAAGAGGCTGGCTGTTCACAGAGCTCTGTGTCCAAGCACATTAATAGAGAGGTAAAGGGAAGGAAAAGATACAGTAGAAAAAAGTGTACAAGCAATAGGAATAACCGCACCTTGGAGAGGATTGTGAAACAAAACCCATCCAAAAATGTGGGGGAGATTCACAATGAGTGAACTGCAGCTGGAGTCAGTGCTTCAAGAACCACCATGCACAGACGTATGCAAGACATGGGTTTTAGCTGTCGCATTCCTTGTCTCAAGCCACTCTTGAACAAAAGACAGCGTCAGAAGTGTCTTGCCTGGGCTAAAGACAACAAGGACCCCTGCTGAGTGGTCCAAAGATTTATTTTCTGATGAAAGTACATTTTGCATTTCCTTTGGAAATGAAGGTCCCAGAGTCTGGAGGAAGAGAGGAGAGGCACATACTCCACGTTGCTTGAAGTCCAGTGTAAAGTTTCCACAGTCATTGATGGTTTGGGGTGCCATGTCATCTGCTGGTGTTGGCCCATTGTGTTTTCTGAGGTCCAAGGTCAACGCAGCCGTCTACCAGGAAGTTCTAGAGCACTTCATGCTTCCTGCTGCAATCAACATTATGGAGATGCAGATTTTATTTTCCAACAGGACTTGGCACCTGCACACACTGCCAAAGCTACCAGTACCTGGTTTAAGGACCATGGTATCCCTGTTCTTGATTGTCCAGCAAACTCGCCTGACCTTAACCCCATAGAAAATCTATAGGGTATTGTGAAGAGGAAGATGCAATAAGCTAGAGAAGAGCTGAAGGCCACTATCAGAGCAACATGGGCTCTCATAACACCTGAGCAGTGCCACAGACTGATCGACTCCATGCCACGCTGCATTGCTGCAGTAATCCAGGCCAAAGGAGCCCAACTAAATATTGAGTGCTGTACATGCTCATACTTTTCATGTTCATACTTTTCACTTAGCCAACATTTCTAAAAAATATTTTTTTTGCATTGGTCTTAAGTGATATTCTAATTTTCTGAGACACTGAATTTGTGAATTTTATTAGTTGTCAGTTATAATTATCAAAATTAAAGAAAAAACATTTGAAATATATCAGCCTGTGTAAAGAATGAATCTAATATACAAGTTTCACTTTGAATGGTATTACTGAAATAAATCAACTTTTTCATGATATTCTAATTTTATGACTAGTACCTGTATCTCGGTGAAATTGTACTCAATTACATAAAAGCCAATGTGAGACAAGGATTATGAATTATGTTGGGGTTTTTTATGCCAGTATATTTGAGTCCACCAGTATGAACGTTCCTCCATCTTGCATTCCCCTGCTGAGCTGGTCTACTCCACCTACAGGATAACAGGCCCCAAGTTTGTCATGTACCAAGACACTGACCTTGGACCCTCCTCCATGCTGTGGTCAAACTGTTATCAGCTACTTAATAAGTCATCTGACCTTAACCCCACTAAGCTTGGTAGGAGTTTCTGGGAATGGATGAAACAATGTATTCATCATATGCAAACCTATTCTGAGAAAGTGTGTGTACTGTTTTGGTGGAATCACAGCCTGATTGCTCAGAGTGTTCAGAGCTTTGCTGTTTGACTCTTGATAAGACCCAGTTTGTTAAGAATCATATTGTTTTGCACCAATTCATTAGAATTTGATGTTTTTATATCCGCTGATTGCACTGTCTGTCAAAAAAGTTGAACGTGAAATTTATGGTTGTTTATACATTTAGAAGGCGTTCCATTGAGTGTGAAATATCTTTTTAAATTGCTGAGGTCTCGATATAACAACTCAGACTTCTCAGAATCAAAGGGAGGAGCTTTTTATATTCGACATGTTTTTGTCTTCTTTAGTTCTCATTTAAAACTGTTTATGGTTACTGATGAAACTTAGCCAAGTTGTTCTGCCTGTGTGTCTTGTTGTTTCTACACTTGCTATGTCCGTGTGCTGTTGAACCCACACACAGGTTCGTAGATCGATCTTTACATGCTGTATCTTTTTCAGAATTTTTTTGTGAAATCACTGCCTGACATTTTGTTTAAATTGTTCCTGTATTTTTAAGTAATCATATTTTTCTCTGTCTGTTGCAGTTAATAAAAGTAGCTTTTGATGAAGAGGTCAGCTCAGAGATAGTGGAGATCTTCAGGAAGCACCTGCAGAGAATCCGCTACCCACAGTCCATCTTCAGCTCATTTGCGTTTGCAGCAGGACAAACAGCTCCTCAGCTGATCCTTCCTAAACCAAAAGAGAGAAACACTGGCTTCAGGTTTGTAATGAAGCTTTGCAGTAAAATGCCCTGAGTCTAAACTGTTGTTTTAAATCAGTCCTGCGTATGATCACGTTACCTTAAATAGATGCGTTCACGTCTGTTTTGTTCTCCTCACAGAACACTGTCAAAAACCATTGTCAAAGGAGCGAAGAGGGCAGGAAAGATCACCATGGGTCGTGGTAGTCAGAGCTCACTGAAGAAGACCGACAGAGGCAGCCGGACCTGGCAAGAAGATGACGACATTTCAAGTTAGCAAATAGACGTTTTTACATGTGTTGGAATGATTGTGGATAGAAAAAAAGACTGGGATGAAATGTTCTTTATCTAATTCAGTTTTTTTGTTCTGGATTTAGTATCTGATGATGGTGAACCACCCCCCAGCAGCACTTTGAGAGCATCCGAGAAGTCCACCATGGAGCAGCTGGTGGAGCAGTCCTGTTTCCGGGACTATCAGCGCCTTGGTCTCGGCGCCATCACGGTCAGCTCGTCTCGCTCCAAACCAGGCGAGCAGTTCAGGGTCACAGCTGTAAACAGACTCTACTCCCTCTGCCGCAGGTACAGCAGCCATCTGAAAACCCATCTCTTCATCTATGCCAGAGTAGCTTTGCTTTTCTCGATGAATCACACCAGAAACCTGCTTTTCTCGCTCTCTCTTCAGCTACCCAGGGCTACTGGTTGTGCCTCAGGCTGTGCAAGACAGCAGTTTACACAAAGTAGCACGCGGTTACAGGCACAACCGTCTGCCTGTTGTGTGTTGGAAGCATCCACGGACCAAAGCTGTCCTCATGCGCTCAGGAGGGTTTCATGGCAAGAGTGTGGTTGGACTCTTCAAGTCACAGAATACTTCATCAGCATGTGTGTTTACTTTTTAAGATGGACAAAAAATCCTAAAAACGTACATTTTTTAGCCTGCTTCTTTGGGCGACTTACATTAAAAATTGCAAAGAAATTATGGCAAAAATATTACTCTGGAAATAAAAACGCAAGTATTATGTTTAAAGTGATGGTTGTTATCTTTTCTGTTTTTATCTTCAGCACCAGCCTCCTCGTCAGATTCCTCTAGTAGTCTTGAACAGGAGAAGTACCTTCAAGCCATCCTTGACTCCATCCCAATCTACTTTAAAATTAACGGCACCAACACCTTGTCGAATCGGTCCCTTATTGGCCTCTCACCAGGTAAAATAGTGTTTGGACTTCTAGTTTGTCTAGCAAGACACATTGTGGACTTTGTCAGGTGGTTGTGTTATGCCTTAGAATGAAAGAAAGGGAAAAACAGAAAAATACTTGTATCAATTTGCACTGCATAAGTGGTTTAAATATGTGACAAATTTTTCCTCAACAGGTGAAATGTTCAAATTTTATTTAGGAAAAATTATAAAAAATTAAAGCCAAGTTGGAGAGTCAAAGATTTCCTATGAAACTCAAAATCAAGTATGGCTGCCTTGCATATGGTTATAGCTACTATAAATAAGTGTTCATTTGCACTTTTTACAATTTTTATCACGTCAGATCTTTCCAAACTATGATATACAAACTACTTTAGTGAGCATGTGGTAGCAATGTCTTTACGCAAACATATCATTTAAATATTTCCTTTTTACGTTTAAGCTATGCAGTTGTGGTCCTTACACCATGGAACTGCAATGCTGTGGTCTGAATTCCTCATTACTGAAGCTCCACAAGCCCCTCTTATACCCCTGTTCTGAGGTGCTCATATCCTCATGAGCAAGAACACTGATCGCTCAGCATTAACATGTGAAGAAAGGTATCTCCAGCTGTCATGGGGCGAGAGGCATACAGGACAAACAACCATACACGCGCACACACACTCATACCTAGAGGCACTTTAGAGAAACCAATTCAACTGTGGGAGGAAGCCAGAGCTCCCGTTTTTGAACCTGGAACTGTCATTCTCTGATCCAAGCTCCAACTTACATAGCATGAGGAGCCACCATGAGCTGTTTCCAGCTCTCGGTTAGCACAGAAATGTTATACAATTTTCTGAGACGTTTCTGAGGAAGAAACAATAAATGTGCTTGAAAAACTCGTCAGTGTGTGCTTAGTTACTCTATATCACATTCAGTTTATCTTTAACTTGCAAATAATTGTGCCAAAATGTCCACCATGTATCATCATCAGCCGTATAAGTACCACCAGTGATACTTGTACTGTAGTATGAAAACCATGTATTTAGACTATGTATCTATTTATATTTTTTTTCCTGCAATCATCTGCACATACCGACTTAATGAGAACTACACAATACGCTGATGATAATCAGATGTCTTTGTGCCTTGCTGCATATATTTTTAACATTATCTGCTTTTAATGACCAACTACTTACTTACTCTGTCTATCTTGTAGATCTACTGTACTGTAAAAATCCAACTTGTTTTCATGTTAATTACCAGCTACACTCTGATGTTATTATTGTTTTCCAGCTTTTTTAATCCAGCTAGAGAAGTAGAGCTGTACCAGTTGGCCTGCTTTGCATAGTAGGCCAATAATGTTATCAGTTAACAGTAATGGCTTTTAGTCCAAGTTGGGGGCATGGGAAAGGGCTGCTTAAAGCAAACAGAACAAAAGTCTTTGTTGCCTTTGCTGCCAGTCAGACTCCTCACACACCTTAAGGTTTCCTAACAGGACTGACTGAGCCACACTATGACCTGAGATTGTTTCCTTGTCTGTTTTAAAATTAACCCATGGAAGTGAAGCTGGGATATGATGAATAAATTAAGTTATAAACATTGTTGGTCAATGGGGTTGGAGTGATACCAACACACAAACAATAATTACAATAAGATGCTAGTTTTGACTCCATTTTACAATTTGACCTCACTTAATTAAAATATGGGGTTATTAAATTGCATGTTTATTTTCACAACATTTAGTTATAACTATACACAGTTTCCCTTTAATTAGGTTTTTTAAATAAAAAAAACTTTTTCTGTTATAAAATCAAACTGAATTCTTAACCGAGAGTTTAAGATAACTTTACATGCTAAATATAATTTTATTTTAACTGAACTAAAAAATAAAAATCATAAAATCTCATCAGCTTAGCCTATCCTCATTGTTGCCCATGGCCCTACATGACCCGAGTTTGCCTCAAGGGGGTCCCGTGGGAAAAAAACATAACCTGTTTTTTGAAAGGACAAGAGGCCACATAGAGTTCATTTGTTCCGATAAATAGAAAAAGTGCAGACTTGCACTTGTCAAAGTTATTTCTGTTTGCTCCAACTCTGTTTTTGTTTCTTTGTTCTCAGGTAATCGTTTTCTTCCTTTTTGAATTTGGTCAGCAGTTATCTTTTGCTGTCTTATCTTTGTGTCTTTGTGTGTGTGTGTGTGTGTGTGTGTGTGTGTGTGTGTATGTGTGTGTGGGTGTGTGTGTGTGTGTGTGTGTGGTTTGGGTGGATGGGTGTGTGTGTTTGGTAAGAAAGACCGAGAAAGAAAAGGAGACTGTTTATATTTAAGGGATTTAAAAGGAAATTTGTACAATAAAAGGTTATGTCAGAATCACCGCACAATCTAAGGCTTTTGCTCGGTTCATTCTTCTCTTCTGACTTTACCCAGCCCTGCTTTTATCCTGCTAACCCAGACAGTTTCTGAACATTAAACACAAATAACTCTCATTTGTGTCAGAAAGGATATTCCGAGGGGGGGAAATACACACAGGTTTTGCTGTGTAACAACAAGCTGATGTAGACATACTTAGAATGCAGTTTTCATCTAATTCTCATTTTGAAACTCTATACACGTAGCGTGCGATTTGTATTTACATCCTGTTTAATGTATCACTTTTTCACCTTCAGGCAGTGAAAGAAGAACATCGCGGTTATCAAAGATGGCTCCCGTCCAGTTGGAGATCCCATTCTCAAATAGCTTCACCAGAGGAGGTGTGTGTTTGTCGTTGTTTTTCAAATATTGAGTATTGTGTGTGGTTCTGCTGCCGATGAAATCTGAAGCGCTATCGTCACCTCAACACTGTAGCTCTAATTTAATCCGCTAAAGTCACGGGGAGCTCCTGAAATTGATCATCTCCATAAATTTCAATTCTTCATACCTGGAAATTAAGTTTCTTTGTGTAAGGAGAGCATTCTAAAAATATAGAGTGAATTCTAGAGGCGAAATTCATAAATAGTATGTTTTTTTTGTTGTTTGTAGTTTTCCTGACTCATTAGCTTTGCTGTAATGGTATCCTCCAGATAAAGACTTAATGTACCGCTAAGCTGATATGTTGTTGTGACTGTTTGTGTTGGAACTCTTGAAAAGATAACTCAGTACAGTGTTTTTGTCTTGGGAGTCTGCTCATAGCTTAGCCGTTACTCACCAATTCAGATTAAAGTTCAGAGGCAAAGATATATTTCTGATTGACTCAGCGGGTTTTGAGCTCCCTCATGAAACCATGACACATCACCTCCTAAATTTTTGCACTCGTGTCTTTTGGGTATAGACGAGTGCTCTGCTCCCAGTTTTTTCATCCCATGAGTTACGAAAGCTGTAAGAAAAGACCCTAAAAAATATTTACTAATCTTGAGATATAACTAATCATCAAAGTATCTGATTTTTTCCTGTCTTAAGACGCTTTATTGTTATTGTAAAAATTAGAAGCATTTGTCTCTTTACTTTATGAAACCATATGAAATTCTTTGCAAAACCACACGAAAAAAATAAGAGTTTAGTCTGACTCAACTCACTTGTATGAAGTTTTTTGATAGGAGTGACATGGCTTTTTGCCCAGGGCGGATGGGGGCACAACAACTAAAAACAAAACGGTATTAGTCTGAAGAGTTTTCTCTTGCTTAATTGAATGTCTATGGAAATAGGTGCCTCCCTTTAGTGTGTGGACAATGTAAGGTGTAATGATCCCAAACACCTGCTGGTGGCTGAAGTTGATAAACGGCCATTTAGGTTTTTTAGGAATCTGGAGTTCATTTGATCTTCTAGTTCAAAATCTCAACTATTTAGACCTTTACACCTAGAGGGTTTGACATATTTAAAAAATGGATTGAAATGTTAAGGATGCTTCAAACATGGTTGGTGATTTTTTTTCAGTTTTAGATGTTTACATACACTATATAAAAAAGATGCGTAAGATTGTCCATCATGAAATCTAACTTAATATTTTCTGTTAAACTTTTTGTATTACTTTCTTCAAATTCAGAGGTTGACGTATATTTCCTTACAATTTAGACCAAATGTTTTGGCTTTTGTTCCATAGGTTCTGAATTTTGCCTTAATTTCCCTGACACAGCTGGAGTAACTGAGTCAGGTTTTAAGGCTGCCTCGCTCACCTAACTTCTCAGCGCTGCCTACAGATTTTCTATTTGACAAAAATCTGGCTTTTCAGTCAGTCCAAAATACTGACTTAGTCATAGCTGCCAAATTAATTACAACGTGCCTTTAAAGGACAACTAAGTCATCTTTCATGTCAGTTTTATTTTTAAAATCTAAATTTAAAGAAAGTAAAAATATCTAATTATACTGGCATTTGTAATGAGTAAAAATAATTTTGGTAACCTCACCTGACCTAAAACAAGAAACATTTAGCTTGGTTAAATTAATGTGTCTTTTTATATTTGTAAGTGGGGGATAAAAAAAGGTTATTCTTACTTTTCTAAAAAAAAAAAGAGAGAGAGAGAGCAATATTTATCAATCGGTTCATCCTCATCAATTACCAGATTTACATTTTTTTATATTTTGTCATGTTTCTGCTGAGTTGCATATCAATTAATTAATTTGATTTTTTTTTGTGTGTGTTTTTTATTTTTTTGTTTTGCAGAATTTGCTTTGTTGATGAGTACGGGTGTGTGTGTGATTAGTTGTGTTTGGTAGTAGAGGCTTGCCCAGGGTGCCAATTATGCAAGAATCACCACTTTTCTTAATAACAAACATTTCACATCTGCTCTGCACAAAATAATCCTAAATCTGGTCCTTTTTTTGTAGACTCTCCCAGTCATAACACGGAAAATTCATTCATGTACGCTTTTGTATAACAAACATTCTCCCGATAATAAAAAATGAATTTTTCATACTGTTGCTATGTATGGGCCGGTCTGTTGTCTGTTTGCATGTTTGTGAGGTTGTAGGTTTGGTTGGTATTATGGTGACGTTAATTTTACCCCATCCTCTCTCCCATACCCAACAACCACTCAGTGCTTGAGTACAGAGACAAACTATTCTCTCACTCAAACCAAAAACCTGCCAGTAAGGAACGAATCCACAACCAAGGTATAGTGAAACTGTTGCTTCCCCTCCTTTCTAACGCATCTGTTGAGCCTCTGCTTTTCTGCTCCCTCTAATCTACACAAACGCTCACTAACCAGGTCAAATAACATGGCTCACAGTGCTGCAAAGCTCTTACTTAGACCTTTGTGGAACGTCCTACTAATCGTGGCTGACTTTGTGGCTGCTTCTCTGGGAGCTGTGGTTTTTCACAAGCCAGAGTGGCTGCTTTGATATGGTCTTTTCTGTTGTTCATGTCTTGACTAAGCACTGCTGTGGTCAGCCATGAGCCGGGTCCAAAACGACAAGGAGAGGAAGCCATTTGTCATAAAACAAGACTCAAACATAATGAAGCTCCTGCAATCCTGCGGCTCAGAGAACACGCATCAACTAAGCAAGAAATCTGCATGCCAGGGAAAAAAAGTCCTCCAAATATATTTGCTATATGCGTGACGCCAGTGCTTTTTGGTTTATTACCGAGTCATATCTTAATTCTGTCATCAGGTCTGGCTTCAAATGTAAACAGTTAACTGATCAGATCTATGAAAAATTTTACAGGATGCTTATAAAACTCGATATGTTTCAAAATAAAGAACAACAGCCAAGCATTCCGAATATTTTGAAGGGATTTTAGTTTAAACGATTAAAAGCTTCTATTAAATTGTTCTCCTTTAAGGAGTTCATAAAAATTAAATTCAAAAGGCCTGAAAGTGATTTTCTGTGAAAAACACATCCCTTGATGGTGATTTACGATGTTTGGAAGATTGGGCATGCTGGCTTTCATAGAAATTGGTTCGTAGACTTGTTGACTTGCTAAGAATTCCAGCAACTTCTGCTTCTAATATCTCAGATCCACACATACAACTGCTTTGCTGGCAGACACAAGACATTAAGGTGTTTATATAATCCAAATTGAACTGCTGTGCATGTGAATGTAGTCTGCATGTCGTACGTTATTCATTATTCAGTCGTAGTTTATTTGACAGCATGTGTACATTAGTGCCATTCAGACAAGCCAGCCCCTGCACATGTGCGAATGAATGTAGCTTATAATTCTTTTGTAAATGTCTGTTTGCAGGCATGTGGGCCAGTCTACGCTCAAGCGGCAGACTTTCTCAGCACCCATCACAGGGTGACGTGGGCACCAGACTGGGAGGGAAGGATCTGGCGCCCCCTGCAGGAAGCAGCAGTCTGCAGGCTCAACTCCGGAAACACCAAGCCGCCTTTTACATCTTTGGAGAAAAGTCACATCTCAGGGTGAGAAACATAAAATCAGAATCTCTGAGAAGTTATGAGTTGTTTTATTTTGCACACTTATTTGTAGCTTAGTCATGCTGTTTTGCAGCATGATCAAGTTCTATATAATTTTTGTGAACTGTAAGCACAGGTTCGATTATCTCTTTTTATAGAAATCAGAATTCCTCCCTACCGTTTAACATGTACAGTGGCTTGCAAAAGTATTCGGCCCCCTTGAACCTTTCCACAAACATTTTTTACAAATAACTGAAAAGTGGGATGTGCGTAATTATTCAGCCCCCTGATTCAATACTTTGTAGAATCAACTTTTGCTGCAATTACAGCTGCCAGCCTTTTAGGGTATGTCTCTACCAGCTTTGCACATCTAGAGACTGACATCCTTGCCCATTCTTCTTTGCAAAACAGCTCCAGCTCAGTCAGATTAGATGGACAGCATTTGTGAACAGCAGCTTTCAGATCTTGCCACAGATTCTCGATTGGACTGGATTGGATCTGGACTTTGACTGGGCCATTCTAACACATGGATATGTTTTGTTTTAAACCATTCCATTGTTGCCCTGGCTTTATGTTTAGGGTCGTTGTCCTGCTGGAAGGTGAACCTCCGCCCCAGTCTCAAGTCTTTTGCTGACTCCAAGAGGTTTTCTTCCAAGATTGCCCTGTATTTGGGTCCATCCATCTTCCCATCAACTCTAACCAGCTTCCCTGTCCCTGCTGAAGAGAAGCACTCCCAGAGCATGATGCTGCCACCACCATATTTGACAGTGGGGATGGTGTGTTCAGAGTGATGTGCAGTGTTAGTTTTCCGCCACACATAGCGTTTTGCATTTTGGTCTCATCTGACCAGAGCACCTTCTTCCACATGTTTGCTGTGTCCCCCACATGGCTTGTGGCAAACTGCAAACGGGACTTCTTATGGTTTTCCTTTAACAATGGCTTTCTTCTTGCCACTCTTCCATAAAGGCCAACTTTGTGCAGTGCACGACTAATAGTTGTCCTATGGACAGATTCCCCCACCTGAGCTGTAGATCTCTGCAGCTCGTCCAGAGTCACCATGGGCCTCTTGGCTGCATTTCTGATCAGTGCTCTCCTTGTTTCGGCCTGTGAGTTTAGGTGGACGGCCTTGTCTTGGTAGGTTTACAGTTGTGCCAAACTCCTTCCATTTCTGAATGATCGCTTGAACAGTGCTCCGTGGGATGTTCAAGGCTTGGGAAATCTTTTTGTAGCCTAAGCCTGCTTTAAATTTCTCAATAACTTTATCCCTGACCTGTCTGGTGTGTTCTTTGGACTTCATGGTGTTGTTGCTCCCAACATTCTCTTAGACAACCTCTGAGGCCGTCACAGGGCAGCTGTATTTGTACTGATATTAAATTACACACAGGTGCACTCTATTTAGTCATTAGCACTCATCAGGCAATGTCTATGGGCAACTGACTGCACTCAGACCAAAGGGGGCTGAATAATTACGCACACCCCACTTTTCACTTATTTATTTGTAAAAAATGTTTGGAATCATGTATGATTTTCGTTCCACTTCTCACGTGTACACCACTTTGTATTGGTCTTTCACATGGAATTCCAATCAAATTGATTCATGTTTGTGGCTGTAATGTGACAAAATGTGGAAAAGTTCAAGGGGGCCGAATACATTTGCAAGCCACTGTATGTTTCAGTCAGGGTTTGCCTGAGCAGAACGTTGAGCAGCACAGCATGCAGAACTTTAAACATACCATAATGTATACCTACAATAGTTTCCAGTTAAGTACTGGGGAATTACATTTGTTCAGGTGCTTAACAAAAAAAAAAAAAACAGCAAATGACATGGTTGCCACTCAATTAGGGTCTTTTCAAATAATGAAACTAAGGTTGTCTTATTACTAGAATCCCAAACCTACGGCGTTTACATGTATCATGTTCTTGTCTTTGAGTGTGCATTCTTATGCTTGTTTAAATACAGGGACTCAGAATGGACTCCTCTCTGAACTGTGAGCTGGTGCCGGTGGAGTTTGCAGATGCGCGTCAGGTGAAAGCTGCATTTAAAAAGCTGCTGAGGGCCTGCGCCCCCAGTGCCCCCTTCTCCGACTCAGACGACTCCTTCCTCAAAGCCCTGGAGGACTCTGAGTGGATGCTGCAGGTGACTAACAGCCAACACTTCCTTTTTTTTTGCCCGCCAGCAGGATATTTACTGGGAGTCGGGCTAAAGGTTATGTGAGAATGAAATGGTCATCCTGTATAGCAGATTCACATTATGGATAAATGATGTGAATAAATCAACTCTGTAGCCATTTTCCCAAAAGGAAATACATTCTTAAAGAAGGGCTGAGAGCATGCTTGTTGTCTGATTGCCCCCTGCACCCTTACATTGGGCACTCACAGTTAAAGAACACAATCTGTGGGAAGCTAGCAGGTGCTGAATAATTATTTTGCCCCTACACCAAACATGGGAATATGTCCAGGGTGGATAAATCTTGTGTGTCTATTTGTACATTTGCTCATCTGCGCATATATCAACTTTTCACAGCTTCACAAGATCCTGCAGCTGGCCCTAAATCTGGTGGAGCTTCTGGACAGCGGCTCATCCATTCTGCTCAGCCTGGAGGACGGCTGGGACGTCACCACACAAGTAAGAGAGCTGCATTAATGCCTTCCTGAACGATGCAAATAAATATACACAGATGTGAGGAAGAGGATGAGATCAGTTGATCCACAAAGACGTTTGGCAGATCTCTGCTGATAAAGATCTCAAATGAGACACCCAGTCTCCATGTGCTGTTCATATTACAGCTGCATTTGTACAATCTGATTACCGCTGCAAATTTGTTTTGTAAAAAAAAATTAGTTTAAGTGCCTCTTTGAATCATTTCAGTTCCTGCTGATTGTTTTACACGTGGAAAGCTTCCCGTCGACCGTTCGTTTGTTAAGCCATGCTGAGGAATCCTGTCATGTCACACTTCAGTGTCCCTGAGTAGTTTATGGAGATTGAAATCAGAAACAAGTATCTTCACACTGCACCTCAGAGTCAGCCATGTGTGACTCATAAATCTCCCATCTCCACTATTCCCGCTCATCCTCTGATCAGCTGTGTCACTGATATCCAGATAGGTTGAAAGGTCTCAAGTATTGCAACCTTGCTTCACTAAATCTCTCATCTCTAATCTTGGTTTCTAGGCTCATGGTTCTGATTTTGTAGGTATGTAAACAACACATTTGTTGAAGTCCCGATCGGTCGTCAGTATCTTAGCATTTTTTATTTGTTTTCTGAGCTCATGTTTTCCATGGTGACCCTCGCTCATGTTTGTCTCTTGATATGTTTATGAGGCTTGTAAGGCCCCAGGCTGCTGCTCTGAGGATCCCTCATGTGCGGCACGTGTTCGGCCCTGAGCATCTTTCGCCATAGGCCGCCGGCTCCAGCAGACCAGGTCCAGCTCGCCCCCAGCACACACAAATGGGATCCATATGCTTTGGCTCTCCCTACCTCGCTTCATAGGCACCCAGCAGACAGGATGCAGAACTGTCTTTGCCTTTTTTTCTACAGACTGTTCATCCCCACCTTCTTCTCGCACTTCCTCAGAGGGTTCATTTAGTTGCCAAAGCTCAGGGGATTTTTTTTGTCTACTTGGGGCTGGATCTTCTTGAAAACCCCAAAACGGAAACCCTAAACTGCATTTCTTGCTCATTCAACGCGCGTCAGGGCTCATTAGCTAAGAGGACGCGAGCAGGGAGGCATGATAACCACACAGCATGTATAGACAAGTGGTTCTCATATGTTGTTTAGTACAAATGGGGCAAGTGTATCTCAATAGGTTACTATGATAATGCTTATTGATGAGTTAACTTGTATTTCTTTAGAACTGATGGTCAAGCAAGACCAGGGGTGTCCATATTTAGTCCACGAGAGCTGCTATCCTGCAAACTTTAGAGCATCCCGACTGCAACACACCCGAATCAAATGGCTGAACTCCTTCCTCAGCACGTCATTTTACCCAAAGACTAGTAACAAGCTATTCATTTCCTTTAGTGCTGGAGAAGGAATGCATCTAAAGTCTGTAGGATGGTAGCTCTCGAGGACTGGACTTCAGCACCTCTGGTCAAGACTATACGCTGTTCAGTTTGTTAAGAGTTAGAGGTGTGGTTCAGTAAATTTATACATCACAGATTCTGTATAGTTGTGTTAAAACAGCTGCCAGTCTGTTTAACTAGTCCAATGATCGAGGATATTTGGTGACTATCCGGACTTTTTAACCAGCCATTGTAAATTACTAAAACAAACAAAAGCCCCGGTTTATTTCTGAATGGCAGTGTTGCTAGCGTTGTTAGTGATTTTTTTTTTTCAATACTGGGCTCAGACCAAAAAGCTATAACTGATGTCAAAGATTCATTTACTTCATCGCTGTAATATGTCAATGGTGCATAGTCTTTTAAACGCATTCATGTTATTAGGCTGCCACATCAGGAAAAGAGACATGACCACAAGATTTTATGCACTTGGCGACAGATGTAAACATTCCAGTCATTTCATATTAATCGTTCAGTGCATCATCACCATAAAGGAATGCTCCTATTTTCTCTTAGAATGCTCTCTCAGGATCAGAATTCAGAACTGCATGTTCACTGATTGTATGTTGGTCAGTTCATCATTTACACATGTGCAGTTTAGGGTTTTTGCAAACATAGCTTGTAGCTTATAAGTAGAGATGCATTAATGAGAATTGTGTGGGTATTTATGAATTTTTTCTGAAGCTGATTTTGACGTCTCTAAGAACAGCATTCAAAGTATTTTTTTCTAGCAGTAGCAGCAGAAGTGACGTCTTGCCACAGCAGTAACTGTTAAACAAGGTTTTACTCATTTAAAACAAAGACAAAAGTAATACCGGTTCACATTTTAAACTGTCTTTAGCATCTTCTATTTAGAGTAGTTGTAAAGCGGGGTCTCAAACTCCCGTCCTCGAGGGCCGATGTCCTGCAAGTTTTAGACATGTCTCTCTTTCAACACACCTAAATCGAATAATTAGGTCATCAGCAGGATCCCGTAGAGCCTAACTGTCTGCAGAGGAGAGAATTTAACCATTTGATTTGGGTGTGTTGGATCGGGAACACACATAAATGTTGCAGGACTGGAATTTAAGACCCCTGCTCTAAAGACCACATGAAAAGTATATATTCTTTGAAACACTCATTTCCTATAAGTTGGACCAAATTTTGTTTTCTTATGACTTTTGAAATTATGTGCAATTAAAAAAAATTATGTTTTAATATTTCTACGTTTTTGTTTTTGTTTTTTCCGTCCCTGAGCACCTGACCAGTAAATACACATTTTGTGTGCTTTTATTTTACTGTAAAACTGTCTTATTTAGAACACAGGATATTGGCTGTTACTTGCAGATAACTTTTAAAGTGGTGATAGAGAAAATTCAGTCAGAAAATTAAGTAATCCTCCATCATATTCTTACTATACAATCAACAATGTAGCATACATAATATGATCACCACCTAAGATACAATGCTAATTTTTTTCCTGGAAAAAAATATAAATCTGGACCACATTGGCTACATTTAATACACAGCATGTATACCAAACATCTGCACCACTGCCAGAGAATTTACAATGCCAACTTTTCAGCAATGACTCAGTAATAACATTATTGACCTCAAGCGAAAGTATGCAAACGCTCTGTCTACGCCGATTTAAAATTCACAAAATTTAGGATGAAACAGAAACCTACCCTGTCCCCATGCAAATGAACTGGTCTCTAAATTCCACACCTCGATCCTAATGCACATCCACTATTCAAACCGCGGTCAATCAAAAGTAACCCATTTATTTCTAAGACATGACAGGACTTGATGATCCATGACATCTGCTTAATTTCCTCACGTTTAGAATATTCTAACGCACGTTTTTAAATACGTAAGCATAAATGGCCTAATGTCACAATTAACATTAATGAGTATTAATGTGATAGCAGCTTGATCCTCTTCTTAACTGAGATTTCTAAAAGCTTGACAACATTTCTAAATCAAACATGTTCCATGAAAGACAGAGGTTGACAACTCAAAAGGATAAAACGGAGCAACTTGGTTATAACCCATTCAGTCTTCCTGTTACCTGCTTATAGTCATGCTCTCGCTCATTTGCTCACAGCCTAAATAAATCACATACATGTCCGTGGTTAATTGCTATATGTTTTGATGTTGTAGAAAGAAGTTTCCTTTAATTAGGTTTTTACATCTCTGTGCTCAATCTGACTTCATATTTTAATATCAGTACTGAAAATGGCTTGCTTTTGAGTTTTCTTTCATCAGTAACAACTTCCACGACATAGTGTTATCAGCCTGACCTGGTAGCAATCTGCTGCATTCACTGATCGGAAAAAGATACGATTTCAAAATTTCCCATTGCCATTTCCTTAGTCAGAATCGATTTGCCTTTGCATTTCTAAAAAGAACCAGAAATAGTAATATGCAGGTGTGACAGAAGGAGCAGCATTGTATTTACCTTGATAATGGTAGATGTTCTGATCTCTTTGATGAATTGTGTGGTTTTTTTATGCGTTTCTCTTCTCAGGTTGTTTCATTGGTACAGCTGCTGAGCGATCCCTTCTATCGCACCCTGGATGGTTTTCAGGTGCTCCTGGCAAAAGAGTGGCTCTCCTTTGGCCATAAATTCAGCCAGCGGAGCAATCTGAGTCCCAGCAGCCAGGGCAGTGGCTTCACTCCCATTTTCCTGCAGTTCCTGGACTGTGTGCACCAGGTGAGCTTCACACCCTTCTATCACAGATCCTCCAGCATCTCTTTCCTTGCTACGTGACTCTCCTCAGCTTTCCCTCCGTGACTTTAACTCCATTCATGACTTGCTTGTGAGCTCATTAGATTCCTCAAAACTGAACAGACCAGTTTAGCATTTCAGCTGTCACTAATTAGATGTTTGTGTAGTTAGGCACCTCTCAGTGCTGGATGTGTTACAGTTTATTGCACCTAAAAGTGTGCAGAGAGGCTGCTACCCAGATCCTCAGTAACCTCAGCCATCAGAGTTGAGCTGTCTGTGCTCGCGTGTTTCAATGTCCGCTTTTTGTTTAAAGCCGCATGTGGAAAATTGCAGTTTTGGGGATTGAAGAAAGGAAGAGGGGGGATTTGGGTGTACTTCAGGCTTTGTGGGGAAGGAGGGCGGTGGCCCCAGATTTAAGAATGAATCCCAGACAGCTGAGAAACAGAAATCTCTGTCCTCTCCGAAATGCAAAATTAGAAGAATGCTATGGAGTTTTTTCTGTCTCCTGAGGTCTCACAGACCCACTCCCATCCACTTACATCAACGCATAGTTTCTTCATTTGTCTTTTGAAAGTGCAGGCTTGCCAAATAACAAGTGTTGGCGGGGATTCTGGGGTCTGGAGAGTTATAAACAGGGGAAGGGAGAAGAGAATCGGACAAGAGCTCAAAATAGAAGTGCATCATCTCCAAAACAGCTGTTGTTTTTGCCAGCAGACCCAGGTGGCCTCAAATATTCAGCACTCTTGTCACACTGCTGGATGGGAACAATAGATCCGCAGTCCGGCGAGCTCAGTCTGGATTGTGTCTGGCTGTGATGATATTACTGACCTCTGCGGGGGACAGGAGATGCTCTTTTCCTGTTTCTAATTTATACAGTGGAGATGTGAAGCTGATGCACAAAGATGCATTCAAGCTGTCCCACACATGGACACACACAAGGACTTTCCCTTCTGGCCTCTAACTGTCTTAATCTTTTTTTTCTAATGTTCTTGCAGATTTTGGACCAGCATCCTCTGGAGTTTGAGTTTAATCAGTATTATCTAAAGTTCCTGGCCTATCACCACAACTCCAACCGCTTCAAGAACTTCCTCTTGGACTCGGACTACGAGCGCTTGGAGCATGGTCGGTGTCATTGAAGTTTAAACTATAGATAATTTTTTTTTTTATCTTTAAAATGGGAAAATCATTCGTTATTCTGAAATATGTCACCCAGAACCATTTTAATGAGTTGAAAACTTCAAAAATAGTCTTGGACAGCGTTGTTAGGCCAGAAGAGTCAAAATTACTGTTACAGCCGTGCAAAAGTATTAATGCCTGTTTCCCATTTATTCATGTTTAAACCTCAAATTTGGGTTTTATGAGGTAGATCAACACAAAGGGGGACATAAATGCAAAGCGGAAGGACAATAATACCTGGTTATATAAATCTATTATTAGTAATAATCTTAAGATGTTTATTAGGGAACATCTGTGAACAAACAGCATCCTGATGACAGGGTACACAGCAGACAGATCCAGGAGAAGCTTATGCAAGAACCGAATTAGGTTTTAAAATAATATCCCTATCACTGTTCAAGTCATCTTCTAAAGGTTTCCGCCACCCCGAACCTAAACAGCTAGACCTTGACAGAAAGAGCATTATGCCCATGGTAGCTTTGGAGAAGCAGCAATACACAGCTCATTGGGAAGAGCTCCACAAATATGGCTTTTTTGTAAGTGTGGCGAGAAGAAAGTCATTGTTGGAAAAAAGCTCAACAGTCCCACTTGCAGTTGTCCTTAAAGAAGGTGGAAAAGGTGCTCTGGTTGGATGAGACGTAATATCATGTTTTTTGCCTACATGCTAAATGTAGAAGGAAGCAAAAACAGTGCATCAACCTGAACCCACTATCTCCACAGTGAAACAAAGAGTGGCAGCATCATGCTGTGGAGATTGTTTTCTTCAGCAGTCTGGGGAAGAGGCTCTGTCCTCCTGCACCTATACAACTGCATGTAGTTGTATAGGTGCAGTTGTATAGCATCAGATTTTGAAAGTTTTTTCTTATTTTCTTTCCACCTCAAAATCATGTTGGAATAAAACCCCATAAAATACACTGAGGTTTGTGTTTGTAATGTTACAGTAAAAGGTTTATTAGATGAATTAGACTAACAAATCTGTGATTAAACTATGAGCCTTTTATTTGTTTATTCTATGAACTGTAACTAATAGATTTTTATGTATTTTTGTGGCATCGCTGTAGGCCCTTTTATTTACTTGATTGTGATGACACTCACTTAAAAAGGGCGCTCCCATTTCTATAAAATAATATATTGATAGCTTTTCTCCAACATTTACAGCAATCTGTTTGTTGTTGTTTTTACATCAGCTGAAGCTCCAGCACATTTAGGTTTTTGAGTTTGACTGCTCCACCTGCTTTCATTTTAAACAGGGTTGCTGTTTGAGGACAAAGGGGATAAGCAGACCCGCAGAGGCATCTGTATCTGGGATTGTATCAACAGGATGCACCGGAGGAGTCCCATCTTCTTCAACTATCTGTACAGCCCCTCAGAGAGCGAAGTGAGTCTTTCTGCTTCCTGTCTGTCCTTCACTGCAGAAACGAGTAATAACATGATAACTAGAATACGTTTCAGCTTCAACAATCCTTGTTTAAGTTTAGATAAATAAACCAAGTGTCTCTAATTTGCTCAACAGATGTTCAAATTGCAGCTTTACAAAGTGCATTTTAAAAAGTAAATCCTTAGCCATTTTCACATCATTGTTCATGCAACCCAAAACTAAACTTAGCTGCGTTTTAAGATGCTGCATTCAATAATAGTAGTCGTAACAACGTCTAATTGTAGCTGCTGTTAACGATTATTTTATCTTGTTTAAAATAAATTATATTGCTAAGATGGTTGAGGTTAACACTGGCTGAGTTTGTTAACTTCAGGTTCTGGTACTGTAAACCCTCGGGTACACACAGGTATGCCTTAGCTAGTTCTGCCCATCCTTCCTGATGGGACCGTAATCTTTGGCTCTACTAAATTCATTAAACCCTGAAAACTTACTTTGAACAAGACCGATTTAGGGCACGTCCTCCTTTTGAAGATGAAACATGTCTGTAAGCGTGCTGTAAAGCTTCAGTAAAACCCTTCCTCAGTTTTCTAAGTTTTTCTGTCTAATCAGTTTCTACGCAGATCTTCTTGTCAGCTCTCTCTTTAGCTTCTTTTACGTTTCTGCATTTGACGAAACTTTGGTAACTTGAGTTCAAAGCCTGATTTACGCTCGAGCCCAACAGTACAAACTGCTGCTGTGTTGCAGCTGGCCGTGAAATATTGACGCCAGTCAGCAAAGAGAGCATTTAATTAGAAACTTGAGATTAGACCATGTGTTATTTGTGTGTTTCACTCTTGATGTAATTTCTTCTGTTTATCTCATAGTATTTATCTACTGTGTCTGAATGTCACAGCTTATAAGGCCTAAAATGACTTCTGGAGAAATATTTACCTTTTATTAGACAGAACTGAGCTTAAAATGATGGACAATTATCGAGTTTTTCATAACTGGGGGGTTGGTGAATGTGATAAGAACTATGATAAATGGTGATAACAAACTCTACTTGTGTACAGTGCTATTGAACTTTATAGCTGCACTATTTAATGTGACCCATGTAGTGATGTAGCCTAATTAAAGAAGAAAAATAAACAGGCAAGTGGTGAATCAGAGGTTCCTGTGAAGCTTGCCCATGATCTTAAATAAATGTCCACTTTGATTCACAGGTGAATGAATTTTGGTCATTTTGAATTGAACTGATACAGGAAGCTTGATATGTGTTGTACCGGAGTTTGTTGCTGCTGTTCCAGATGTGCATAATCCTGTTGAGGAAAATTTACAGAGTATCCTTGAGTCAGCAAATTAAAGGGTCAGATTTAAGTAAAATATGCAAACTGTTTAAATGGATGAAGTTGGATTCTGTTGTTGTGGCATAAAGGAACCTTAAATTGTGATTGCAGATTACTTATAATTTCCTCCCTGTTTAGCCTTAACAGATGGTATCTGGTTTGATTACCTCTTTAAAGAATAAACCACGTGGCTCTTATTGTGCAGGTGGTCCTGAAGCCGTTCATCACCATCCCCAGCCTCATCAAGTGGGACTTCTTCACAGAGGAAACTCTGTCGACGGGGCCGTGCTACGACTGGAGGATGATGGCGGTGAGGTCAGAGAGCACGGAGGAGGCGGACGCCAACGCAAACAGTAAGAGGAGGATCGTTTGGCCGTGTTACAGCAGTGTGAGCAGTGCCCAGCCAGACGCCATCACTAAACTTCTTTCTGTAAGTATCTGTGCTCCAAAGGTTTGATTTTAAGTTTTCTGGTTGCTTTTCTGTCACTTTTCTAATTGTTTTTGGTCCTGTTGCTGCGATAGGACATCGAGAGGCTGGAGGATGAGCTGAACCAGGGCCCTGAGAAATGGCAGACAACTCTGGAGAGAGTCCGACTAAGCATACAGGAAGATCTCAAACAAGAAGGAAATGTGGGTGTTTTCGGAAGATGTGACACGTATATTAGAAAAGCTAGAGAACATAGTAACATTTTATTAAACCTGTATGTGCATCTGTGTTACTCTACAGCTCCGTAAGCAGTCGATGTCCCTCTCAGGCCTCATTCCCACGTCCAGCCTGCAGGCCTTCCAGCGCCGCTCCATGCTGCATCTGCCAGACAGCGGCCTGGGCGACGACCACAGCACTGCCACAGCCAACGGGATCAACCGCCGCGCTGCAACACTTTACAACCAGTTCACCCCCAAGAGCGAGGAGAACAGGTGGGTCATGAACTGCCTGATCTCCGAAACTAACAAGAAGGAACACATCTGATTCACTGGCCGAGGGGCCAGTCCAGATTTGGAAGATGATTCAGCCCTGTGGTATGCTCCGTGTCATCTTTGTGAGAATTGTCTGTACTCTCGCTTAAAGTTGGATGTGTGATTTTACAATTATGGAGAGGTTAAAGTACAGTCTCTTGGCTCAGATATTGGGATATTTTCTTCTGGGCTGAACAAACAGTCATTAAAATCTACTTTATATCCTTCTTTTTTTTGATGATTTTTGCATCTGCTCCTCATTTTTCAAATTCCAAATGAAGTTCTGACAGATGACTTTACAGAAATGAAGTGATTCCCAAACCTAACATTATCACCATTGAAAGGTTTTTCTTTATATCGGTTAGTGTTGGTGCTAAAAATGACTAAGAATTTTCCTCATTGTGCAAGATAAACCACAGAAAAGTAAAAAAACAAACATTGCTCAAGCTGATATTGTTTTATAGATAGATCGTCCTGGGATCTAAAGACTGACAGACCTTTTCTTGTTCTACTCCAGGTCTTATGAGGGGATCCTTTACAAACGTGGAGCTCTGCTGAAAGCCTGGAAACCTCGCTGGTTTGTGTTGGACGTCACCAAACACCAGGTGAGCGAGCCGCTCCCCGTTCACATTGCGCTGACGGTCCAACTGAATGTGAAGCAGCGGGTTAACTCTGATGTCCTCACAGCTCAGATACTACGACACCGGCGAGGACACGAACTGCAGGGGCCACATCGAGCTGGCCGACGTGGAGTCTGTGATGATGGCCACGCCCACTATTGGTGCCCCCAAACACATCAGTGAAAAGGCTTTCTTTGACGTGAGTACATGTTGTTCTACAAGTGGTGCTGCTTTTTCCAGTATACCTATTCACACTCATGCTGTTGATCTAAGGTGGGTTACCTTGTTTAGGAACCCCAAAACGATTTGAATTAATATTTGAACAATCTGGTTGTAGCACCCAACTCTGTCCCAGTTTAAATGGAGGTGTTGATTTGTGTTGTGTTCTTCCTTCAGCACTCCCATCATCTTTCTGCAATGCACGAGTACATGATGTAACCACCACCATGCCTGACAGTTGTAGTGTTTTTAGCTTCTGAAAGCATCAACCCTAAGTCTTCCAAACACGTTTTTGTGGCCAATCAGCTCAATATTTGTCTCGACTGACCATAATGTGTCGGATCATAAACAGTTCCTTGAACAAAAGCATCGCGCTTCCTAATATATTTTGTCTTTAGCTTTGCTGTTTTGTTAAAAGCAGCAGAGAAAAGCTCAGCAG
Source organism: Valencia hispanica (assembly GCA_963556495.2). Taxonomy (NCBI): domain Eukaryota; kingdom Metazoa; phylum Chordata; class Actinopteri; order Cyprinodontiformes; family Valenciidae; genus Valencia; species Valencia hispanica. The sequence continues at coordinate 31,917,089 of OY747701.1, read as the reverse complement.
ATCAGCTGAAGACACAGACTGATACTTCATATTTAGACTCATCCAGACTGAAAAGAGTCTTTTTGCTCTCACTGCAGCATTGATTTATAATTGAGGCATGTGATCAGAGAAGGAACATGCAGGACCACGGCTTCTTAGACAGACTCTTAGTATTTCACAGAATTTCACGTCATAGAAAACAGAACGTGGTTTATTTAGTAATCGTGTACTCACATCGTCTGGCTGCATTAATCTTGTTCTGGATATTTATGGCAATGAAGAATCAGTGTCTGGATCTTTAGCTCCTAATAACTGATTCCCAGTCATGTCCTGCTTTTTTTTTATTATATATATATATTTACAAAATTTCAATTGAAAATGTTTAAACATACCTTATTTTAATATATATATGTGTGTGTATTTATCTGATGGCCCTTTAGCTAAAAACCAACAAGAGAGTCTACAACTTCTGTGCTTCCGATGCGCCCAGCGCTCAGGTGTGGATGGATAAGATCCAGAGCTGCATATCCGACGCCTGAACGCCAAGGTTAAATGATATATCACCGTCATCAGAGGTGGAGTCGTGTGGCTGAGAGCTGAAACATGACGACAGCTCAGTTCGGCTTTCAGGTGTCTTTAATTTAAGGGGACCACAGCAAATAAAGTGCCTGATGGTGGAGAATGAACCTCCTACTTCTCTCGCTGCAGCTGCTCAGGCCTCCATCACCCTGCAGGTGGAGCACATCGGCCTCAGCTTTCCACTCCCTCTGACCGGGGAGCAAAGCAAATATAAGCTGAAGTTTTTAAGAGACTGTGCTACCAAGGAAATTTCAAATTGTTTTAATATATCATAGCTATGTCACTGGCCATTGAAACTGTGGGTAAAACTTAAAATCATATAGAAAGTAGCTTGTAAAAGATTTTCTATCAGATATTTTACTACAAGGATAAGGTTATCGCTGCTTAAAGAAACGTATAAACCGCCAAAAACTCAGATTTTAATGCACAACTTTAAAAAAAGAAAAAGCAATTTGTTTGCACTTAGCGCTAAAGTATGCACTCTTTATTGAATATTGACTTTTTAGCAGATGCAAACAGCCAGGATTCAGGCATTATTTACAGTGTACAAGTGGTTGTGATCGTTTAAATGAAAAGAATTTGCACAGCGGTTTCAAAAGGTGTTTTTTTTTTTTTTTTTTTTTTTACATGGTGTTTTTGCTATTTTGTTGAATGTTGTTTTAACTTCTTAATTAACTTTGATGTCTCATGCAATGTAAATTATTATTTTTTATTAAATGTGTTACAGTGCAAGTGTGTTGTGTTTTTTTTCTGTAAATACTTTTGCTTATTTTGTATCCTGTCTGCTCTGAACATGATTTACTTTTCTAACTTTGATTCTGATCTGTTTGTTTTTGATTCGTCTTTACTGATGAAACCCCCTGAATGTTCCCTGTTTGTGGTGAAATGTGAATGAAATGACCTTTTGTTGTTGTTGACGTTATCCAGGCAGGCTCTCTCTCTTAAAGGCTTTTTAATCATTTTTGTGTGCAGTTTTCTGATTATCTGCCCTATTTCTTTACAAGAAAAAAGCACATGAAGCAATTCAAAGATGTCAGAGGCTTTTTTTGTTACTACTTCTTTGTACCATATTTTGTGATGACACGTTTTTGCTAATAAATCAAACATACTTGAAAGAGCCTTTTTTACATTATTTAGAGTTCTTCTTCCCGACAGTGGCGGATCGAAAAGGCAACTTTCATGCAGTGAGACTAAATGTTATTCTAGGTGTGGCAAGATCATCTGACATTAAATGTGTAGTTGCGTTTTTTTTAGTGGAAAAAACATTTTTACACGACCTGTTTTGTTTGTAGACACACAACTGGTTGATTCTTTAAGTTTTGATGTTGCGGATAAACGAACAAAATTTTATCTATATCTTGCTTGATCAACTGAGCTCAGGACGATTAGTATGGACATTGTAATGATTGTAAATAAAAAGACCAGTGAGGAAAATATTTGCCGTCGATATTGTCATTGCAATATTTAAATATTTTTATTGGGCATCCCAAAGTCATAGTTTTCTAAGAATAAAAAAGCTTCTGATTGAGTTTTATTCAGTTTAATATATCATTTATGAGCAGCCATATTGTGCTTTTTAAACTGGTCTCAGAAGTGTTGTCTGGGCTCCCTGATCTGATCTCTGAGAAGACATCTAATAGGTTACTGCTCAAACTTCATTTTGTTTAAATCTTTTTAACCTTTTGGTTTTATGTTTTTTTTTGTATTTTTTTTTTTTTGTATCATCCTTTAGGAAGTTTTTAGTTTTGGTTAAGTAGGAAATTATGTTCAATTTGACATTTTACTCTGTTGGAAAAGGTAAGGTTCTCTATACGGCACCTTTCACTTTTGGTAATTTGAAGTGTTATAAAACAAAACAAAAACAGAGATAATAGAATCACGTCAAAAACACAAAACGCATCAAAAGAATGCATTGTGGTAGTCATAGTTTGGGCTTCGTATAAAAAAAGAGACATTAAAATTCAAATATGAGCAAATAAAAAGATATGTGCATGAAATAAAGCCAATTTTGACCTTCATGGGAAGGCTACGTTTTTCGTTCTGGTTCGAAGGAGCCAATAGTTTCTGCACTTCTCAGGTTTTCAGGGAGCATAGAAACTGAATGATGCCAAACCCTTGTTTAGCACTTATCCTGGCAGACATGTCTGTAATGATCTGAGTGGTCTCCAGGCCTAAAAACCTTATTGCTTTATAGATCAGCAGCACGATTTTAATGATTTTACAAACGGGGATCCAGAAGGAAGTGTGCAATGTGATTCATTATCCTGGTGTTGGTCAGGACTCTGCCAGCAGCATTTTTAAATGAGCTGCCTGACAAATATTTTAATTATTGAGAACTCTATATACAATTTACGATAATCGAACCTACTGAAAATAAAACTAGACTAATTAAGCAACAGATTTAAAGCGGTTGTTAAAATTGAGGTCTGAGACCACAATGACTAATAGGTTTTTTTGCACACTTATTGATCTTTAGCCTCATCAAATTCTGATTTCTAACTTTTCATTTTTGGAACCAAAACCAATGACTTCTCTCTTAATTTTTTTATTAAACTGCTTTTATACGGAGGTAATTCAGATCTATCCACATATTGTGGACACACAAACTCAGTGACTAAAGTGGACTAGGGTCTAGTGATGACACAGACATAAAGTAGTTTATCTTCCACATAGATTTTGTAAAAGCTGTTGTAGTACTTCATAATCTCAGCAAGGGAATTATCTAGATATTGAATAAAAGTAGCACAAGAATGAAACCCCAATCTGATCTTTCTCAGATTTATAATTAAGAAATGGCACAAAGTAGCCCTGATCAGCAAATAAGAGCTGTACCTACAGTCCTGCTTGGAGAAGTTTCCTCCCAGAGCTGCTAATGTGACTGCAATGTCTTGTCCTTCAGTGAGTCATATGATACGCTTTAAAAACGTTCACTATTTCTTGTTGCCATGTTTTTCTGACCTCTTAGAAACAGTTCAGATTTAATAAAGATTGTCTCTTAATGAAAGGTAACCAGACACTAAGTTTTTCTTTTTGTTATGAATATAGGTGTCTCCCCTGCCAGAGGTGGATGTGGTTAGGAGCCTGAGCTCATGGTGTTTGGCGCCTGGTTGGCGGAATAGAGCAGCACTCCTTCAGGTCTCACTCAAGAGGAGGCTGAGGTCAGAGGAAGATCGGGTGTTTTTTTGGAGAGATGTGGTGGGTGTTTTGTCCCACAGTACAATCGAACAGCTGCCCTGTAGAGGCAGCAGGTGCAAAGCTTCATCAGCCTAACATCTGGGCAGACCTTTTGGCAGTTCCCCCCCCCCATTTTTTAGATGCTTGCTTTAGGCACGGACCTTAGGCCCACAAACGGAGAGATGCAGCGGATGTTATCCTGCAGGATTGCGTGGAATGGCATGATTGGAATTATTTTCCCCTCGAGTTGGAATTGGTGGTTTCCCAAGAGCCATTTCATCCATTAATTGATTCCCCATAGCAACGTTACTCGGACTGGATCAAAGCACACTGATTCAGATTAGTTGTATGAAAGGAGGACAAGATGAAAGAAATTCATTGTTTCATAACCCATGAAGTGAGTTTAGGTACATTACTTCTCCTGCAACTGATTTCTCCTCTGATGGCAAATTACTGATGAAAGCTTCCATCACCCCAAAGGTTAGCAGCGTTTTTACATGCATTTATGTGTAATGGTAATGTTGTGTAACTTGGCCGCATTATTTTTTCCTCAAGGTTCAGTGATTTGCCTTGGTTGGATGGAAGTGTGCCGCTCTCAAATAAAATAAGACAAATCAAAAGCAGCCTATAAATTCAGGCCTGCACGTATCTGCTTGTTTTGGATCCAGAACTCTATCAGCGCAGTCACAGCTGTGCAATTGGATGAAATAACTTGAAAAATAAGATGACTGGCCTTTCTGTGGACCCCTAAAAATACCCCAGTGACACATAATATTGAATTATTTCATTGGTCCTCTAAGTCCTATTATCCTTGTAACCCTGTGGATGCAGTGAATGCAAGATATGTTCTCATTTCCTTTGTGCCTCAGCAATTTGGGTGATAGGATGCAAAGCTGCTTGGGGGGTGCCTTAGAAGCTAATCGCACGTCATTTACTCCCATTGCAGAAATCAGAATAATCTCAGCTTGCCAGCAGATGTGGGTCTACTCAATGCATGCATCGGCCGTTGAACCGCTCATCCATGAACATGAAAAGTTCAATTAGCCGTTCGATTTGCACACTCACACACAAAAAGATTTCCAGAGTAGTTTGACACATTTTTTTTCTCTAAACATCCAGCACTGTGAGGAGCCATCTGCAAGACATTTCTTCACACTATCCCATAAAACATTCCCAGTTTGGACCAGGATGTTTTGGACGGAAACCAGATGAATTGGTCATGGGCATTAGGACTACTTTTCAGACACATGGGGCAAGGATGAGACATTTAGAGATATTCTTAAACTTGGAATGTGGAGGGCTTGTGCAATTTAGCTACGGAGATCAGAGACTCCTGATTCTGAGAATAGTTTTTGAAATAAAACAAACAAAAAAGGCTGCTATTTCTCAGATTCTGGGATATAAATACCTCCTCAAGAAGATATGTGAACAGTAAATCTGTTTATCACACACACAGCAGGAGAGTTCCTAAAAAACACTACAATAAAAACAATTTAAACAAAAACAGGCTTTTTTGTTACATTGTAAATCAAGCAAACAAGGAGGTCTATAAAATCTTTCCACCATGGTGAATCTCAGCAGCATTAGCTCAGACATTTGGGAAATCTGTATCTGATCTTATCTCTGCACTGCCAGTGTATGGATGCGTGTATAGTGTCAGGTCAGTGGTGTGAATGCAGGCTCTTATCTCATCTCCTGTTCTGTCAGCTTTGAACTCAACATGAACTCCATTTTGTTTCCAAACCCTCTCAAGGAAGCAGAAGAACAACAGGCTGACATTGGTGTTGCACTAGAGACTAAAGAAGCTCATTGTGCAGGCTGGCAGACACGAGACAAAACCAGTCCCCAGCTCTGACACGTTCACCCAGGTACAATGTTCCTGTAACTGAAGTACAACGGCATGGAGGACAAAACTGAGACGTACGTGAGGTGAACAGAGGCCCTTTGTTGCTTTAAGTGATTTGTTTTGACACCAGGATCTCACCGATGCATGTCACGTGCATTAGTGGTAATTCATCTCGCTGCGTGATTACTGGAACAATGAAGTCAGATTATACTGCATCTACCAGCCTGCCGTGACACTTTGTCTTTCTGATATCAATTGTAACATCAGGTATTATCGGGTTCCTCTAACTTAGATCCCTCTGAGTGAGTGGAAGTGGTTTTAGTGAGGCAATGCAGTCTACCTTTACAGCAGGTTTGTGTCAACTCCAGTATCAGTTTGTCTCATAAGATTAGAACATACCTATGTCAGTGCTTTATAGAAATCTAAGTCAACCCCCAGAGCTGGAAAGAGACTATGACAGAAAGTTCTCAGAGCCTTCAGATGTTGGCACATCTTGTTTCAGACTCAATTGAAAACAAATTCCACATGCACTTCCTCACCTACATCTCTGAGATGCTTTAGCGAGATGAGAAAGTATGCAGCTAAAAGATATGTCAAATTTTCTGGATGATTGTTGACTAGAGCTTAACCTATCGTTGCTGTCGTATGTGGTTTATAATGCATCATGAAGAGTTTTAGAGATTTATTTTAAGTAATGAAACTAAATATTTAAAACAGCAGAAAATGTCCTGTTTAAAGTCAAGTTTAACTTAATTTTGCTGTAGCTAACATTTGGTTGATACAAATTTTGTCCATGGATCATCATGCACTGCACATACTCCAAATATTTTTTACAGGGATAATTGCACTTTTTTTCATTTGTGTTTAGCCTCTCTGAGTCTAAACTTCGCAAAATCACCTTTCAATGCAGTTAAAGCTGTGAGCCTTTTAGGGTACGTCTCTACCAGCTTTTCATATCTGGAGCTGTGTTTTTCATCACTGCTCCTCAAGGCACAGTGTCCTGCATGTTTTAGGTGTTTCCTCGCTTCACCACACATTTTAATTGACGGCTGATTAACAGGCTTTTGCTGAACTGGAATCATTTGAATCAGGTGTGTTAAACCAGGGAAACATCTAAAACATGCAGGGTGGTGTTCCTTGATGGCCAGGGTTGGGAAACACTGATCTAGAAACTGAGGTTTTTGCCCAATCTTCTGTGCAAAATAGCACAACCTCAGTCATTTTGGATGGAGAGAATCTGTGAGTAACAATATTCACGTCTAACCACAGACTCCTAATTAGATTTAGTTCTGGAATTTGATTGGGCCAATCTAAAACCTGAATGTGCTTTGATCCAAGTCATCCCACACTGTAGTTTATCGTCATTGTCCTGCTGGAAGGTGAACTACTGGCGAGGTTTTAACCTTTTTGAAGTGTCTAACAGCTTTCCCTATGATTAGCCTAGTCCATCTTTCCACCAACTCTGCCCAGCTTCCCTGTCACAACCAATGAAAAGCATCCCCACAACATGATACTGCCACCATCATGTATCAATATGGGGATGGTATATAGTGCAATGACCGGTGATAGTTTTCCATAGCACCGCATTTTGCATGTAGGGGAAAACATACAAGTTGGAAATCTGATCAGAGCACCTTTCTCCATAGGTCTTAAGCTTGTGGCAAACTTTAAATAGAACTTTCTTTTTGCCAAACCTTCATAAAACCCAGATCATCAGAGGTATCATAGGCCTCCTGGCTGCTTCCCTGATGACTACGCTCCCGTCATTTTGGGTGGATGGCCATGTGTGGGTAGGTTTACAGTTGTGTCATACTCTCCATTTTCAGATGATCGATTAAACAGCACTCTGTGAGATGTTTAAAGCTTGGGATGTTGTTTTATAACCTAACCCTACTTTAAACTTCTCCACAACTTTCTTTCTGAGCAGTCTGCTGTGTTTCTTGGTTATCATGATACTGTTTGTTAACCAATATGACTAAAATACCTCTGAGGCCTTCACAGAAAAGCTGTGTTTATACAGAGATAAAATTACACTTTTATTTAGGAGTACCAGAGTAAAAGAAAGCTGGATAAAAAGGCGAACCATCTTTCCTTCCTCTTCAAAAATATGCATAATGTTTTGTTGGTCTGACACTTCTGCTCCTGCACAGGTAATATACAAGAATGCTTCATTCTCATGCTGCCACCTAGTGAACAAAGCATAAGTTACAAATGCTTGAATGTAAAAAATACAAACTTAAGTTAGATTTAGGATGGATTTTGTTATAAAAATAGTTATTTAAGACAGAAATGAAAAAGAATCCACTCCCACTGTCAAAAAAACTGAATGGCGTTTATTATAAAATATATATTTAAATCCTATTAATTCTAAGAACCAAGTCAGATAATTTGACTTTTAGATTCTGCCAAATATCAGTAAAATGTGTTACAGTCTCTGTTATTCATGTTACAACTAGTTTAGACTGTAGACTCTAAAACAGATAGGATGAAAATGGATCTCCTGAAGCATAGAAAGCTGTTGTGTTAAATACAAATTAATGGGAATGTTGTTTATATTTTTATATCACTGGATGAAATGAAAAAGACACCTTAAGAAACAGGTAATCTATTATTGACAGAAGATTATCGAGCTGCTTCTTACAAAGTCAATTGTCTAAGATTCAAATTTCCCACAGGAGAAAGTAACAAAATCCTGTTTATCAGGTATTGTGGTGCTTCACTAATATCAGAAAACATATGAGTTCAATCTGTAATCTAACTGATGGTGACTAAAATCCATGAAGAGTAAAGGCACTGATTCCTTCTGATCATCCAAGACCTTTACTGAAACGGAGCACCCGGGTTCTTCTTGTCCTGCCAGGACTTCTTCCTCAGCTCCAGCTCAAGGTCAGTGAATGAGGCCGGGCCCCAGTTAGTCATCCTCTGAGCTCCCTTATGACCTAAACAAAAACAGATGTAAGAAGCTTAATAATCTGTACTTAAAACCACAGAGAACAACACTTTGTTGACTTCTGACCTACAGGATGCCACATCTGACCTACAGTGTTAACTCATGTGAGACCCGGATGCTCACAGTTAAAGGAGTATGAATTCATCCTACCTGGCTGGATGAGACGAACCAGCCCCTCATGTTTGGCCACCTTATCTTTCCAAGTCTTAGTCTTGTTGGCCGCTCGCTCCAGTTTTCTTGATACCTCCTTTAGACAAGGAGAAAAGACAAAAATAGGTTATTTAAAGACCTTTTTTTATAACAATAAAGGTTTTTTCTTTCTGCAATAATAAGGATTTAGTATGACCTACTATCAGAAACGATTAATTATATTCAACTCCTGCTGAGTTGTATTCTTGTTCCCTTAAAATAAATGAAAATATCTTTCAAAAGCTTTGTACAGGGGCCCTGAAAGGACAAACCTAATCTCTAAAAGCAGGTGTCCTCATAACATGTTTTCCTTAAAGTGCTTGTAATTAAAAGTTTCTTTTTCTAGCCAACTGGTAAAAATCCCATTTCAGGATACTTAACTCTAAATCCATCAGCTGTTGCCTACATCAACCTAGTTTCTCTGTAACATTTTATCTCCCAACAATGACTTATGTGAAAAATAAAAAAAATAAAGGAAAAAAATGGCATCTTGCCTTGTGTATTAAGAATCATATTCACTGAATGTCCCAAAAGCCCCGAAATAACAACAAAAACATCTACTAACAACTAACAACTAGTTTCGGACAAACTCAATTGTTGTAGTTTGCAAGTTTGCCACTAGATGTCAGCAAAAACCACATACTAAACCTTTAATTTTAACAAGTTGATCTGTTTCAATTCATGTTGGATACTTTTTAAAATTTGATTGATTGCATCAAAATGTATTTAGTGGATGATTCACTGTAAAAATCATTTAAATTGCCTGCTTAATGCGTTAAAGAACACTAACGGAGGGAAAATATCTCCTTTGTAATGTTAAAAACGTAACCACCTGCTTTACCTGCTATAAAAAGTAAAAAATCTCATCTGCCACCAAGCCACATAGTGGACCCTGCCTTTATCTGATCTCAAAATGCTTATAAACCTGATGCTGCTCCAGCGCCCCCTGCCGTTCCTTCTCCAGTCTGTCCAGCTGCTGAGATGCTGTCTGCAGCTCTCTCTCCTTGGCCAGCTGCTCAGCCATCAGCTCCTCCTTCTCCGCCTCTGTCTGAGACAGCGTCCTCTGCTGCTTCAGGTAGATCTGCTCCAGCTCTGCCCTCTTTGCTGTCTCTTCCTCCAATAACCTGTTAGGAATCAGACAGCAAACATTCTTAAAATGTTTCTAAATAACATCCTGTGAGTTTTAAAGAACAGGGGTGCGTTAACATGTCACTGTATAAGTGGAGCAGATTTCTCAAAAGCAAGGAAAAAGAATTATTGATGGGCAACAAGGTGGAAAAAAAGGTTTAAAACCATCTCTTACCAATGATTATTCAAGATCAGTACATGAACAAGCTATATATAAAAGGATGCAATAATAACTACTAAACAACTAAAAGTTGTCCTTCACAGTGATTAGACATTAGGTAAACGAAACAAAGTCAGATAACAAGATACTCAGTGATAAAACCTCACTACCTTTTAAAGCAGAAGTAAACAACAGATCAGTAGCTATCAGAAACCTTCAGCTGCCTTTAATGCTCTGCTATCACTCCAGACAGTCAGGATTTTCCGCAGAAAGTGCTTCTGTCCCAGTGCATCCTTTTGTGTGTTTGATTTCTGTCAGTGCTGGTTGCAGCAAATGGATGCAAATACTGAGGTGATACTGTTGGAGGTTTCTTCTTGTTAAAAGCGAGTTTGTCCTTCCCACTGTCACCAGATGCTCAATCAGGAGGAGGGGTTGTTGCAAAGTCAATGACTCAATGCAATCACCTGGGCCTCCTTTCATAAACTGCATTTTATGATCGAGTGAATTCGACCAAGTTGCATTACAATTCCAACTAAGTTGGACCTGACTGTAATATTGAATTGGAACATTTTAAATGAACCAAACTGAACTGAGCAAAACCAGATTCTATATAAACTGATATGAGCCTCTTTATCATGTAAAGGGCCTAGCATTTGTTGTGCATTGGCATCATCAAAATAATATGCACCAACTTAAAACTGAATTGATTTACATGCCGGTTATTAAAGTCAAAAGTTAGCAAACTTTCAGGTATCACCAAAGTCTCCAGGGTTTGATGAACCTGTTAGGCTTGGTTCACATGGCAGGATTAAAAAATTGTCACAAGAGTTTCATAGCAATAAAAACATCACGGATATCACCGTTTTGATCCTACAGTGTGAGGCATGCGGCCACATGGCAATGACGAGACACCACACATGAACCAATTTTACTCACTAACATTCCAAGCTCAGACAGGAAATCTCACAAAACCTCATGATATGAAAAGTGACTAAAGTCAAAGGAGTAACTAAATATGGATGCAGAGGATGAGGCATTAGCAATCGTTTGTGGACTAGTTAGATTAAAAAAATGAAATCCTGATGAATTATTGTCTTTTTGTTTTTTATTTCACTGGGAAACGTCGTTTCACACATTGCTCTAACTGATCTGTTCTATGCATTTGTGGACTGCGGTCAAGTAAGCCGACACTTGCAAATAACACACGCTTCCAAGGTATTTCACTGCCTGTCACCTAGCTGTCTGATTGGTACAATATGGAAAGCCGTTTAACCATTTATTAGATGTCGTTAATATCTAACTTTAAGTCCATGTGCTAGTACACACGTTATCTTAACTAGTAAGACAATTTGGCACACTAGTATAAAGACTAGGGTGGACTAGTATAACGACTGTGTCTTACTTGTAACGTTTTTTCCACTACTAGTGCCCCTTTTGGTCTACTAGTATGCAATCAAACCTTACTAGTAAACTACTGTGCTGCAGACTAGTAGTACTAGTAAGAAAAAAGCCCACCGTTCTAGTACTGCCAGTGGACATTTTGGCTTTCACTAGTACTACTAGTGAGGTCAAAAATGCCTTACTAGTGCTAATAGTGGGCATTTTTGCGCCACTAGTAGGGTCCAGGAGACTAGTAGTGCGTGATACATGCCTACTAGGTGGGTCTAGTAGTGTCACTAGTGCAGCACAGTAGTTCACTAGTAAGGTTGGATTGCATACTAGTAGTCCAAAAGTGGCATTAGTAGTGGAAAAAACGTTACAAGTAAGACACAGTCGTTATACAAGTGCACCCTAGTCATTATACTAGTGTGCTAAATTGTCTTACTAGTGAGTAAAAAGTATGTACTAGTACAAGGACTTAAAGTTAGATATCAAATATATCTAATAAATGCTCAAATGGCTTTCCATACCACAAGTCAAATTCAACAGGCTGCATGCTCATTTTTTCCTCGCATCACACTATATTGTTATATTGGGCCAAGGCAATCCAACATGTTGAATAACCCCAATTTGTGATAGGAGCGGTCCCGACGTCCTTCCGAGTGGACCAGAATGCTCTGAACACACCACACACAGCAGGAATATCTGTTAGGATTATCCAAGAGCCATCCCGATAATCGGAGCGTGTCGGAAGGGGAGAATGGGGGCCTAAAAATCCTGCCGGGTGAACCAGGCCTTAATGAAGTTACTGTTTGGCATTTGTGCTGCATTTTACATAAGGATGTTTAGTTCTTTGTTTTAAATAACTTTAAGGCTTATAAAATATTTGTTTTTAATGCAGGTTCTTTAAGTGTATAGTTATTATTATTGTATCACAGCTACAGCTGGCTCAACTTCACACAAAGCTGCATACATACATATATACAAACAAACAAACACTAACTTACTAAACCACAACAAGAGGTAAGTATTAGCTCTCTTGTCAAGTTAAAACCCAAACTATTAACAGCTTGGTAATCACAGCAGCTTTGTTACTCTGACTTGACCATCCTAGATATGTTTCAGAAACCTGGCCTGCAGCTTCCTCATGGCCTCCTCATCCTGCTTAGCCTGTCTCTCATCCTCTAAAGCTTCCTGCAGACGGTGGTACATGTCTTCGAGTTCTTGGACCCGCTGAAGGTACTGCTCCAGCTCGCTGGACTTCTGAGCCATCTGCTCCTCCATCTCCTGCTGCACCTGAAAAAGTTGACATGATTTTTGTGTCTCAACTCTCATCCTACAAAGGCTTCAACTTGTGCATTGTTTCCCGAGGATGACTCAAATTTAGAGTGAAGAAAAAGTATACAACATACATAAATTCCAGTTGATGTTGTTCTTTTTTTTGTTTAAAAAAAAGCAGATAATTTAAAAACACACTTTTGTCACACCAAAAGAGTCATTGGAACCATGCCTTTCTAAAGACCTTTCTAGCAGGAACATTTTGAATGCATGTGCAGCAGCGTACTTTCCCAAAGGTCCTCTATGTAGGAAATATCTGGTTGTTATTTTTTTTTAAGTAAATAAGCAAGGAGAAAAAATTTCTCCTCACCCAATAAAAACAATATCTAGGGTTTGAAAAACTTTTCCCAGAAGATTATAAAATAATTGTGTCTTTCGTTAAAGTTAAATCTCCTGTGGAGTCTTGGCTTTAAGGGAAGAAAAAACTTAAGGATTTGAGATTAGGAGACAATGGAGGCTTTCACAGCTACAAACAGATGCACGTTTTTTCTGTTTATATTTTTTGTTTCACAAAAGGTTAATGTCAGACAATAATAAGCTGATAACTAAAGTAAATAATCCTGTTTGTAACAAGTTATTCAAACCAACCTGTTCATATATTCATTATTAATTGCACCCCTTGGTAAAACATTACTGTGATTTACCACACTTTTTGGCCAGCAAAGTTCCATTTCAACAATCACACAATGACCTATAGATTAAAAAAATAATAATAATATTATATTTACTACTATTTTTTTATGGTGTAGGCACCAGGGGTGCCCAATTCCGGTCCTCAAGGGCCGGTCTCCTGCATGTTTTAGTTCTTTCCCTGGTTCAGCACACCTGAATCAAATGATGGCTAATTAGCAAGCCTCTGCAGAACTTTGACACACTGAGGACCCTTGGGGCCCGGAATTGGACACCCATGGTGTAGGTTAAAAGGTCTCAAAATCCAACTCATCATGCCCACATCATTATGCCCAAAAAAGACAAAATAAGAGATGTAAAATATGAGTTATAGATATTTCTGTTCTACGGTACCCACTAGAGCCAGTGCAGGTGGTGGAAGACATAAGGACCTTGGCTAAAATAACATCCCTGATATCTCCCACCCCATAAATAAAGATGTTGCTGAGCTGCAGAGCTGCTTCAGTGACCGACTGCTGAATCCTAGGTGCCTGAAGGAACGTTTTCGTAGGCCCTTCCTCCCCACAGCTATTAGACTCTACAATCAAAACTGCTCCCAACAAACTCAATAATGTTTACACCCCTGCTGTACTTTGCACTGTTTAACTCAATTAACATTTCTGCTGCTGTTATTTGCACATCTGTTTCACAGTTTATGTTCTGTTAACTTCTTGGATATAATACGTTTACTTTTTAATGCACAACTACACATGCACATTCTGTAAATATTTTCTGTTTTTAAATTATCCTACTTAGTTGCACATTCAAATCTGAGTATTCCACTTTATTTTTAATAACTGCACAGTACTTTGGTTTTATAATTTTGTCCTTAATGTACATATATTAATCTTAATTCTGTTTTTCTACTTTTCTTGTGTGAATCTAAACGCCTCTATTATTTGTCACTTTGCTACTGAATTTCCCCTTTGTGGGACAGTAGAGGATTATTCTAGTCTATAAATCTGTTAAGTCTGGAAAAGGTTGCAAAGCCATTTCTAAGATTTTGGGACTGCCGCAAACCGCAAATGAAGAAAACGGCAAACAGTGGTGAGCAACCTACTAAAGTTGCTCCAACAGCACACCGACGACTCATCTAGAAGTTTACAAAAAACCCAGAATGATCTAAAGCTTTGCAGACCTCACTTGCCTTAGTTAAACTCAGTGTTCTTGATTCAACAACCAAAAAAAAGAGACTGGGCAAAAATAACATCAATCATAGAGTTATAAGGTTACAACCAACACGACATTAGTGGCAGTTGTTGCCGACAAAGGTGGAATAAGAATTTATTAGGATTAGGACCCTATTTCACAGGTTGGTTTAGATAGCGTCATTTTCTTTAAAACACAGTATTTTGTACTTACTCAAGTTATTTTTGATATTTTTAAAAATCTAAAACAAGTGTGACAAAAAGGGAAAAAGAGACACGTGACCTGCCTAGCAACCACTACCCCTGGGCGCCATCTTGAGTGTAAGCATCTTGCGTTGCTAGGGGAAACCAAATTAGATATACTGAAGAAGCTGAAGTTGAAGAAGCACACTGGAGTCTCACACATGGATAAAAAGAAGAAGGAGGAACACATTCCTTACAGGGATAAACTTGTAAAGGAGGCTAGGGATAGATATAATCAGAAATTGTCTACAATCGACACAATGTAGATCCATACGAGCTCAAAGGAATTGAGTGGAGCTCAGACGTTTCATTGCTGCCTCCAACTACCACACTGGCCATCACAGCCTATCTTGTGTTTGGGATCAGCGCATACACATGTAAACAGTTCAAAAATTACAAATTGCTGGAGGGATTCTCCCATTTTCTGTCCAAAATCACTTTTCCAAGCGGGAAACCTAAAGAATCTTTTATGGTTGTAACGTTTTTTCCCCCCTCGTATTGTGTAACCTGTTATGGCAGCCCTTCACACAACACGAGTGAACAATTTTGTCCAGGTTTATGCACCCCACATACACAGCGGTCGCAGCTTCTGTTATTGTGTAGACTCAACCATCCCATCATGCAACGCGCCTACGTCACCCGATACATCATCTGACAAATACCGATTGTAGCCCTAGTGGAATCAGCTGCCAGACTACTGAGTTTGCCATGGTTTTCATTTTTATGCGTCTCCTTTCAGTAAAAAGCATTTGCTAATGTATTTGGATTGTCTTAAAAAAAAAAAAATTTTTATAACTTCTAATTTCTCCTCTGTATAATTTAACCCGTGGTAATCAGCCACAGTAGTGATTTGTTTTTTCTCAGTATCTGAGCCAAACAGATCAGTATTCTGACTTCCCACAGTCCACATGCATCGCATTAGCTTGTAGTTACTTTTAGGGTCGAACAACATTTTGTAATTAAACTAACTGAAGACTTATAGAGTTTTAGTGGCCAATTGTGTCCTTTAAGTAACATGGAGAGCTACATTACTGTAGTGTACTTAAATCCTTACAAGTGAAGGCCAGACTGATTATGGGCACCTTCCTTTCACAACTTGCCATGTTTTACACAACCTAATGCACAGCTTGCTAATATGAGGTACAATGGTGACAGAGTTGTTCATAGAAATAGAAGTGCTCATGCACACATGTGTGCATCAAAGTATCAAAGCTAGTCAGACCTTGAGCAGAAATGGGAACAACTACCTGAATATTACAAGAATTTTAGCTTTTTTTAGTTGCCGTTCCTGCACCCAGCAGTCATTCATTACTGTGGTAAATAACAGGCAGACTAGGCACACCACAGAGTTCTTTTAAAAACACTGGGCAGTATTTATTTAGGTCTCTAAGCAACTTCCCTCAGTAGTGGACAACTTTCTTTTTTTGTGTTTTTTAATTATTTGTCAACTTCAGGTTTCTGTTGGCCCACAGACATGAATATAATTATCATTAATAAAACCCAAATAGAGTTGAGTTGTAAAATGTCTGATTTACGTTCTTTGTCATCATTGTTACATTCCTTTATGAAATGTAATAAGTTTCTTTAAGCATTTATACCAATAATATGTTACCATCTGTATAAAGCCTGGAGGAAAAACTTTTACCATTTTTTCTCTCTCCAAGTCTAATCTGTAGCGATCCTGCAGGTCTGACTGTTTTTTCTTCCTCCTGAGCTCCTCCAGCTCTGCTTTGGCTTTGGCCTCCTCCATTTTCTGTAAGGCACAATAGAAGAAAGAGCTGTTACTGCTCTGCTTGAACTGAGGCCACAAACAGGACAAAAAATGTTTATAAAGTTTTTGAGGTTTGGTGAAAGAGGATGTTTAAAAGTGACTTCTTTTAAATAAGCATTCTGGACGCCATTATATCACAGCGGACAACTACTTTTAGCTCTTGCAAATATGCGTTGACATTTGCAAAAAACAGCCAAGTGGTCAATGAAAAAGAGAAGTGAGATGTGACAAACAATCTGCCTGAGCTTGAAAAGTATTGAGTTTGCACACCCTGTTTCGAACAGACGTGTCTAAATGATACATAAGGCTATTTGCATAAAAAGTTTTACTTCCCTTTCTACTGTGAGACCACATTATGTGGGAAAAACAGCAGATGTGATCAAAAACCCCAATTCAATTGATTTAATGCTAATTTTTTCTCTCCAAACAATCAACTTGAACAGAATTTTTGGAAGATGAAACAAACAATAAAGGGCTTTAAAAGAATAATAATTTCAAATAAAAAAATCTTGATTATGATCATTTAAGATAGGCAGGGATGCACTTTTATTCTCCAACTTTCTTTTCATTTCTTATTTTTAAGTGCAATCTCCTGTCATGGTCTTTAATGAGGCTTGGACTAAGAGAAAAAAGCAGCCAAAGTCCAAAATAAACTAAATAACCTTTAGAAGGCCTGTGGAAAAATGACAGCTTGTCTTAGAATTACATTTATCTCTGAGAATATTTTAACGCCGTTAACCACAGACCATCTTCATGTCCTCCAGCTGTCTCTGTTTGGCCTCATTAGCCGCCTGGAGATTCTTCATCCTCTCTGTCAGGTCTTCCTCTTCCAGCTGCTGCTTCTGCCGGAGCTCCCAACGCCTCAGTCGGGCCTCACGGTGAGGAGACAGCAGACCGAGCCTCAGGAGATGGATGCAGGTTTGTATAGCTGCCAAAAGACACAAGGAAAGGGAGATCACAGATAGGTGTTGAAAAATGACAGATCTCCCACTGATGGGAAAGTTGTCTAGTCGGTACCTTGAATCCATTCCTGCTTCTTCTTTTTATCCGAAGCACTGATCTCAAAGCTTTTATCTGTGCACTTGATAATAAAAAGGCATTTCTTCCCATCTCTATCAAGCAGAGACTGGAGGAGATAAAAAAAAGCACATGAAAATGAAATCTATTAAACTGTTTATTCTCTGTTAAATCTTGAAATAAAACGACACTGCTGTACTGCTTACCTCCACACAGCAGCTTTGGTCAAGAACGATGTCCCCCTTCTTCTCCGTGAGGTCTTCACAGACGTAGTAGGACAGCGAGGTGGGTCGAAGTACGAACCAGCGCTCCGTCCAGTTCTTCCTCTTGTGGCCTTTCTTAATCATGTAACCCTTTAAAACAATATCGAGTTGAACTAAGACACTTCACAAGCCTGCGTGTCTTATTACGAACCCCACACAACGATAACCTGTTCAACCTGCTTGAGGATGTCCAGTATGAGCTCCGAAAACACCTCGTTGATGCTCATGGACAGGATCTGCAAGTCCACGTCCTTTGTGAAGTAGATCACTCCCACTAGCTCGATCAGCTCCCACACAGTCAGGTAGCTCTTCGTCCTATGTTGCATCCTGTAGTCTGTGAACTTTTCCTCACACCATCCAATTCCCATGGCCTCCATCAGCTTTCGCAGAAAATACTCAACCTACATAGGTGGACAAAATATCCTTACTTGGAGCAATAAGGCAAAGTAAGCATATAGGTAAATATAGTCGTAAAGACCTTTTGAATAGATCTAACGTGTAGTGTAATTTTTTTCTGAGAACAGACGACATAACCAGCTAAACATCTGTGAGAAACTATGACTTTCTAAAGTCTTGGCATGTAAAAATAAGGGGAAAAAACATTAAGAAAATTCTCAAATGAAAAATAAAAGTAACAATATTTTAATGCAAGTATGCTTAGTTATTTTTTATGAAAAAAAGCCAAAATGTTATAGGAATATATAATGCTGCTTAACACATAAACCTTGTCTATCAGCACAGTATCTTCATCCCAATAGTAAAGCACAGTGGCAGAAGCTTTATGATTTGTTACATTAGTCAGGACTCCATATAACAGCTGAGATTTGAATAAATCAAAGCTAACTCCTATAAAACAAGATTACTCAAACCACACAAGTACAATTCTGAACAAAAGCTTTAAACCAACCATAATCCCCATAATCCCTTCAATCTTTGTTTTGTGGCTAGACTGGAAACTTTAAAAGTGGTCTGAAGCAATACCTCTACAGAAAATCTTTCAAAGCCCGAGAACTTCTTTCACCTGATTATGACAGCAGTTTGAGCAATTTTTTTCTTAAAAAGGAAGAAAGTGGAAAAGTGACGAAAGTGTCAAGCATAAAATCATATCTACATCGAAAGATCCTTTCTGGAAGTAAAATAGAAAAATAATCTCGAAGATAATCCAGCAAAGACCTGACACAAGACGTGAGAGACGGATCATCCTTCAGGTGATCATCTACTGTATATATGCACCAAGCTTTCAGCTAATAGAGCCTATTTATTCGTGCTAAAATATTGTTTACCGTGTTATCTTTGATATGGTGAAGTACTGATCAAGGTTGCTTTAAACATTTACAAGAAAATGCACCCCCAAAGAAGCAGAACATAAGGAAATGGGTGACTCACATTTTTTGCACAGTATAAAATATTTAAAAGGACAAATGTTGTGGCGTGATCTAATCCAGAAACTTGGATGTGTTTTCCTTTCTTTACAGATTTTCAGCTGAAATTGCAAATCATTTTCCTCACCTCCTCGAAGACCATCACTAGTGGGTATTTGTCTTCCGACAGAAAGTTAAAGATGCACCAGACTTTGAATGAATCATTATCTGAGATGATTAGACGTTTAGGGTGAATATTTTTTTTGTAACACAAAGTCCAGCACATCCGGTAGTACTCCATCACATCAAAATCCTCCTGCACCTGTGAATACAAACAGCCCAGAGTCAAAGTGGAGCCAAGAAGCAACACCAGTGACCTGCTTTTTTACAAGTGTTGAGCAAAGAGTGTTGTTGGTCTTCTCTGAAAACCTTAAAGTCTGCAGGATGCGAGGTGATGTTGTTACAGGGCTAATTTTTATTCGAGTCAGAGTCTGGCGAACAAAGGGAAGAAAACCCCCTCGCAGCACAAGAAAGGAAACCTGAGCTGCTTACTAACTGGAGTGAGTCCCCTAAAACTTCCTCAGAAGCACACAGCTAATTTTAATATCTATGGGACCATTCTTGTGTAAAAAATTAGATAATGATAAACCGCGTTTCTCTGAATTTGCAACCATTTCCTCAGTGAGTGTATGAGTCATTTTAAAGTTAATCTGGGTCAGCAAAGGAGGTATGTGTTTATGAGTTTTATATATATATATATATATATATATATATATATATATATATATATATATATATATATATATATATATATATATATATATATATATATATATATATATATATATATATGAATGAGATTGAGAGAGAGAGAGATTTTATGTTTGACAATGGAAAAGTATCATTCATCTTTCCGTAATGCAGAACTAACCGAAATTCCACTGAATCCATAATTGGAAAAGCAGCAAAATGTTACGAAAAACAATAAAACTATTCTTTATAGCCTGCTTTTTTTCTTAATTCTAAACCTGTATAATCTATCTGCTCATCTATATATAAAGATTTAACCACAAATTTAAAAAGACAACTTCTTAATTACTTTACCATTTTAATTTCAAAAATATTTTTTCACTATTTTCTCCCTTTGGAGTTTTATAATTCCGTTTTTGTCAAATAATCAATCAGATCATTGATTTTAAATATATATTTAAAAAAAACACATTAGCTTAGCTGAAATTCAACCGTTCTAAGTTTCACATCATCAAATCTTCAAACCTATAAACCTAAACTTCACACTACATTTTGCTATGTTCAATTGGGAAGTTTTACTTTTTTTAATCAGTAGGAAATTTTTGGTTTGACACAAATGTGTAATAAAATGACAAATAACAGTAAATGCATGGAGTTTTTATGCACTAACATTTTGTTATTTTTACAACTTTAGGCGTATGGTTTGATAGAGTGATGATGCGTGTCTGATGATTCACCACATTACAGCCTGTTATGCTAAGAACTGCTACCATAGTTGTCAAATCGACGTCTGGGAATCAGGCGAACATCATTTAGGATTTTAACTAAACATTTCATGTTAAACTAAATAAAGAAAAGTGATCAGAACAAATGAACAACTTTAAATGTC
Source organism: Valencia hispanica (assembly GCA_963556495.2). Lineage (NCBI taxonomy): Eukaryota > Metazoa > Chordata > Actinopteri > Cyprinodontiformes > Valenciidae > Valencia > Valencia hispanica. The sequence continues at coordinate 31,896,255 of OY747701.1, read as the reverse complement.
ACTGTGCCAAATGTTTAGTGCACACAAACAGTAAAAATGTAATTCAATCAAAGTCAAACAAGCTTTTGTGCAAATATAGTACCAGTACAAATCAATGATTATCAGTGAACATAAATATTTTTTCATAACTCACAACAGTTTTTAAAATTTGAAGTCCTTGTTTATACTGCATTTACCTCAGATTCTGAGTGAGCCTAAAATGGTTTTAAAAAGAAATGTATAAAATAACAGAAAGCACAAAAAAGACAATCCTTCACAGTTCAGTAAGCATTAAAATAAATGTTCATTTTCTTCATCTCACATAAACAACATTGCCAATACTCCGAGAATATAAATAATGTCCTCTTTTGCAATTTGGAGCTATAACCAAGCTCAAAAGTATTCATAACTCTAGCAGATTTACGTTTAAACTATTATGCTATTTTACTGACATTTTTCTTCTGACCAGAAGTAATACTAATGTTTTCGAGTGGTCCAGCCAGACTGCTGACTTGAATCTTATAGAGAATATGTCCAGAGAGCAAAAGATTAGGGTAATGGCAAAGAGGCCTGTTAACCTCAGAGACTTGGAGCTCATCACCGAAGATGATTTATCAAAATTTCTGTGAAAACATGAAATATGCTGCTCCGCAATTATAGGAACCGTTTAATTAATGTAATATCAAATAGCATTTTCACACTTATTATTTAGATGGGTATAAATTTTTGACATGCTATTTTATAACAGAATGTAAACAGACACATTTTCTGCATTTTAGACATCAAATCCTGGATGACAAAACTTTCTCCAGCTCAACCAGGACAAAACTGAAGTTTTAGTCATCGGTCCTGAGGCTCAGAGAGAGAAACTTTTACCAAAACTACAATCAGTCTTTTAATCCTTATACAAGTGAAGAACCTAGGCATGATTGTTGATTATAAGTTGACCTTAATCCCTCACATTAAAAATATTACTAAAATCGGTTTTATTCAACTAAAGAACATTGCTAGAGTCCGCCCCATTCTCTCTAGGGCCAACACGGAAACACTGATGCATGCTTTCATCACCAGTAGAATTGATTACTGTAATGCCCTGCATTCTGGTCTTCCCAAAAAGAATCTCAGGTTTACAACTCCTACAAAATTCAGCAGCACGTGTCCTGACGAAGACCAGGAGGCAGGAACACATTACACCTGTCATAGAATCATTGCATTGGCTCCCCGTATGTTCTAGGATCGGTTTTATGGTTCTTTTAATGCTTTTTAAGTGTCTTAATGGTCATGGGCCTTCTTATCTTTCAGAACTGATTTTACCATATGAACCTTCGCAGTCTCTGCGCCCCTCTGGCAGCCGTCTCCTGTCATCCCTAAAGTCAGGACACACATTCATGGCGAGGCGTCTTTCCAGTTTTATGGCCCTCACCTCTGAAACAGGCTGCCAGAGAAACTCAGGGCCGCAGAGAATGTTCATGTTTTTTAAGAGTTTTACTTGCTTATATGTTATCAGTGTTTTACTACTTAGCCTTATATTTCTCCATTGTTTATTTTTATATTTTAACTTGCTATTTTAAACTTCCTTCCAGTGTTTCCTCTATGGGAGCCCTCTGCCTCGGGAGCGGTGATCGTCTGTAGCTGCCTGGGTGCTCTCTAGGTAGCACTTGTGTGGAGGTGGGGGTCTCGCCTCCTCTGGGTTCCCTGTGTCAGTGCCTTGGCTGCTGCTGTTGATATGCTGCTGCCGGTGCAGACGGTTCCTTTGATGGCGTTTCCTTACCGTACCTGGCTCATCTGTATTCTTTTTGTATTCTTGCTCTTGAGTGTGTGTGCGCATGGGGTTTTGGGGTATAAATGTGATCAAGCTTTTACATCTGTGTGGGATGGACGGGAATGTGGTTTATGTGGGATCATTTTAATCTGTAAAGCACTTTGAGTTGCAATATTTGTATAAAAAGTGCTTTATAAATAAAGTTTGATTGACTGATTTTCAAAACTGACACACATTTAACAGTCTGATAGTCTTTTGAGAGACGCCTGTCTCATTTCCTATCAGAAACATACTTCTTGGCTGAAAGTAAGTACCTTTTGAAATATTTAAAACAAGTTTGACTCTTTATCTAAAACTTTAGAGTAAATGGTTGCACTTTATTCTTACTAGTTTTACCTATTTTAAATATTTCTCCAGTAGACTGGACATACATTTAAAAATCTGTATTTCAGAGTGTGATAGTGATATTATTTATTTTTAACCACTCTTAATCCTCACCTTGTCAAGAATGTACCTATTGAGGTAAGGCATGTATCCCTCACTAGACAGAGGTCCCTTATCATCTTCTTTGAAATGCTCTTCAAAGGTCAAAGGGTCATGGGGGATCTTCATTACTGTGCACAGGTTATAGGACAGCACCTAAACACACCAAAGCACAAAAACAGCACAGCTGTGAATTTGCATGCATTTATTAACTCAAAACTCAGATTCCAGTGAAATAATGTTATGATATATGAGAAACATTAATCATAATAAAGTTTTTTACATTTACATGCATCACTAGCCAAGTGATACTTCAGTTTCAGACAGGAACATTTCCGCCTTTATGTCATGGCCCATTGCTCCCAGCTGCATTATTGCAAAGGTCATCAGTTTCATTTCACTTCTGCTGCTCTGATAACAGTTTAATCGGACAAAAAAAATATTTTCTTACTTTATAAAAGCTCATGTTTTTTATGTTTTTCCATGAAGTCTTTTAAGCTTGTTTTACTTATTGAGATGCTATAAAGGCAACAGCAGCTTAAATCCTCACTTGCTACCACCAAGGTATGTAACTCAGAGTTACAGCAGCAGCAGATCACACTGAGTGCCACTCCTATCCACTGGGAATAACAAACTGACACTTTCTTATTCAATGCAGGCTGTTGCCAAGGGTGACGAGCCTCACTTTCAGCAGCAACATTCAGATGATGGGATCAGAATTTGGTGTAAAATATCATAAAAGCATGGTTCCATCCTGCTTTTTATCAATGTTTCAGGTTGATAATGATGTGGGAAACTTTATAAACTTTGGACCTCTTAGCACCAACTGAGCATCATTTAAACAGCACAGACAACCAGAGTTGTGTTGCTGACCATGTCTGTCCCTTTATGACCACAGTGTTACCCATCTTCTGATGGATGCTTTTAGCGACATAATCCACCATGTCACAAAACTAATTCTATCAAACTGATTTCTTGGACCTGAAAGAGAATGCATGGTACCCAATGGTTTCCACAGTTACTAGAGCTCAATCCATAAGAGCACTATTGGGACATGGTTCGAACATAAGATTCACATGATGGATGTGCAGCCAAGAAATCAGCAACCACTGCATGATGTTATCATGTCAATATGGACCTAAATCTGGGAGAAGTGTTTCAGAAACCTTAATCAGTCTGTGCCACAAAGAATCAAGACAGTTCTGAAGGTAAAAAGGAGGGTTAAACCCAGTAACAGCAAGGTACTTAAGTGACCAGAGAGAGAATTAACTTTTGAGATCAACCAATAACATATTTGGACCTATTGATGGGTCACAATGAAATGTTTAAATTATTTCATGTTGCACTGTAAAATAAAGAAGAAGAAAAAATCACATTTTGATTAAAGATGTTCACATTTCTGCAGTATAATATTGAATAATTTTTTTTGTAAGACTCTCATTACACAAATTCAGTAACTTACATCCAGTTTTATACTTTATATCCACAAACCACTTATATATATATATATATATATATATATATATATATATATATAATGATTATCATTCATTTGTAGGCACTCAATAAGGTTATGTAAGGACAAAGAAGTTGAACCATTTACAGATGAGTGGATTAAATAAAAAAACCTCCCCAAATCTCCCAAGATTGTAACTCGTAGCCTATTTGTGTCATAATATGTGGGCCAGAAAAACAGTACAGTTCAGGTTCTGGTAGCAGATAATAAACAAGACATTCATAAAAATCTTTAACTTATTGTAAATAAACAGAGAGCAACCCAAGAGATTTGGTTAGATATTACAATAAATAGATAATAAACTATAAACTATGAAACAAAAACCAAGACTGACTTTAGGGTGGATAAAAATATCGGTAAACATTGTTGCCATCCAGTATAAACAGTATATAGACACCAGCCTATCAGCTAGATGTTGTAAATTGATACAAAATGCGTTTAATTTCCTAGAAAATCGGGTAAATAGTAGAACTGTTGATCAGTGTTTTCACAGAAGTAGTCAACTACAGACTGAGAAGTAGCATCAGAAAGGATGCAAAAGTAATCAGAGTCTGAATTGAACATAAATAAAACGCACCTTTAACTGAGACTTGGAGACTTTTCCCCGGTGATCCACGTCCAGGGCTGTGAATGCGTGCCAAACGGCTTTCAGAAGCTCCTCTCGAAGCCACATTTTGTCTTCCAGCAGCACCAGAACCAACGATGTCAGTGTGGTGTTTGGGTCTGACCCTGTTTCTGGCTAAAACGCCGCACCCTTAAGGCAAAAAAGATAGGATGAGGGCGCAGAAGGAGAAGTGTAATGCACTCCTACTCCAACTCCACGTGATATTTAGTTGGTCAGGTTGGGTTTTTTTTCTTCTTCATAATTATTCAAATAATGGCTAAAATGTCAGGGGTTTTAATCTGACACTGTGTTAGTGCCTGGTACCAGGCACTTAAAATGTACTCGAAGTTTAGATAAAGTTTTTTAAAAAAAGCTCAAATTTCGACATTTTTTCAGGAGACCTGCCGCCTTCAGTGAGGTTCTCCCATTTATTTAGCGCCACCTGCTGTTGTGTAGCCTACTGTTGTTATTTCTTTGGTCACAGAAGCAGATTTCCCCCCACAGTGAGTCAGCATCAAGTTTTTATCCAATTTGCAAAAAACAAAAACAAAAAAAACACCATTTATTTAAGGCAGAGGTCTCCAGCTCTGGTCTTCAAGATCTACTATCCTGCAGGTTTTGGACACATCCCTGCTCCATCACACCTGAATCAAATGAAGAGCTCTGCCAGGTCTTGGCCAAACTTGATGGCATGCTAAAGAGATAATTCAGTCCTTTGATTCAGCTTTGTTGGAGCAGGGTTGCATCTAAAACCTGCAGAGCGGTATATCTCGGGGATCAGGGTTTGAGACCACTGTTTTTAGGCATGTGAAATGGGATGCTTTCTATCTGAGATTGTATTTAGATCAACCTTATTAAGATATGGGACACAAACAAATGCAAGTACCACACCAGCTCCAAACCAATATGCAATATCCTCTGTGTTTAAGGGGTAGAGAAGTTTTTTTGAGTTTTCAGAATCTTGAAAACGTTACTTTTTGTGACATTGTTGACCTCTTCAGATGTCTTTAAGTAAACAAAAACAGTTTCAGAACCAACATATCTGCAGTTGGTTTCCTCAAAGATGTACAGTACATTAATTCAATATATTTTATTGTTATAAACTGAAACTCAGACCATAAAAAATTATAACTTCTCCAAGCTTTTACATTATCCCTTGAATAAAAGGCATCCCAGATAGCAAATTCTTTTTGGCCCTAGTTTGGCATGCCAGTTTTGGTACTCTTTTGGGTGGAATGATGGGCCAAATATGGCCCAAATAAGGCACACCAAAATAGAATTATGGTTTGCCAAAAGGTTGCCAGAATCCTTTTTGGCACTAGTTTGGCATGCCAGTTTTGGTACTCTTTTGGGTGGAATGATGGGCCAGATATGGCCCAAATAAGGCACACCAAAATAGAATTATGGATTGCCAAAAGGTTGCCAGAATTCTTCCAAAATAAATTGTGGAATTCCAAAGCACAACCATAACTATACCAAAAGAAGCCCCAAACACCACAAAATGGCCAAAGGATATCAATGTGTAACCAAGTTTGTCAAAAGATCACCCAAATAAAATGTGGATTTCTAAAACATAGCCATAATCATCCAAAAATCCCAATCCCATAATAAAGCCAAATATGAACAATAACTTATCCATAATTAGCCATACATTTTCCAAAAGATTGTATCTTAGTCTGAACCTTATGCTAAATTTAATTTAACATTTAATTAGAATATAAAATGTTCTTGTACAGGAGATTGACATTTTGTGCCACAGTTAAATAGCCTTGTGAAATAGCCTAGGTTACTGTGTGTACGTGGTGCATAAGCATACAACCAAACAGGAGTAAAATTTGAATATTTTATTTTTTTTAAAAGTCAGACCTGGACTTAGTCCTGGGCTGGTTGAGGGGTTGGTTGGGCGGGCATTCTTCTCTTGCGCCCTCCGTCCCTATCCCCACCCCAGTAGAACCATTTTTTAATGGTGTTAACAATTTCTGCCTCCGTAGACGCCAAACAGACTGGATTTCGTCTCACTGCAGCTGAAAGTAAAGACATACACATGGAGAAAGACTTAAAAAATACACCAGTTACTAAAAACACACAATGGATAAAGCCTACATGAATGTGAGTGAATGAATAGTGCATTCAGTAATCTAAAGTGTCTTTGGGTGTCTAGAAAAGCGCTATATAAAACTGATGCATTATTATTATTATTATTATGAAGACAACATAAAGATGTATTATTATTATTATTACAATAAAAAACTAAACATAAAGATGCATTAATATTATTATAAAGACAAAACATAAGAACTAAACACACCTAAACAATCTAATTTGTCATTTGGCCCACTGTTAAGGCTTAGCTGAAACAAAATGTGATGACAATCATCTAGGCTAAGACAAGGAAATAATTTAGGTAATCTTGACCTACAGTTAATACTTTAGTTTAATTAACGTTATGCCATTTGGAAATTCTTATAAGTTCATATGAGGTACTTTCTGGCATTGTTATTTGGACTGCAATTTGCTAATTCAGTCAGTCAATGTGGTTCAATGTCATAAGTTAAGGACAATATTAGCATCCCATGCAAACTAAATCTTTTAAAAGTACCTTACTTTAGAAGTTAGAAGTAGAATTGTAGCTTTGCCAGACACATTCCTTTTTTGTTGGCGTTTACATAACTTAATTTTGTATAAAGAAACAGAACTTTCACCTAAACCAATTTCCCCCCCCCCAAAAAAAACATCAAATATCCTCCTTTCAGCATTTCTCCCACCTTATTAATATTATTATTATTATTTCAATATGATTATTATCATTATCATCATTATTCCCTGAAACTTCTGCTAGAGGACCCCAGTCAACAGCATGAGGTTTGGATCCACTAACCACTTGACAAACCAATGAGGCATTGGAGGGGTTATATTAACCTGAAAAATTCTACTGGCAGCCATGCTGCTTCCCTCACACTTGCAATGTAAAGAAAATAAAATAAAAAGAAAGAAATATGCTAAGAAATGTTTAAACAGCCTATACCCCGTGCTTTTAGATATTCATGTTTCATTTCATAATTAGACTTAGTTTAACCGAGAAAACGACGCAACAGTCCATGCAAAAGAGACCTGTGGTGGGCTAAGTAACTGGCTAGTTAATAAGTCAGTTCTGTATTAGTTAATGGATGCATCTCGTCATCTGGGGCTGAAAGTGACAGCAAAAGTTACAACATTAAATCATCATAGTCACTTAGTACTTACACTGCCACTGTTAACTTTACCAAACACCAGCGGTTTTTTCCTGACACTAAAACCAAACAAGAATTTCACGCGCGGGAGTTGACCCTGAAGAACGCGTCACATTGCGGGCAAAGCGGTAATAACTGTCCTGAAGCCAGCAATAGCGTGGCGTTATAATTTCGAGGCTTGTGACATTCACAGGTGCACTGCGTGCCATTCTGTAAACAAGGTCCTCCTAGTGCCGTTGGTTAATTTTTACAACGATGATAACAACCTGGCTAATACGGGGCTTAAATATGAATTCACACAATTTGGTTTGGAAGGCTTGGTAAATTTTTGGGGGGGACTGAAGCCTACTGGCGAAGCTTTTTATAAAAATTTTTAATCTCTAGGATTATTAGTATTTTGACTTCTAAAAGAAATGTGATTGTCATGTGTGGCTAATAATTTTATCCCAAACTGTAATTTTATCAGCTGTGTGATAGAACAGTCGTGTTACTATTGTGATTAAACTTACCAATTACAATGCCTTTTAGGTGGAGCCTCTCAAAGGCCACCTTCCCATTTTGCCCTCGCCAAGTAATTCCCTTGGCAAGGGCATTAGTCATTGTTCCTTTGAGGACCCGCCACACAGTGTCCTTCACTGTGGACCCCCCCGCAAGGCCGAGTGTTGAACCCTAAAATTAGAAAAATTTATTTTTCAAACAAACAAAGATTGATTTTCATTGAATTTTCAAACAAATATTATACAAATTTAAAGAAAAGCCTGGATAGCCATGGTGCTCCACTATTTATTCATTTGTCGTTTCGTGGTTGCCTGATGAAAGGCAGAGACCGGAAACTTTCATGTTGTGCGCAAATAATTGGGTGGAGCTTGTTGGCTGCGCAAGCAGTCCTTTAACTCCTTTGGCATATCTTCTACTTTATATTGAACGACACAAAAATTGGATGTGCATGCCTAAATGCATTGTCCAAACTTTGTTGTTAAGAACAGAAAATAGCTCACCAATTCATGGGCCAATGTGGCATTGTTTTCAAGCTCCCTCTCCAGGGCCATCAGGGCCTGAACATCTGCCAAGGGGAAGATGCCGTGGTGCCTGGTCTCCACACTTCCCCCTATGGTCAGGCCCTGAAGAGCAGCAACGGCTACAAAAAGGTCCTGCGCCATTTTGGTGAGGCCGCGCTGCTGCTCAAGCATGATCTCCTGTTTCACCAGGACTTCATGCAGGAGAGCTGAAAAACATTTCAGACACAAAGAAACAACAGAATTTAAGAATTTTTTGCATTTACATGTTCTGTGTGTGTGTGTGTGTGTGTGGCATTTTATATCTTTCCAAATTAGACTCTGTGTGTGTGTGTGTGTGTGTGTGTGTGTGTATTTAGCTTTATAAACCATCTTATATTAGTATGTATGCGTGGATCATGTGTGTTTGTATACTGTAACTGGCATAACTGGGTGAGTGAAAACTAAAAAAACCTTACATGTTGTGTTGTCCCTCTGCTGCCCTGGAGAGGAGCTGTAACTCGCTGCTGGAGAGCCTGTTCCTCGCTCATCATCTGGTGGAATGATGAGGGAGTTGGAACTGGAACCCCCTGGGTTCCCTGGTGACCCTGCAGGTCAATGGCCTGCCGCAAGGATGTCCCCAGGGTCATGACATGCTGGAAGAGTGTGTAGAAGAGGGAGAGGAAGAAGAAGAACAGTTTACTAAATGCAATTATCGACCGCAACTGATGTAATGGCTCTGGCTCCAGGAGCGTTTTTCTCCATGTAACTGCCTCATTAACCTTTGTAAAATACCTAATGTATCACATTTGAAACACCACACGTACATGATCAGCTACACTCAAACCCATTTGTTCTCAAAACTAGCGAATCTAGATTGTCGCCCCATTGATCCGAATTCTCTATGCGGTCAGATAAGTTTTCTCAAACTGGTGCCAGCACAAACTCTACTTGATGCAAATAGAAAATCAAATAATGAAAACGAGCATGTATCTCTAGTTTAGACAAGGCAATTAAATTATTAGTTGCTGCAGATGGGAAAATATGATTTTCTTCCTCTTAGCAACGTTTGAGCTTCGAGAAATATTCGACTGTAAATAACATTTACATCAATACTAGTGTATTTCTTGTTACAAAACTTTTTCACAAAGGTACATTGCCTAAGTTGATCAAATATGTGAATGCAGTTTTGAATTTACATGTTAGCCCTTGTGGCGTAACGTTTGGGAAAGTAAATGTTATATCTCCTTTCATTACCTTTCCTGGCTACATTGATTGATGCAGAGGCTAAGAGTAATGATGCAATGAGGTTGTTGCTACGTGTTCCTAGATGGCACAGTGTCAGCCAGTTATTTGTATCATCTGATGTGCCAACATGTTTGGCATTGTTGCATAAGCTGATGTTTAATTTCATGTGTCGGTTGGACATGTCCGATAACTGCATTATCAAGGCTTTAACCTGCCCCATGATGGGATATCAGTTCACATCCAGGCTTCGTAAGCACTGGCACAATAGTTTGCCTTGTTTCTTTTAAACTAACAGTAACATTACTGTATTTTATATTATGTGTCTCGTTGTTTGTCTGCTATGTTCTGTCTTTTGTTTTTGTTCCTTGTTTGAGAGTGGGCCACTCTTTTGAGTCCATAATAAAGATTATTATTATTGATCCTTATTCCAGGATGCATTGTCCATGTGACCGAGCTATACATCTGTTACTGTGGCATTTGTTGTGATTTCCATTTCCTGGTAACTGGTCAGTTTGGGCAGAGGTACAGGTGGTACCTCCACTGGCGGCCGGTTATTGGGGAGGATGAACCTCCTCCTCATCGGGGGGATGGCTGGGGGTGGGGGAAGCCCTCTTCCAGGGGTCTGGGCTTCATCCTCTGATGAGGCCCGGTCCTGGACATATCTACTTGGCCTTTGGAGATGAACACACAATGCAAAATATGTTGGAATGAAACATTTGTTTTAAGTTAATGAGTGCAAATTCAACACAGGCCCAAGAATTGAAGGAATCGAAAGTTCACAAAATTCTTACTTAATTCTTCTTCTTTGAGGCCTTTCGAGGGCCTCCGCCTCAGACTGGAGGTCTGTCTGCTCCTCAGCAAGAGGGAGCTTCCTCCTCGCCTCGTTAAAGTCAGCTGTGTTCATAACAGAGTACATTTTTATATTGTGTCACTTTATTAACTATCTGTGTAGTACTTAAGGGTTTTACACATACTTGCTGAGTACAGCACCCTAGCACTGTAGGCTTTCCAGGAGCTGCCCGGTTCCTCCCTGTTCCGGACTGCCCGCTGGATTGCCTCTGTATTATACGGCGGCCACAGGCAGATGCCATCCCTGACCCATAGGGCAGGGACCACCTCCACCTCTGCCGTCTCCTCAAAGCTGACTATTTGATACATTTTCTGCAATTTAGAAACAAATAATTTTGTTTTTGAATTGTGTTAACGGGTTATCAGATACAGTTTCAGTTGTGCTCATAAGTTTACATATGCCTACTTATAACATCAATGACAGTTGTTTGATAATGATTGGCCTCACCCAACCTACTACGATTAAAATAAACATTATTGTGTTATCATTCATACTCACCAAATAATGGCCAAGAAACCAAATATTTTGCAAGGGTATGTAAACTGATCAAAACTGTACGCTTAGTGAATATGAACTGAACTGATTCACAACTGATTAGAAACTGATTAATAACTGATTAACAAATGTAGGCTAAGTGAATATGAACTGAACTGATTCACAACTGATTAGAAACTGATTAATAACTGATTAACAAATGTAGGCTAAGTGAATATGAACTGAACTGATTCACAACTGATTAGAAACTGATTAATAACTGATTAACAAATGTAGGCTAAGTGAATATGAACTGAACTGATTCACAACTGATTAGAAACTGATTAATAACTGATTAACAAATGTAGGCTAAGTGAATATGAACTGAACTGATTCACAACTGATTAGAAACTGATTAATAACTGATTAACAAATGTAGGCTAAGTGAATATGAACTGAACTGATTCACAACTGATTAGAAACTGATTAATAACTGATTAACAAATGTAGGCTAAGTGAATATGAACTGAACTGATTCACAACTGATTAGAAACTGATTAATAACTGATTAACAAATGTAGGCTAAGTGAATATGAACTGAACTGATTCACAACTGATTAGAAACTGATTAATAACTGATCAAAACTGTAGGCTAAGTGAATATGAACTGAATTGAATCACAACTGATTAGAAACTGATTAATAACTGATTAACAAATGTAGGCTAAGTGAATATGAACTGAACTGATTCACAACTGATTAGAAACTGATTAATAACTGATTAACAACTGTAGGCTAAGTGAATATGAACTGAATTGAATCACAACTGATTAGAAACTGATTAATAACTGATTAACAACTGTAGGCTAAGTGAATATGAACTGAACTGATTCACAACTGATTAGAAACTGATTAATAACTGATTAACAACTGTAGGCTAAGTGAATATGAACTGAACTGATTCACAACTGATTAGAAACTGATTAATAACTGATTAACAACTAATTCACAACATAACTGATTTATGAAGACATCAATGAAAGGCCACAGCTTCAACTAATTTTACAAAGTCAAATCATTCCAATGCTTTCTTATCCATTAGACTTCACAAGGTGACGTTTACAAACCATTAAGGTGCAATAGAGGAAAAACAACAAAACTGTCCCTATTCTGAAGTGGAAGTCTGACACACTTTTTTACATCCCCATCAAGTCTTGTACTTTTAACAACAGGTGACAGACCTGAAACAACAAGTATATCTACTTCAGATGACTCCACTGGATAACAAAAGAAATTCTCTTTTTTCATGTAGTAATTACAGATTGCATAATATAACCCTTCACACAGAATTATGTTTTGCACCAAAACAACTTCACCATTAATTCTAAGGCAGTTATCACCACATGAGGTTTTGATAACCATACCATCAATAACCAACTGTTTAAACTGTTTAACAGTGCTGTCCATTAAGTGACAAATAGGTCCATCTCTGTGCTGCCCTTTGGTGTACGTCCCTGACTTTTCACAAATGCTTTCGTCTATGCTAAATTCAGAAACCCGTCTGATTACTTGGGCCAAAGGATTGTGCGGTTTTCTCACCATTTTCTTCAGCATTTGTAAATAGTTTTCAAAAGGGAATCCAGAAAATAAATCTAAGCTCCCATGAACCATGACATCTTCACTTAGGTGAACTAAACCATGTATGTTATACACCACAAACTGAGGTCCATATAGCTTGCTGAAATGCTCCACAAATGAAACCAGTAATGTATGAGCAAAATCATTTAAGACAAGACATGAGGTGGGACTAGCTAAAACATGAATGGCAACTGAAAGCAACATAAAGTTGTTATAAACCTCATCTAACAGCACACCCCTCAGAACAACTGGACCTGTATACAACAGAAACTGCCTCAGTTCAGTAGCCTTCCACCTCAATCTCTCTGTCAGCGCTCTTGGTTTTCTGGCAAACTCTGTAGGGATGAAGGCTCTCAAACTAACCAATTTGTCAGATATGAGTCCGCACTGAACAGAAGAAAGACGACACCGAAGTGGCCCTACAGTACCCATCCACAAATCTAAAAGTTTTCGCACAACGCCAAGACACACCAAATGCATATAGTCGTGCGGAAAACCACTCACCATGCCGACATTTATTTCGGTTAAGGGCGAGTGCCCATGGTGGTGATCTTCATCACTACAAGCCCTAAAAGACTCATCAGTTCTGAGAACAGCATGCATTTCAGGGAAAGTCATTCTATGATCAATGTAAACACCTGACTGAATGCATTTATCACATCCAGAGTAACCTGTGTGAGACTTAATGCATTTAATAAAAGCTCTAGCTGGAGCATCACAAATAACTGAAGTCACCTTCACAAAAAAAGTCTTTCCACCTATCTGAAATCCATCACTCATCTTCTTAAGTTCATCAACAAGAGGCCCTAGATACTCTGGCAAAGACTTAGGCTTGGATACACCACAGAACAACGAAATCAGTACGGGTCTTTTCATGTAGTCTTTCAAAATGCCCAAGACTGGCCAGAACTGCAAGGATGAACTTTTAAAAAGCGGCAAACCATCCATGTTTAACTGCAATTTAAACAAGTGTTGATTTCCAACTGTCCCTGAGAATTTCTCAAAAATCTTCTTCAGCGAATTCAAGACTCCAAAATGATAGAATGAGCCACCTGCTAAGTTTTCTATCACATAATGTGTCTTAGTTTTCAACAAAGACCGGCCATCTTTTGGTAGAAAGGGATGGTAAACTCTGAGGATACACAGAAGAGTAGAAAGGGCAACTAAAGACACATGAAATTTCACAGCCCAGTCTGATAACTTTGATTCCAAGTTGAAACGGGAAATAGTTTCCTCATCAGAATTTTCATCACTCTCAGTAATGCCCTGCTCAGCCATAACATCATAGGTAGACGGCCTAAAGCCCTCTTCAACCATACCAACATCAGACATAGGCCTAGAGCTTTCCTCAACCATACCAACATCAGACATAGGCCTAGAGCTTTCCTCAACCATACCAACATCAGACATAGGCCTAGCCCTTTCCTCAACCATACCAACATCAGACATAGGCCTAGAGCTTTCCTCAACCATACCAACATCAGACATAGGCCTAGAGCTTTCCTCAACCATACCAACATCAGACATAGGCCTAGCCCTTTCCTCAACCATACCAACATCAGACATAGGCCTAGAGCTTTCCTCAACCACACCAAAATCAGACATACTGTGACTACAGTTTGCCAGACTATCTTGAACTAGCTCAGGGTTATGCATTTCAGGCTCAAAAGAGTCAAGCATGGTATTGACTCTTTTGACTGCTCTCTTACGCACATTATTCCAATGGCTATATGCCATTGTGCTGGAAACAAGACAAAAAGGAAAATAATTAGCCTATATGGGTCTACACAGAGTTTGAGACAAACATTCATGCTACTATCACACATTGATCACTTAGAATAGTCTACATAACACCCACATGTAGGCCTAAATGCAACCCTACTATTCCTTGTTTAATAATTTAAAGGAGCCATATGTAAGATTGTGGCCAAAGCTGGCTAAATTATTCACCCATATTGTGAATATTTTCGAACCTTCCCCCTCCCCATGATTGGGAGATTTAATCAAATATCAACACAAAACTACTGTTGTAAGCGATATTTTGAAATGAACATCATTTGGTAATGTCTTGTAACACATCAAGACCAACTTAAAATATGGCTCCTTTAATTACAATTACATAAAAGAGTTCATCTGAGATCTAATGTTTTCTGATGTCATTATTAAACAGAGAGTATCCTAAATTGTATCCTATTTGTCCTGTTTGTAAATAAAGGAGGACTTCTAAATAGCCTATTAATTATGGTTGAAAATTAAGTAAAATTTTATTGATTTTCAACTTTGTTTCAATATTAATGATTGAAATAACGTTGATGTTTAATAAGGATTTCGACGTTGAATCAACATTTATTGAGGGTGCAAAACTGATCAAATCAACGTGGGATGTCAACAATGATTTAACGACATAACTTTGACAACGGAACATCTTTTCAACGTCTGTAAGACTTGGTGCCCGTTAGCAGACCTCACGTCATTCTGAGCAGGCTAGCTAAAGTTTGCTATTCATTTTGTGGGAACCTCATATTAAAAGCGGTCAATTATGAAATATCAACAAGCTCATCAGGAGATAAAACATCTTCGAAACCGATCTTCTAAATTAGGCCTTATATTCATATAGCATACACATACTGTATAAGCCCGCTTGGGTATGTCTGTTAAAGTTTATATATAGTCACCAAAACATTATATAATCTACAGTAATGTCGTAATATCCGTAACATGTATGCGGTATACACATTTAGCTAAAACAAAACTATAGCAAACAAAAAGGTAGGATGCAAGAAGAAATGGTACTCACCTCTGTCGCGATGCTGGAGAAAATGAATGAACTGGTCCTGATTCCCGGTCTTTGATCACTATTTTTCCCGGCATTTGATCAGTTTTATGGCTTGCCAAAATAACCCCATAGCACACCTGCAGAAGTCACAGACGCTCTCCCGCTCTCGTCTGGCTATCCAGAATATGCCATAATCGCCAGCCGCGTAATTTTCTATTATGGCAAACCAAAATTATGCCACATTTAAACCAAAACACTTTCTCGAACATTTTTGTGCCACAAGGATGCCAAAATGCCCAATTTATGCCAAAATAAAACCAAAATAAAGCCGAAATGTTTGCTATCTGGGATAACTTTGCTAGTAATCATGATTTGAATTTTTAAGGAGAGCTGTCTCTAAAACTATTGTGGAGCGGCAGTAAGTTTAATAAATTGTAGTATTGGGAGAACAGATTCCTTTTCCATGGTAAAATCCTCATTAAAACGTCCACTGATTATTTCTCATGTAGCCTGGTTTATCTTTAGCTGAGCCACATTCTAACAGTGATTCCGTGAACCCTACAGAGTCCTGCTCTCTTGGACATTGACCCCCCCTTCTTGTAAATAATATTATTCAGTGAAAGTAAACAGGTGTTACGTCAATCTGTCTTTCCCCGTCAGGATGTGTTCCCCCTACAGCTCCGCGCCGTGCACGCGGCAAAAAACGCGCGTACTATCTATCTATCTATCTATCTATCTATCTATCTATCTATCTATCTATCTATCTATCTATCTATCTATCTATCTATCTATCTATCTATTTGTTGACAGAACACTATAATTGAGGACAGCAGCGGAGGGTTTGGTTTCGCCAAAATATGAAGTTTGAGCTTTCAACGTTGCCGTCGCTCCCCTGTGTACGAGCAGAGCGCGGCGTGTAGAGTTCGGGGGCGAGCTTGGATTGAGTACGCGCGTTTTTTGCCGCGTGCACGGCGCGGAGCTGTAGGGGGAACACATCCTGACGGGGAAACACAGATTGACGTAACACCGGTATCGTGCAAAGGTAGTTATCCCCGTCAGAAATTGTATCCCCCTGCGTCGGGAGCGCGCACGTAGAAGGAAGCGCTGTTCCACTCAGTGTTGCCAATTTAGCGACTTTGTCGCTATTTCTAACGACTTTTCAGACCCCCTTAACGACTTTTCCAATAAGCGCCTAGCGACATTTCTAACCACCCTCAGCTACTTTCTGTGAAACTTTGTCGCCGATATTTCCTTCAGTTTAGAGACCCAGCTTGCTTTTTCGCAAAGTGAATGATCAGCGCATGTGTATGCTACATGATCAGACTATGTCGACTGACCAATCATAAACCTTTTTCGGTTCATTTCATCCACTCACAAACGAAGATGTTTGGTTGTTAATGTTAATTCAAAAGTAAAAAATAAATCTGCATGTATATAAGACCGATCTTTCAACGGGAATTAAGGCAGAAGCTTGTCTGAACTAAGCTGCACCACACACCTGTGGTGCATTCAAGGAACGTTCGAAATGTATGGTGAGTTCAAAAACGTAGGACATTTAAAACTTATGACAAAAAAACCCCACGGAAAATAATACCATAAGCAATAAACTTGTTTAATGGCGGTTGGCAAGAAACATTTGATGCATGCTAAATATGCCCTACTTATTTTTAAAAAATACTAAAGAACAAACAACTATATTACTTTCTATTAATTTCGTCTTCTTGAGATATCTCAGCAAAAAAATGTTTTCCAGAACTTTAAATTTTGTTTAAAAGGTCTTTGATGTACAGTTGCAATTTGATATCTTGTAAATTTTGTACCAGTTTTCTCAACATTATACTTCAGGCAAAATAATATAACATGTTCCACCGTCTCTTCTTGAAGACAGAAGTCACATTTCCCTGTAGCATGTTTCCCCTGTTTAAATAATGTATTGTTTAACCCTGTATGACAAAATCCTAATATAAATATAATTATTTCCTCCTTTCTGTTTCATTCGTCATCGCGTGATGACATCATCATTATGCAAATTAGCGTATGAGGTCATCTGGCGACATCTAGCGACTTTCTGGGGCAACTTCAGCTACTTTCTGTCAGACAGTTGGCAACACTGGTTCCACTTGACTCCGCTACAATCACAACCAACAACACCTTGAACTAGTGATATTTTGTCTTTGAAAAAGTGAAAACCAAGTGTCTTTACTTCATCGTTCTGTTTGTGGGTTACCACAGAAATAAATAGATTTATTTTTCTAACGGCTTAATAAGAAAACGGTCACGTCTGTGTAAACTCGATTCATATATAAATTACACTAAATATAAATTGTTCTCGGCAAGTAAACGACTCTTTCACAATCTCCTATAAAAATACTATTTTCTTTCATTGTTTTACGTCGCCCAAAGTTCTGTCTGCTAGAAACAAAAATCCACCTTCTTGAGTTCAATACTGAAAAACGCTGTTTATTTTAGTGTTATAATAAATAGCTATAACAAAGTAAAAGAGAATCAGAATCGGGAAGGTTTTATTGCCAAATATGTGAACAGATTCACAACATTAGGAAATTGCTGCGGTTGAAAAGAGAAATGGCTTGTAGAACATAATTTATATTCTCAAACATTTCTCTTTGGTGGGTGAAGAGAAATAATTCAGATGATCTTGAGAACGATGAGGAAACGACCCAGAACTACACGTGGGGAACTGGTCAATGACCTGAAGAGAGCTGGGACCACAGTAACAGATTACTATTAGTAACACACTATGTCATCATGGATTAAAATCCTGCAGTGCTCGAAAGGTCGCCCTGGTTAAACCAGCACATGGTGAGGCCCGTCTAAAGTTTGCCAGAGACCATGATTATGATCCAGAGGAAGATTGGGAGAAAGTCATGTGGTCAGATGAGATCAAAATAGAACTCTTTGGTATAAATGGCACTCGTTGTGTTTGGAGGGGGGCAAATGCTGAGTTGCATCCCAAGAACACCATACCCACTGTGAAGCATGGGGGTGAAAGCATTATGTTTTGGGACTGCTTATCTGCAAAGGGGACAGGATGATCCGTATAATGGAAAGGATGAATAGGGTTGTGAAATTTTGGGCAAAAACCTCCTTCCATCAGCAAGAGCATTGAACATTGAACGTAGCTGGATCTTCCAGCATAATAATGATCCCAAACACACCACCTAGGCAACAAAGGAGTGGCTACGTAGAAAGCATTTCAAGGTTCTGGAGGTCCCTAGCCAGTCTCCAGACATCAATCCAACACAAAATCTGTGGAGGAAGTTGAAAGTCCGTGCTGTCCAGCGACAGCCTCAAAACATCACAGCTCTAGAGAAGATCTGCATGGAGGAATGGGCCAAAACACCAGCTACAGTGTGTGCAAACCTGGTGAAGACCTACAGGAAACGTTTGACCTCTGTCATTACCAACCAAGGTTACATTACAAAGTATTGACGTGGACTTTTGTTCTTGACCAAATACTTATAAATTCTTTAAAAATCATACAATGATTTCCTGGAATTTTTTTAAACATTCTGTCTCTCACAGTTGAAGTGTACCAATTATGAAAATTACAGAGTTCTCTCATCTGAAGTAAGAAAACTTGCACAATTGGTGGGTACCAAATACTTTTTTGCCCTACTTTACATTCACATTTTATACTTTTTAAATGACCCCACCCAGTTGAACATTTCCTTTAATAATCCTGTTAATTTGCTTACTGTAGTCTCACTCTTTTACCTTTTTCTGAATATACATGTTTCTATGTACCTTGCTGCTGGTACAGCTGAATTTCCCTACTGAGGGTTATGGAAATTTGTTATTTTGGGTACTACTACTGTGACGAGTACAAGTAAAATTACCAATCTGAAAATGTACTAAAGTAAAAAGTAGCTTCGTTAAAATGTACTCAGAGTAAAAGTTACTTTTTTTGACCGCAGTAAGACAGTCTCTCTTGAGTAGTGCAAGAAAGACAATGGGACATAAATCTCAAAGTAGTTGCTTATTAATATAACTTTTTCAAAAAGTGCAATTGCAGATTAACTACAAATGTATAAATCAAAATGGGTAACACTAACAGTCAAAAGTGCAGTGACTTTCCCAAATGACCCAAAGACCAAACTGACACGTACCATCACAATGTTTGTAAGATAAAACTATGCCATTTTTGATGACTATACCTGTCAGATATAACATGTTAAATAAACTTAAAAGTTGTCCACAAAAACCCCCCAAAAAACATTGGCGCTGCTAATGAATATAGTTAAATTTTTTTCCAAATTGCCCTGCCCTTATGTACTTCTTGATTACAGTTCCTTTATTTGTGTCCATACTTAGTGTTACTCTCTGAACTTCCTGTTCATTTTGCTGCAGTTGATTATTAGTCAGAGTACATCCTTACTCGCTTTGCAGTAAAGTATTTTCTGTTGTGGAAAATGAACTAACATCTTAATAGGTTTATATGGTGAATTTTTTAAATTTTAGATATTCTAAATCATGCTAAAATTCCCAACAAATCTTTAATCGCGCCGATCCAAACCGATGTCAGGTGGTTCCATCTTTATCCTTCTTAGCACCAGTTCTCCTATCCATCATGCATTGCATTTCCAGCGCAATATTTTTAATCATGCTAATTTGATTTTTTTTTACTCTAATAGATATAATTGAAAATGTAAAAAAAAAAATCATACTTAAGTAAAAGTAACATTACAGACTTTAAAAAGTACAATTACACAAAAAAACATACTCAATTACAGTGAGGCAAGTAAATGTAATCTGTTACTTTCCACCTTTGGTCCTGAGGACCAAGGTTCAGGATCTTTAGGTTACACATGTTAATGTTCAAAATTTTTAAAATTATTTTACGTTCCCATTAGTTGGAAGCCATTACAAAGATGAACTGCTAATACATTTTGGATTTTTTTAAGATACAAACCATAAACTTCATAATTAAACCCTTAACAGAATTAAGAAATCAGTGTAATCTTTTACGTAATAAAAACATTGATAGAAAACTAAATTTAACAACCTGCAGCATCTAAATATACAGGAATGTTGGATTTTTTTTTATTAAATCCCTCAAGAATGATGAAATAAACAGTCGAACACAGGTCCCTTAGCTTCTTTTTTATTATGTTGTATATATAGATGGTTCATCCATACACCAACCAAAAGCTTGAGACCTTCACGATAAGTTGAATTGTACATGCTTCAATGATGTATCCAACGGCACTTCCAGTGCTGACAAACTCTTGTCCTATAGCCATACTGAACACCAAAAGCATCCTCTTCCTGAATTTGTGTGCAACTGATTTTCTCTAACCAGATGCATTGTTAATCAGCTGTTAACACCTGCAAAGTAACAGTTACAGCCTGTTTTCCCCCATTTTTAAATAGTCTTGACTTTTTAAAAAAAAATTTGCAGTCTGATACAGAAGGCTAGAAGACCTGAACAATATGAAAGTGCTAGTCATTAATTTACAGAGATCAGGCATCACATAGTGCTATGAATTATCCAATATGCTACATATGAATACAGCTGTTGATACCTTACAAAAGCCTCTGGTCGTTCTTCAAGGCTAGTTGAAAAATCAATAACCTTGGCTTGTATGTACATAAACGTGAGTGTTTGTTTATGCAGAGAGTTACGCAGATTTCACCATTACGAGGTATAATCTTATCACGGCCACTCAGCCACAGTGATTAAATATTTAGTCCCGTTACCAATTCTATCAGATGATCCACCCCCCCTTTATTTGTTTCAGTGGGAAGAAAATATGAAGGAGTTGCTGTCTCGGGGCTCCAGCTGACAGCATTGTTCAGAGCTTCTTCTCTTGCATCGTGCTCAAGTTCTTGGTTTGTTTTCCTGAGCCATCGGTTGCATTTTAGTTGCTTTCCCCCCCACATCTTCTGGTGCCATTTCCCATTTGACAGAGTGAAGAATGACTCAGAAGAACCAGTTCTGGAACCACTATTTAAGGGAACAACACAAGCTTTTTTTTTCACTTCACTACAATCAGTCACAGAGTAATAAAAAAGTAGAATAGATGACTCAATTCATTCCTGGAGCCGTGCCTCCGAAGTTGAAAGTAGATGGCACCACGGGCGCTGTGAACTTGTACCCGCCGTGTTTCTCGATCATTTTGGACTCTGGAATAAGATGAAAAGCAACAGGGTGGTTTGAAATCAAAATAAATGTTCCATTTTTAGTTTAACAAATTTCATGCTCCCATGTGAAAAAAAAGGAAGTAGTTTCTTAGAAAACCTTCTGAAGAAAACGTTGGAAAGCAGAAATGACACTGATCCCAAGATTAAAAGCATGCCCTTTACTATTCAGCAGCACTCAATTCAGATATTTATGGTTTTGTGAGGGTGCTTTCTACTGCCCCCTTTCATCAGCTCCGAATAGATTCTGTACTTCCTTTTGAGAATGCAATCAAAATCACATGAAATCATAACAGGAAGTGTTAAACTACCAACACAAGGTCCAGACAGTTTAAAACTCAAACTTCTACATTTTTACAGCTTTTTTTAATGTATTTTATTAGAAAAAGGTTTCGGATATAACATTTCAACAAACTTGGACCCAAAAAAACAAACAAAAAAAACACCCCACAGAAAAATGGCGTATGATTCAGTCGTGTAGTATTGGGTCATTACTACTTTTTTTTTTTTTTTTGCTGACCGATCAAACTGATCAGCTCTAGGGTCTGACAGGTATGTGTAAAAATCAACAGATCTGTTTATTTTATTTTAGATCTGTTACCTTTATTTTTCCTGCAAAAAAAAAAAAAAAAAAATAGGGGTAGAGTCCAAAAAATTTGTAAAATTGCCCCTTTTTGGAATGAGTGTGCTTCTAAACTAAAATTGTATTTGGCAAATCAATAGAAAGTTCATCTCTGCAACTCCTTTTCAGAAATGTAGATTTTTATCTTTTATAAAGAAATAACCTATTAAATGTACAAACAGACACCTATATAGGTACAGCCAGACTTTGAGAGCAAATTCCATATTTTTGCAGACTATATAGGAACCCTAAATTATAATAAAATACTGAGAACTTTTTTCCACATAGTATTTACCATACTTTCTTTATTTTTGCCAATTTCACTTTTTCGCACCATGACTTTAACCCCCATGTCATTGGAAATAGCTAGCAGTAACAGAAATCCAATAAATGTATTTAATCATCCACATCTTTACTGCAGGGAAAAGAAAAACAGCAACAAAAAAATAATCCATACATAAATTGCTTTATTTTCAGACTTAAGCGCAGCGTTGGAGCTTATTTCGTCTTAGCCGGCGCTCACCATGTGCCGCCCGCCTCTGGTCTGCAAGTGTGCCAATTTCCAGAAGTTGTTTGCGCTGCTCCTCGTCGAGGCTTTGCGTTAGTGCCTGGTACCATGCCGGGTCGCGGGTCTGGATATCTGCGACAGGAGAGATGAGATCAGAGATGGGTGAGACCCACGGATTGTACTTAATGTCGATTGATAACAGGCGACTCTCTTACTCTGTAGTATGGCTTTAAAGATCTGGTACTCGTCCACTAGGTTATCCTCGTCATCTACAGCTGTAGTGTAGCCCTCAAGCGCCGTCTCCTCCGCGTCATCCTCCTCCCAGTCTTCATCGTCTCCGTCCTCTCCTGCATGCTTCGCAAGCATCTCCAGATACTCCTGGCCCTCCTCATCGATGTCATCCTCGTCACTTCCCAGCTCCGCTACACCAGTTATAAATAAAATACATTCAGAAGAATTCAGGATGATTTACCTTGAAGGAAAACCCTCAATAAGGCTGACGCAAAAGAGAAAGCACTCACCGTTTTCATCCTCTTCTTCTCCATCTTCGTCGTCGTCATCATCATTCTCATGCTCTGCTCGACAAACGTATGCCCTCTTGAGGCCACTGAACAAAAGGATAGCTGCAGGTAGAAGCTGCCCGCCCACCTGGTTGACTGCCTGAGGTCTGTGATCAAGGTCAATGAGAGCGCAGAGTCCCAGGATGCACATTTTCCTGTCATGGAGGCTGGTAAATAAACAGCAAAGTATTATATTATCATACAACTTAACAAAAATCCTCAGTAAATAATAAATTCCTGGCTCCTAATTTAATTTCAAACAGACTTGAACCGGAGCTACAATCTCCAACATGAATCACAACATTAAGTTCATACCCAAGGAAGCAGTCGACATCTTTAAGCCACTGGGTTATGAAGTGGTTTGTGATTGGCTCAGTGCTGTTAGGGAAGCGGAGATTCTCCAGAGTGTTGAGGAGAAGAGGGGGGCTGTAATAGAGGGCAGCGATGGCCACCTGCAGACACATGGTCCTCAGCTCGCTGGTCTTCACCTCTCGCGTGAGACGCTCCAACGCTGTGCCGACAAACAGAGGGACAACCTGCATGCAGGAAGTTCTCGCGTTGAAACAAAAACGACAGTAAAGACTTTCTAGGCATGACAATAATTCATGAAGATATTCAGCAATAGAAATACCAGTAGCTCACTTATGTGTAAAAGTGTTTTTTCAAGCCTGACCTGATCGATGCCACGGCCTTTGCACTGCAGAATGATCACCTCCAACATCTTGGCTGCATGGCACTCTGGATCTTCACCTGGATCACCTGTCAGGACCTGCATAAATGACACAAAGGGATCAATCACTTTATGGTTAGCAACCAAGATTATTTTCTAAAGAACTGTCTGGGTTTCTGTAAATTTGATGGGTTTTTTTTGCATAGTCTTATTGTATTGCAAGTATTGATTCAAAGGGCGTATAATTATTAAAAATAAATTTATACCATTGTTTTCCCCACATTTTATAACTTAAGGCAGTTTGTGTCACTTCTGCATTTTGTATGCAACTGACTCCCACTCAAACAGCAAATGTCCCAATTCCCTGGTGTTGAAATCTCTTCAGAATTTTATATTTTATTATTTCAAAAAGCATTCAATGAGTTTACGTTTCAGGAAATTCAAATTGGTATATCTGGTAAGGACTGAAGTCTTTGGTGGAATTAATAAGATACATCAAAGATGCACCATTTACCTTCTTGCACATGCTGTAGATAATCTCTAGGTACTTTGTGTCTGACAGGAGGGTGTCTGTATCCACTGTGACGTAGTTATGAAGGAGAGGCATCATATCTAAGAAGGAAAAAAAAAGAACAAAACAAAACATTGTTCATTACCCCAAATGAGTTTACACCATTTTGAAGTCCCAATTCCATACTGAACACATTTCACTTCTAAAATGAAAGTACACGCATTCTTCAGTGTCTGTACCTGTAAAGTAATCAAAGCCATCTTGCTGGAAGACTTCGTACACAAGTGGAAGAAGCTGCCACATCTGTGGCGACACCTGCTGGCATGTCAGGCTATGAGCCAGCGACAAGATCTCCTCGTAAAATTCTGAGGAGACAAAGGACCAGAATTACTGGATATGAACACTGCTGGCCTAAAGTTAACCAGTTAACTATAAAACGGGCAGAGCTAAGCTGGTGGAATTTCAGAGCGAAACACTTCTGTTTACCGAGCACATGTTGCTGCAGGACGGTGCCGATCACCTGCAGACAGATGCCTTCCAGCTGCTGCGTGATCTGCAACAACACATGAAGGCAATAAGCATTTTACACAAGTACAAAGTTCAATGCACAAACTCAAAATATATAAATATCTTCATGTACTCCTGCAACAACAACCTTTAAAATGGTGCATTTATGATCTGGTCTTCCGTAGCCGTTTAATGCAGATGGCTTCAGAGAATTCTGGAATTATCTCAATCATTTTAAGTGGTCCGTTTAATTCAGTTAAAATAAAACTAATAGATTAGAAAGAAATCATTTTTAAAAACAGAAATGCTATGTTGTTGCTGCACACAGGAATAGAAATTAAGGATGAACAGATATGAAGATTTGGGCCAGTATCGATATTATTAATACCGCTGTGAAGATGGAAATAAACATCCGTTATCAATATCCACCCAGTTTTACCTATTGGACCGATACTAATATGTTAAAAACGGACTAATATCAGCTGTTAGCAATTTTGATACCGATATATCGTGCATCCCCAATAGAAATGCCTGGTAACCTGACAGTTGTCCATTGAATAGTCACTGACAACCTGCAGGGGTAAGGTACGCCGAAAAGCATCAGTTGCTAGAGGCAACAGGTATGCTAATGGAAGGTTGAGGGGAAGGAAGAAATGTGGCAGAAAAAAAACAACAGGTGCAATAGCTATAAACCCCAGCCAAGAGCAGATTGTGAAGCAAAAACCTTTTAAGGGCTTTGGGGAAGATAATCTCCGATCGGAGTTTGTCCTAACAGCAGATTTGTGTGTGGCCGCTCTTTAATTACCTACTCCAGATTTGGTGAATCCCAACAATATTCTAATCAACTGAGATGAGCGTATAAATACTTCAGTATTTCTTTCATCATTGCATGTCCAATGAAAAAATGTAACATGCTAAAGCATGGACTGTCTAACTAGAAGCTGTGAAGTTGTCAACGTGTGGGCTAAACACACTGAATTACTTTCTCCATAATGAAAAAAAGCAAGCAACATGTTCAGCATCCTATTCTCAGGTACGGAGCCATTGTGCAATCACAAAGCTTCAAATCGGATGGTCATGCTGTACTTCGGCTTCAAGCACCAGTAGTGCATCAGCAGACATGGTGGCAACGTGCCCCAGCACTATTTCTAGCGTCTGCCTCAGCCTGTGAGTCATTCTGAACATGGTGAGAGCAGAGCCTGTTCCCAGGAGTTGGTGGGTGGCGCAACTGTGTTGGCAGGAACCCTGCAGCAGAGCGGAGCCGATTTCCCATCATGAAGTGACATGGAGCCGAGCGATCAGAACGCATGCATTTGTGGGTTTGCTGTGATGCTGTTTACCTCTTTGTGGTCCTCCACTACACTTAACAATGTGTCAATAGTGTTGAGGATGCCCATGGCTGTCACTGCCTTATCATCGCCTCCCTCCTCGTCGGGCCCCGTCTGAATCACCTGGTTGAACGTCATCGCCTGTGAAAGAGCAAAACAGATCCACTTATATCATGGGGAGGTGATCACAGTTTTACTTATATTGTTTACATCTGAACTGAGAATTTATTTCAGAATAAAAATCTCATCGGGAGAGTAGACTTCATTTGGTCGCTTATGATCTGCACTTACCAAGTGCTGAGTCATCTCTACAGCAATCGGAGTGACCTCCTCGCTGTATTCGCAGATCATCTTTTGTATGACGTTGGTGAGGTCATCATTCTCCGTTTCCCTGACGATGTGCAGGAGAGCCTGCATCACCGGTCGAATGTAGGGAGCAATATATTCTTTGGCTGACAAAACATGTTTTTATTTTTAAAACATAATTCTGTTATGCGATTAGTCGAGCAACGCTACCAGAGAGAGCATGGCCTCACCTTTCTCCTGGTTGCTGATAAGAACCTGGAGAGCGATGGCAGCCTCCACCTTCACTGGCATCTCATTGTCATTGATGAGGCAGTTTCGCGTCAGCTCGAGAGCAGTCTGCAGGTTCTGATCGCTTTTGAACTTTACCTCGCAGAAGTAATGCAGCACCCAGCAAGCCTTTTAAGAGACAGATATTAGGATAACATGACATTACAAAACTGGTAGTACAGCTGCCATGAGACAAGGCATTATTTATACGCTTTATTAAAATATATGTAATTCGGTGCTACACACTCACTCTGGCTCTCATGTAGCCCAGTTCACTACGGAACAGGGGGAAGACGTGATTCTGCAGCATGAACTCCATCTGGTCTTTGTAGATCTTTTTCTGTGCAAGAAGGAATAATGAGTAATTTGCATAAAACTTGAAATGTTTTACTTTGCATGCTTAATTTTATAAGATAATAAACCAAATAACGGTGGAACCTTTAAGTATAAAGGCTTTAGAATACACATTCCTGTAAATACAAAAAAGGTGCATGACTGCTCCAATTATTCTTCTCTCCAAAACAAGTCTAAGATTTTATTAGCAAGCGTGCGGCCCAGCCCTCTTCACCCTGGCTTTGTTGTTGACAAAGGAGCTGCTAAGCTGTGCTTCCTTTCTCCCGTGTCATTTTTCTTTCATCTGTACCTTGCATCAAAGCAGTATGGATGTGTGCGCCATGTTAGAAAAAAATGCAAGCTTCTCTGCACAGCATATCCCAAACAAGGCCATCTCCCGCAGCATAACTGGAAAACAATGCTATTGGGGTTTTTTTCCCCTCATACTGAAGGCAGTAGACAGTCTCATTGAACTAGTTTCTTTTTAGTCACAAATCTGAAGTGACGGTATTTTTGCCAGTCCTTGAAAGAATTTAATATGGAAGGTCAGTGGTGCAGACATTAGTGGTTCCTGGGTTGTGTTTTGGGCAGCACACAATGTTCGAGGATGAAAAACAAGATTTCTCTCAAGTCCTAAAGAAAGTTTTTGTCTAGTCAACACAGCTTGTTGCCCCAGAGAAACTGTGTTCATTTCTTTCAATGCATCGTTTCATGATTATTTCACCATACAAAGCTTCTAGCAATGTTATAAAATATGATTATTAGGTATAGAAAAGTACTGTGATTTTGATTATAGATAATTGGGAAAGGTTGAGTGGGGACCTGAACAAATTTTCATTTCCATGATTTTCAGTTGGAAAATGCGTTTCAAGATACAAGCCGTGTGTTCAAACAAAGTACATTTGCATTCACATTTCACTGTAAATTAGATGCAATTTACAGGCTGTTTAGAAATGGATTGATTAATTTTAATATTTTTAACCGAAATACAAAGCTTAGCAGAACAAAACACACATGGGGGTGTATTTAAAGGGTGTAGAAGACATCTTTTAAAGAGGTCATCCAAACACAGCTTACTTTCAGCAGGATTTCAGCCAGAGAGCCGATCATATGAAGGGCACCATCCTTTTTCCTGGGGTCAGAACTGGGATCAGTGAGAATCTGGTAGCAGAAGCCCATTGTCTTTTGCAGCACCTAAAAAGAGCAGCATCGGGCATCATTTCTGAAGCTCAGAATATGATCTATAAAAACAGAAATAGAATCTGCGTGCCAGAGTATTGAGAAAAATAACCACAATTTAGATTAAACGCACTTCTTTCCTCTTGTTGCAGGCTGTGAAGAGCAGTGTCTGGGCGGCTGTTGTTGGAGAGATGAAGTCCTCGAACACGTCTAATAGAAGACGGCACGTGTTAGACAAACTGTTACTCAGCGCATTTTCCCTGAAATGCTTTTGGATGACAGGCACAGAGTTCCTCACCAAACTTCATGCGGATGTACTCGTACGGATCCTCCTGCCAAAGCTCCTCGTCGGAATCTGTGTAACACATGAGGGGGAAAACCACATCCTGGATGATGCCCTGAAAAACAAGAGCAACAACCAAAGGTTTAGCACAACACAAAACAGGAGTTTCCACCAATAACTAAAGCATCAACAATACAGTTCACATACATCAAACAATAGCTAAATGTTTACGAAGGTGTTGCAACTCAATGCCAATAACATATCTGGCCACTTGGATGGCCTTTTACTGTCCACACCTGATCTAGTTTCGGTGACATGTGATGCGGACATTGTAATGATTGAAAAGACAAACCGGAGAATTAAGGTCAACTGCCATGGATATAGTCACTGCAATGACATAAAATCAAGTAGCCTTGAATTAGGAGACATTTAAATAAGCCTTATTGGTACCTGGATGTGTGGTTTGAGATTTTTCCATGTCAAAGCGTGTGCTATTCCTTGGTTGATGTAGTTAAGCGTCTGTTGGAGAACTCTGGGAGCCACATATTGCTTTTCCTTGTACTGGTATAAGACTTTCAGCAGCACCTATGAGACACATCCAGAAAAATAATACTTATTTTCACCAGGCTTTCATGTAGTAGAGTTTGCTTTAGGCGTCTGCAGTCTTGACATTCTACCTGCTGGGCAGGCACAGCATATTCCTTCAGGAACAGTTCAGCAAACTCTGCGTACTCTTTGGTTGTGTTACCGGGACTTCCGTACCTGCAGATGAGGTTCGGCGAGTAATTTTGGATTACTTTAGAAAAGCAGGTTAAATCAAATGGTCGTGGGATTTTTATTTTTCTACCTCTCAAACAGCCGAGCCAAGATGTGAAGGGCCCATTTCTTACATTTCCACCAAGGCAGCTCTGGTCGCTCTTCTTCGTCAATCTGCATTGTCTCCTGCACAGATAATGTCAGGACAGTGTGCTTATCCAAGATTTAAAAGAAAAAAAAGTGATGTATTTTAACATTAAATTAAAGCAGTTATGATCATTTCTGTCTTCTTACTGGGGGCACGTCTCTGTCAACAACGGTCTTCAGAATCTCCATCCACTCTGTCAGAATCTGTCTGTTGATGAGCTCCAGAGGGAGGTTATACTGGGGAGGGGGGACAAAACGGACTGATTTAAAAATAAATCCAATAACATAAAACTGTTTTCATGTCAACACACAATTTGTGCTGGTTAAATTCAGATCCAACTGTACCTGAAAGAGAGCGTAGAGGATTTTGAAGATCTGTTTCTGTATGAGGACAGATTCGTTTGAGTGGTCCGGGAGCAGCTGGATGAAGCGGTCCTTAAGCATGGGCATGAAGATGTGCATGGCTGCCACCAGAGGCTGTCTCTCTTCCGGTTTCTTATATCTGAGTCAAAGATGAGCGCAGTGTTAATTCTGCCGCAAACACGGCCAGAAAAAAACAACAACCCAAAAGCACCCAGGACCGATAGCCTTGACTCACTCGTAGTTTTTGACGAGTTGGTACAGGCAGAGGAGGATGCCCAGCCAGGCTAAACTGTTGTCTGACTGTAGGTAGAAGCCAATCTTGTCCACGATGGTCGTCCACTTCCCGGGGTAGTCGTGCTTGATGATGTGGTGAATACATGTCGTCAGCTGGACTCTGGTAGCGCAGATTTAGAAAGTGACAAAATATGAGGCGCGAACAGGAAGGGAAAGATGGATGGATGACAAAAAAAATTATATCAGAGTTCCTTCAGCTTAAATGAGCCAGCAGGGTCTGTGGTTACCTGATGCGCTCGGGGGACTGGATGATTGCCTCTACTATGTTGTCTCGAATGAACTGCCTGTCTTCCTCTGGGATGTTATTAACGGGCGGCTCTGTGCCAGGAACTTCTCCATCACTCCAGTGCTGGATGATCTTGTTCTTAAGATAAATCACACCTAAAAAGAAGAAAAGAGAAGGACCACAAGGCTCAGGCCTTCATAGCACTTGCAAACAAAATAAATAAACCACCAGATCCTACTTCACTTTGTATTTTTAGAACCACCAACAGTCTAAACGGTAGAAACAAACTCTTCCCTTGGTGGTTTTAAATGTAACACCAACGTGAGCTCGGGTCGCTTCTACAGCGCGCAGCTGCCTGACACATGGGGAGAGGCATTTGACAAAGCAGAGATGAGAGAGCAGACGTCAGAGTGCTGACACAAACGTCTCCATCGCTGGTGTTCATAATCCGGCCCATCAAGGCTGACAAAGCATTAAAACCCCCACCCCACACCCCCTTCAATTCACCTCCAACCAGTACAGAACATAGACACCGTTATTCAAATATTCACAATGGTTGTGATGCTTTAATATAAAGACTTTAGAATAACTTGAGATCTAATGTGCGTCAGCTTTCACAGTTTTAATATAAGAACCCTTATGAGGCAATGTCAACAACCTGAAATAAATCCAGGCAGTCTGTTTATAATTTGCTTTATATTTCATTATATTCCAACAGTTTCCGTAGCGCCTGGAGATGCCTTTTCTGTATTCTGCCCCAAGCACTCTCTCATTTCTTCCAAAACAGGTAATTTACTACATCTGAATGTTGCTGTACTAGAGCCTGACCTAAAAGTAGTCATGAATATGTGAGAATTGGGAGACTGAATCAGGTTGATCTGAAAACATAAAGATATATTCTTCTCTCCATTTAGTACCATGTGATTGAATCCAAACCAGTTATATTTAACAGTTTGTGTACAGAGCTTCAAGAAGGTCCTTTACCCTCATAAAAACTGGCATGACTCTTCTATCAATGACAATGTATCTTTTCTAATCAACCCTGTACAGAAGTTCTTTTTCACATAAAAAATACCATTGATATTGTCTGAGAATGTTTTAAAAAAATCCTCAAAGATGTAAGACAAAGTGTTAAAGTTGAAACAAAAGAATTTTCACTCAAATACACGAATGAAATTTACTTCTTGCATGCATGGCACCCCTGCTTTCAACATGCGCAGAACTGGCTTTTGTTTTGTTTAAAACATTTAGCCTCACCTGCTTGCCTGACAGGTAAATCCAGCTGATCAGACATGGTGACACGCAGCAGAGTAGACATGAAGTTTACCTGGGTGTGTGCCTGTAAACACAATCAAAAACAGATTACAAAATGGTCAGAAACCTACAGGCGATCTTAAAAAAATAATAATCATCATCATACCACCTGTTCTGATTCCTGCCAGTTTTACCCCCCCCCCCCCCACTAGTTTAACACACTCTAAATCACAAGGTTATTTACAACTAGTGCTTCATTTAAAAGGCTGAAGTGCATGAATATAAATATGTTCCGCACATTTATTCTGATCTCTCCAGACATTTCATTTAAACAGAACACCATTAGACTGAGCTGGAAGCCAACAGTATTCTCTCAGCTGTGCTATTCAAGTGAACCATCACCATCAATGCATATGTGGGTGTGAAAAAACACACAAAAAAACAAGCTTGCCCCGAGCACAGCCAAAAATATACTTGAGATGTTTGACTAAGTAGAGCAAAACAAGATGAACATTTGTCATCATTTCCATTATTGTTTTGATAGAAATGATAAAGTGTATTGTGGTACACCTCAGAAGCTAAAGCACAACAAACCAATAAAGAAAATTAGCATTAAGATTTTCAGATGGGTCAGAGAAGTGTTCAAGATGTTTTTTGTAAAACACTGAGGAAACAAGCACTCTCTCATAATATAAAATGCTAAACCTATAGTTATTGGCCTTTTAATCTGCCAAAGAAATAAAAGTATTCCTCAGACTTAAAAACAAGAAATAAATGAGGGGGGCAACAATTTCTTACATTCCATGTGTTTACAGTGTACGTTTTTAAATCCACCCATAAGGTTTCAAACAGTAATTTGACCCTTCGCCATTTAATAGCATCAAAACATTAATCTGCCATTTGAGCTATTAAATTTGTGAAATTATTTCTGGACTAGAGCTTTCTGGCACCATCCTTCAGGTCGGTCATGTCTGTCTTTTCCTGCAATCCCTCTGATCAAAACATAAAGACCAAGGGGTTACTCCTAAAAAGCAAGTGTGTGGTTCAGTTTCTCTTCTTGTTGCTCTAGAATCCCCCCTCTAGACAAATAAATATGAAAGCATTATTGTTAATAAAGAAATTTCATAACCACCACAGTCTGAGATAGTTGGTATTTATTTGTTTGATATCGTCTGGCTTTGCTGCAGTTAATTTAAACAGAAAGCCTCATAACTTCTACTCTGAATCGTGGTCGGTCGTCACTACCTCCTTTTGGGATAGCTTTATGAGACATTCATCACTAAATGTTTAAAGTAGGGTTTTATACAGACGGTGAAGGGCAGACAACAAACCAAATTCGTTTACTTTAACTTTGAGCTTCCGCACATTTGTTTTACTATATAGCGCAGCTACATGTTCGCCACCAACGCGATTAGAGAAGGTAAAATAAACAACAACTTGATTATGGGCAGTGTAGTCTCCATTTTGATCTAAAGCAACATTGTGTTCAGATCGGAGCACATCACAGTGACACGTGAGCAGCAAAGGCAGCTATGTAGCGGAGCTAGCTGGCATTAGCCGCACAGCTACTCTTCCTGTTGTTAATACCCCCCGACTAGGAATTATCGGAGGATTGATACCGCTTTACCAGATACCAGATGAACCAAATGTATGCTTTTAAGCTTGCAGGGGGGCTCTGACAGTTTCAGCTGAATCAAACGTGGCAATATAAATTGCCCGTACACCACACCAAAGCTGGTTAGCTTGTTTAGCATTAGCAACACAGCTGGCTTAACAGGAAGCTAGTAGCGGTTACTGTCATCGCCATTAAAAAAAAAAACCTTCCCAGTTTGAGCTTGTAGTGATAAACTGACCACACACAAACCAGTGGTAATCCACAGTAAACGACCAGATAAGAGATTCCGCGCTTGGTGTGTCAAACTAGGGACGACAGAGCCCGGTGTGCGCGATGGCTGCATCTTTCTGTTTGTGGACGGCCGAGGCCCGAGTTTAGAACCGCGCCACAAACTGACATCATCGCGAAGAGCTAACCTCAACTTCTTACCTCGTTCAGCTGTCGCTCCGCGGCCTCCCGCAGGTTGGGGTCCATAGTCCCCCGAAGGGCCTCGACCAAAGACTCGGGATCCATCGCGAAAACTCCGTTTGCGGCTCGGATTTTACTATTTCAGAGGTCTATCAGTTCCCAGTCACTGCGCACATGGACGCACGGCTCTCCGGTTACCCGGCGCGAAAGGAAGCAGTGAGCGAAGTACCCGGATAGATCAGCGCCAAATTTGTGCTACACGAACATCCGGCTGCAGCTGCATCATGGTGGGAGTTGTAGTTTCGATTGGAACTGGGGCTGAGTTACTGGCTGCAATTAATTCAGTATTGTTCTTGTATTTGCTATGCAAATCAGAGTTAGTTGAGGCATTTTAAATTTGTTATTTACCCCTAGACAGTTCATAAAAATAACAATACAACTTGATAAAAACAGAACAAATGGACTAGCTTTTGAAATCTTTTTTTTTTGGTATAAAGACTCCATTTAATTGTAGACTGTAAGATCCCTATCAAGTGGGGATTAAAATAATATACAAAACATTCACAAACAAAGCACTTATGATTTTCTTTTTCATCGATTGTAAATAGCATGTAATGATATTTTGATTTCTCTTTATACATTGTTTCACGATTTTTATTTTATGATTTCTTATTTTTTCTGCCTTGTTTTCCTCTTTGCATCTTTTTAATTGCTTGTTGTCACACAAACATCTCTGTGTTGGAATTTGTAACAATCTGTCACCTTGCGTTTATTTAGGATCATTTGACACGTCTTGTTTAACAAGGAATATATGCTTGTAATATTTACCCTATTTCCTTTGTATTGCATTTTTGTATGTTTTTCTCTTTTGTTTGATTTGTCTCTTTATGATTTCTTCTCACACAAATTAGTTGGAACTGGTTTATAAAGAATGAGTAAGGACCATGTTTCAAGCTAAAACTGAGAAAATAAGGGCAACAAACTTCTATCATTATGAGTTGACAGTGGCTCTGAAAATCTTTATTTACCATCGCAGCAATCAAAACAAAATTCTGATAAGAAGCTGTCAGCATGTTTCTACCGGAGCTGCTCCAAAGCAAAAGCCTTCTGGTAGTTTAGGCTGAATGACTTCCTTGACATCGCTCCACTCCACTCTAAAAACTCCTACTGGATGTTTCAGTGGATTGTGGGGAAACTGTTGGAGTGATTTCTAGAAGTCAAATCAAATGCAAAATAATAGAATATGTTTACAATTATAGTCAATAGTGTAATTATATTCTCAAAAGCAGGAGCACCAACAATTTAGCGATTTTGCCTTACTGTATCATCTCTTATTTTTATTGTTGTTACCTTTTGTTAATATGTATCCTCTCACCTACCTTAATATGCTGTTAGACCTGAATTTCCTCACTGTAGCAAAGTAAAGGATACCTCTATTCTTTTTCTTTCTATTTGTGATTTTGGTGTGTGTACTACTTTAACAATAGATACATTCATTTTAGGTTTTACATATCCTACCATACGAAAGATGCTGATGAATCTGGCAAGCACTCTACATATGCTAACACTCTTTACCATTCATAAATATCTTATACTGCTACATTTGAGAAGGTAGGAACATGGAGAGAGAGTAATCTTTGCATGGTCTCCCTAGATCATCCATCCATCCATCCATCCATCCATCCATCTATCTATCTATCTATCTATCTATCTATCTATCTATCTATCTATCTATCTATCTATCTATCTATCTATCTATCTATCTATCTATCCATCTATCCATCTATCTATCTATCTATCTATCTATCTATCTATCTATCTATCTATCTATCTATCTATCTATCTATCTATCTATCTATCTATCTATCTATCTATCTATCTATCTATCTATCTATCTATCTATCTATCTATGGATGTAATCTTTTATGATTTGTTTCCATTTGAAACAGTTTCCTTTAGTTAAAAATATTTCCTTCAATATTTAGGTGATATGTTCGGTCAATTAGGTCAATTACATGGAGTCAGCTATTGGTGTCCAGTTACAAGTTGTATTTTTTCTTTTTCATATGCACACATATCTGTTGTCAAACATTTAAAGTAGGCTAGATGTAACACAAAATAAATGCTTTCTTCCTGTCTAAGCACAAATCTCATTTTATTCCTTTAATTTTAGAAATAATTTGTTTTCAGTGTACATCATAGACTATATAATTGTACATTTGAACACAAGTGACCTACTCGTGATGTACATGCAGCCGTGTCCCTGCAGGGGGCGCTGTTGTGAGTGGTGGGGGGTTAATGGTTCATCCGCGTGGAGGTAAAAGGTCGTTCTGTGTAGCGCGTCAGCAGCAGACTGTCTGTCACCATACCTCTGGTGTCACTGTACGCCGGTTGCTGCTGATTCACCCATCCATATACTGGATACGAATCTTGGCAACAACTGTAAAGGAAATGGCCAAAAAGCGGAGAGATGTACGAGACACGGACAATTTGTCCTCATCAGCGCAGACTGAAGTGAAGTCCAGCGATAGAGACTCTCAGCTTCTCAAAGGTATGTTCCCTCTTGAGGCTAACTGTTGAGCTGAGAGGAAAGGGGACTGAATATTTATTGGCAATACCTACTTATTAAGCAACATACTGGCCTGGATTTTTTCTTCTTGTCCTGTTTACACGAACATCGGCCTGTATTCTAGAGCAGGAGCTAATGTTAGCCACAGTGAGCTAGTTAAAAGTTGCCCAGTAGCGACAATGCTTCCATTGTTAGCATGAGACAGTCATAGATATTAACAGGAAAACATACTGCTATCTATTCAAATGAGCGACCCCGGACTGCTGAAATTATGATTAAGATATTAAAATCACACAACACATTTATGTTTTATCTTCTATGATCAGATTAATTATATTGTCCTTGGGGCAACGTTGATTTTTTTTTTTTTTTTTTTTTTTTTTTTTTTTAGAGCCTGTTAACTTTAATTTAGTCTTGAAAAATCTACATAAATCTGTTATGAAAACAAACTGAAAACTAATCAAATAAGCTACATTCATCGCTCAAGTTAGTTCTCCCCGGTCACAGTTTTAGACAATGATTGAATGTCTTTGCTGATTACAGATTAATTTGCGCGAAGTTAAATTTGTATACATGTGGAGCTGGATAAATGATGTAACTAGTAGTGCCAAAATCGTGTTTAAAAATAATACACTGTGTGTCTAGAATATCAAAATATTGCATGGAATTAAAAGTAAATTTCACCTAAATTGCTTTTGGCTACACATACTATATCACCATCACAGAAATACCGGCTAAAATAGATTGAAGATGTGTATATATGGAAGATCCTTTCATTTAGACCTGTACAATATATCAGGTTGTAATGGTCAAAGCAGTATCATAATTGCAATAGACCCTGCCATGCCTTCATGGATTTTCCACACCTACTATATAAACAGGATTCACACTGCCTTTATTTCCATTAAATGGATGTGATGCTACAGCTCAAAGAGCACGATTGGAGCAATTTGGTGAATGGACAGAAAGAGAAGTGTAAAAGGATTTGGCTTATTTGCAGCTGAGGAATTGCTATATGCAGCAATCATATTACGATAAACTGTAGCCAAATTTCTTTTGACTTGAACTTCCAAGCATTTTGAAGGAATATAAATTCAATAGTTGTCTGTTCAAATTCAGGA
This sequence comes from Valencia hispanica, assembly GCA_963556495.2. NCBI lineage: Eukaryota > Metazoa > Chordata > Actinopteri > Cyprinodontiformes > Valenciidae > Valencia > Valencia hispanica. Next base: position 31,858,715 of record OY747701.1, on the reverse strand, counting down.
TTCTTTGTACATTTAATTCAATTCAATTCAGTTTATTTATATAGCGCCAATTCACAACAGATGTCATCTCAAGGCACTTAACAAGAAGTCATTTCAATACATTGATACAAACATTCGAATCAGTTAAAAGTTTCCTATTTAAGGAATCCCAGCAGATTGCGTCAGTCATTGGCGTGAGGTTGGGCAGATTTCCAACCACAGCAATCCTTCAGCAATCCCTCATACTGAGCAAGCATGTAGCGACAGTGGAGAGGAAAAACTCCCCTTTAACAGGAAGAAACCTCCAACAGAACCAGGCTCAGTAGGAGTGGCCATCTGCCACGACCGTCTGGGGGTTTGAGAAGACAGAGCAGAACACAGAAGGAACAGAAGATCTGATATAAGAGAACTTTCTATGTTACAGAAAGTAAAAAGTTGATAACAGGACACAGTGGATGTTCAGTTACTGAGAGGATCATCCCAGTCGATGCCCCCCGTCCAACAGGGCATTGCAGCCAAGCAGGATACCAGACCAGGTATATCTTCGATGGGGAGAAAAACACTGAGAGAAAACAAAGTTAACAGTCGAAATAACAGAATGTACTGTAATACAACTGGAGAGTCGTAGGAGAAAAGGAAGTAGCAGAGTGAAGAAAATTGGTAAGTCTGTTCTCCAGCAGTCTAAGCCTATAGCAGCATAACTACAGAGATAGCTCAGGATGACCTTAGCCACTCTAACTATAAGCTTTATCAAAAAGGAAAGTTTTAAGCCTGGCCTTAAAAGTAAACAGAGTGTCTGCCTCACGGACTAAAGCTGGGAGCTGGTTCCACAGGAGAGGAGCCTGATAACTAAAAGATCTGCCTCCCATTCTACTTTTAGAGATCCTAGGAACTACAAGTAAACCTGCAGTCTGAGAGCGAAGTGCTCTTTTAGGAACATATGGAACAATTAGATCTCTGATGTATGATGGAGCTTGATTATTAAGGGCTTTGTATGTAAGAAGAAGGATCTTAAATTCTATTCTGGATTTAACAGGGAGCCAATGAAGGGAAGCTAAAACAGGAGAAATGTGATCTCTCTTTTTAATATTCATCAGAACTCTTGCTGCCGCATTTTGGATCAACTGAAGGCTTTTAATGGCATTTTGTGGACTTCCTGATAGTAAAGAATTACAGTAGTCCAGCCTTGAGGTAACAAATGCATGGACTAGTTTCTCAGCATCACTCCTGGACAGGATGTTTCTAATTTTAGCAATATTCCGGAGGTGAAAGAAAGAAATCCTAGAAACCTGTTTAATATGGGATTTAAATGTCAAGTCTTGGTCAAAAATAACGCCGAGGTTCTTTACGTTATTACTGGGGGCCAATTTAATGCCATCCAGATGAAGTGATTGACTAATCAGTTTCTGTTTAAGAACTTCTGGTCCAAAGACAGCAACTTCTGTCTTGTCAGAATTTAAAAGCAAAAAGTTTAGGGTCATCCATGCTTTTATGTCTTCCAGACATGCCTGTAATCTACCTAACTGACTGGGTTCATCAGGATTTATGGATAAATATAGTGGTGTATCATCGGCATAGCTGTGGAAATTTATCCCATGCTGTCTAATGATTCTACCAATTGGAAGCATATATATGGTGAAAAGAATTGGTCCAAGGACAGAACCCTGTGGAACTCCACAAGTAACCCTTGAGAGTGAAGATGATTTATCATTTAGATGAACAAACTGGAATCTATCAGACAAATATGATTTAAACCAGCCTAGTGCTGTTCCTTTGATCCCTGCAACATGTTCAAGCCTTTCTAAGAGAATATTATGATCGACTGTGTCAAAAGAAGCACTGAGATCTAACAAAACCAGAACAGACACCAGTCCATTATCTGAGGCCATGAGAATATCATTAGTAACCTTCACCAGTGCTGTTTCAGTGCTATGATGAGCTCTAAAACCTGACTGAAACTCTTCAAACAGCTCGTTACTGTTTAGATGTTCACAGACTTGATTAGCAACTATTTTCTCAAGGACTTTGGATAAGAAAGGAAGGTTAGATATAGGTCTGTAATTCACTAAGTCATCTTGATCAAGGGAAGGTTTCTTGAGTAAAGGTTTAATTACAGCTATTTTAAATTCCTGTGGTACGTATCCGTTTACTAAGGATAGATTCATCATATCCAAAATGGGGCCAGGAAGTGATAAGTTATGCTATTGTAAGGAATGTTTTTTGTTTTTTCCCCCAGTGAAAATACAACTCTTACCCATCTATAACTTGAAAAATTCAGACAAATCAAGAATATTCTCCAACGTTCTGTAGTGTAAAGTTTGTAACTTTCTGAAGATTATTCTGTACTATTCAAATGTCCATCTTGCCCACTCTTGATAACAAAATCTTCCAATACATGTTCCTATAGTTAAAAAAGCAAAATATCTAAACTGTATACTGTAAATGGATCATTCTAATCAGTCTGTCTACATTCATTGGAGATCTGGTCTTTTTACAGCCATATTTGTGTAGCTTTGTTGTGGGCCAAATTAAAGGGCATTCACTCGTGTAAAATATTGCATGAGAGAAGAAGCATGCACACAATGTTGAAACGTGTGAATTTATAAAAATATGCACACGTCAATGAGCCAGTTCGCTGTTTATTGGCAATAAAGGTAGGTTTTTAACCTAATTATTTATTTATGTCTAAAAAGAGTTAAAAATCACATGGTTTGTTTCTGCTATCTGTCAGGGAAATAATAATCAGATTAAATGTTATTAAACATCCCAATTTAGAACCTATATACTGTAGGAGGAAAAAAACACTTTTTAAAGAAGTATCAGAAAACCAAGCATCTTAAGCGGGTTCCATAAACTTACAACATGTGTTTATGGAACAATATCCTGTATTTTTCATTCAGAGCAAAAAGTCGCCTCAATCAGAAGAGTCAGGTTCACGGGGTGCAATCAGTCATCAGTTTTGCTCTTTTCAGCCCTAATTCTTGAGTTGGTTTGTTTAACTTTTGAGGATTTATGTTTAACTTGTCCATCTGGTTCTATCCATCACACCTTTTCCCATATTGAGTTTGATCAAACAGAAGAATGGTAAAAGGATTTCAGAATAACATGCCATTTCTAGATGGTCCTTAATAGTTATATCTTTCCTGTAATAAATTATTGAAAGCTGGATTAAATGGGCTGTGACAGCAGTAGCAGGAGTCTGTACCACATGAGAGCCCAGGTTCCCTGAGGGACCTCAACAAGCGATGCAAAACACATAAACAAATTACGCAAAACTCCCCGGGAGCAGGTTTGTCTGCTTTTACAGTAAACTATCATTTTCTTATCTTACAGAGGCTCAACAAAGTATTGGAGGCTCAACACGCATGTCTCTGCTAATTCTGGCATCAATATTTGCCTGCTCTGCCTCAGTCATGTACCTGGTCTACAGAAACTTCCCAGAGCTTCCAGAGTAAGTCATTGTTTGGTTAAGCTAACTCTATGCAGGTTGTCTCTGGGTCTGTCCTATTTTTAAAAAAGCGTCAAAAGTTACTATTAAAATTATTCTTCATTTGCTTTAATGCTTTTGTTGTACAAGAAAATTAGTTCACTGTGAACATGGTTATAAAAAATACAAGGTTGATTTGCTGCAACACAAAATCATAAACAAACACATATTTTGCATAGAATAGCCTATATATAATAATTTTTTTTTTTTTTTTGTGGACTTATGTTTGCATAATAGATCCATATCCACTGTTTCCAAAGTGGTTGGAAAAACAAATTGATCCCATTTAGTAGCCAGGAAGCTTGGAGGTGTAAATAACACTTCATTAGAGAAGATCACCGCACAGGTTAGGATGTACTCTTAATCTCTTTTGCAAGCTAAACAGCCTTTGTCTTGATCACAGCAACTTTTTTGTAGAAGAGGAGCAATGATATGCTGACTAATTTAGATATGAGCAATATTAAATGAAGAAAACAATTCCTCCCTTGTGCAGAGTTAATTTCTTTTTTTAAAAGGAAACTTGCTGCTACAGAAATTTGTTTTCAGTTTAAAATGCTCACAATTGTTTTTTAAATCCTGAATACCTGGGGTTTCTGTTATGAAGGGAGCGTATTTAGTCATTTATTTAATAAATTCAATTGAATACATTTGTATAGCCTGAATTATTTAGGTTAACAGATTATCACATTAGATTCATGTAATTTTTAGCCAGCAGCTCTTGGTTTGGTTGCAGGTTCGACTCTCGTGACTAAGCTGTAACTTAGCTTTAGATTTTAATATGAATTTTTACCTAAAATTATCAACATTCAAACTGAAGGAGAGACATCTTTACAATAAATGAACTCTAACAGTAGAAGTTCAGTCTAGACATGAAAAATAGGACTGGTCACTTATTACAGGCTAAAACAATATATAATGACTTGGTTATGCTTTAATTTAGTCATTACTCCTTCATGTTTTACTTGATGGCAAAACTATCAAGTGTTAAAACATGTTGTCATGCTACTGTTTATCTTAGAATACATGGTTGGAAATTTAGATTTTTATGCTTTTTTTTCATGAATTACAATTGTCTTTCTTTTTTTTTCAGTGATGAAATGGAAAAAATCAAGATCCCTAAAGACATGGATGATGCCAAGGCTTTAGGAACAGTATTGTCCAAATACAAGGACACATACTACACCCAGGTGTTGGTGGCGTACTTTGCAACATACATTTTGTATCCTGAAGAAAAAAACCCCACAACAGATCCTTTTTCTCTTTTTTTGACAAATATATTTGTGTTCGCTTCTTTTGGCAAAAGGAGAGATCATTATTATTATTATTATTTTATTAAATTTTGTGGTGGAGTTGGTGTAATAATGTCAGGCATGACAACCTTTCTCCGAAAGCTTTTTTGTGTGTTATTATTGCTTTTTACTGTACCTATTGTGTTTGTAAAGTTGCTCACCTTAACACTTAAGTCAGCCTCCAGACGTTTGCTATCCCTGGATCAATCTTCCTCAGCATTCTGTCTGGCTATCTTTACCCTTTTCCTTTGGCTCTTTTCTTAGTCTGCTTCGTGAGTAAGAACACTTTGATGAAGTGAATTTAAAACAAGTTGCATTGTACAGCGACCAATTAATTTATGTAAGAATAAAAACATGCACATCCAGGACGATCAATGTATCACAGTGAGATTTGTTTTTTCTATGTGCCACTGCTGTTTTAAGTTTTTGACCCATCTGACAACACTTTCATTTTTCTATTTTCTAACAATGTGTGCAAAAACATTTTTGCAAAAAATGAATTCATTAACATGTTCATAAAAGAGACGGCTGTGGTTAAAGTGTGAAAACCCAAAAGCCTCAGTGTCTTCTTTGGAACGTCTTGGTGAGGTTTCTAAATAACTCTTCTTCAAGCAACTTGTGCTTGAAGTTAAGTGGGCTGATTATGTCACTTTCGGTTGAACCATGAATATTGGGGTGTTAATTATTTCTTAATTTTGTTTTTGATGTTTGGTTTGTGATTTTTTATTTTTTATTTTTTTTTGATCTGAGACTTTCATTCCCCCATGTTTTAATATTTCACCATGTGTCCAATCTGCTGGCAGTGCTCTGGACTTGGAGCTTCCTTCTGCTACATGTTGTCATATCTGGTGGGCAGACCGGTGGTCTACAAATACCTCACAGAGAGAGCACAGAAATGGTCCCAGCAGGTAATATTTTATAAAATGCTTTTAAGGTAAAAACCATAGAAGGAAATATTGCTAGGGGAACTACAATAGGTACTTATGGCCCAAAAAAAGTTAGAAATTAAAACTGATATACAATATGAAGTATTTTATCACAGTCACCAAGTATTTTATGACTTTGTGACTGGTTTATGAGTCAAGCAATCAGAGCTGTAGACAAATACAGTAAAGCTGTTGCATTCTTTTGTGTTTATTGCATTGTGAATTTTAAAAAGGCACCTTATTGTGGTAATATTTTAACTGCATGGTAAAAAAATAAGTGATTTGTTAAAATCTGTAAGATTTATTGCAAATCAGTTGTTTTTGTTTTTCCTCTACTTTTTGTTGGCAGGTTGACAAACATAGAGATCATTTAATCAATTACATTATCTTCCTGAGGATAACTCCCTTTCTTCCAAACTGGTTCATTAACATCACCTCACCTGTCATCAATGTGCCTTTGGGGGTATTCTTCGTCGGCACCTTCCTCGGTAACATCCTTTTGGTTTTTTTCTATTTTCTTTTATTGCTGGTGAGATCAGTTGTTCCTGACTCACTTGTCTTTGAACCTGGCTGCTTGACAGGAGTGGCGCCGCCGTCGTTCGTAGCGATCAACGCTGGAACAACACTGTACAAGCTCACCACAGCCGGCGAGGCCGTGTCCTGGAACTCCCTGGCTGTGCTCGGCATCCTTGCCGTTCTCTCCATCTTGCCTGTCTGCTTCCAGAAAAAGCTGCAGCAGAAACTTGAGTAGAACTCTTCAAGCACCTCAGCATCTTATTCGCTGGCTGATCCTAACGTTCCCTTTGCTCGGCTCAGGAACACGCAGCTGTCGCTGTAGCTGCTTTCGTGTCGTGCGCAGCTGCTGGTGTGCTGTTCGTGGGGAAGTCATAACAAGCACTGACCACAAAAATGCATGCTGTGGTGCATTTGTCCTCATGTTAAGTAAAGTGTAAATTACTGCGCAGAATTTATTTTTTGTGACTCATGTTATGGATTCTGGCACATTTTATAAATAAGAAATTGAATTTATTTGTTTTTATTTCAGGCACCGCTTATTTTTACTTCCTTCTGGATAAGTACAGGTGCTACTAGTAGGATTCTTTAATGGTTTTGCTGCAGCGCACAGATTTTTATGCTGTCTGCAACAGTCCCATGAGTATCTTATTGAAATTGTAGTGAACATCCACCTTTAAAAAGTCACTGGCACAGTGGTTGACAGCTGAACAATACCTTACAATGGTAGTGTCTTTAAATCTGAATTCTCTTAATATTTATTTGAACATTTTTATGTCTGGTTTTAACTCTGTTATCTGTATCAGCACAGCAATAATGTTACACTGTTATGATTTTTTTTTTTGAAAGCCTAATTTGATGAGGTTGAAAAAATAGATGTTCTAACTTAAATCGTGCCTGGATCCTACCACATTGTTCCCCGTTTCTTTTTAACCTCTGTTGATGTAAGAAGCCTAAAGTAGGACTTTGCTCTCTTTCTAAAGAACCTGCTCTATTTTAATGTTCCACTCCCTGAGAGGATTCCAGCGATCGATACTCTTCTGCTGTTATCTTTAAGTTTGTTTTTTGTTTTTGAGGATTACATTTGTACATTAAAAATACAGACTGTAAGATGGAACTTAATATGAATTTGGTTAAGGAAAGCGATAAATTACCATAAAAGTAACCTTATTCCATTTTCATTAAAAAAGTAATATCTCCCAAATGCTGATTCTGCCAAAAGAATTAAAGCAGGTGCATTTTGATTGACTGCTAAATATTTATTTGTTCCAGGTGTTTTTTTGTTTTGTTTTTTGTTTTATTCAATCAAATAAAATTCTTGCCATCCCTTCTTTTTTTTTTATATTCAAAAGGCAGTATTAGTCTGTACTGATTAGTGATTTCCTGTAACGGATTGAAGGTTCTCTGTCCAGACTAAACTTTTTGTTTCATTACCAATTAAAATATTTTTAAAATGCGATTTAAATCTGAGTTGTCTGTAAAGAGAACGTTTTTGTTGATGCTGAATGTTGAATTTCCCATGTGAGGTTTTAATTGGTTTATTGCAAAATTTGTGATGGTATAACATCCAGTTGACTTGAATTGACTACTTTTCTCTTTAATTCAAACATCATCTAAATTAATTAAATTAAAATACGATTGTTTAATTTGACATGTGTAAAAAGAACAACCAGTTAAATGAAGCAGGAAAGTCCACACAACCAAAAGTAGAAAAGTATTTTAAGAACGCAGACCTCCATTAAGGCAGCTCAATCTCCACCCCCTTGTTCCTTTTTCTTTTTTTTTATGATAGAAGATTCAACAATACAGCATACTAGCATTTCAATAAATCAAGTACAAGTGGACTAGAACCTAGCAGTAGTCGAATAGAAACAAGAAAAATAACAAAAATGAAACATTTAAAAGAACATTATAGCACAATGAGTAACCAGACAAGTATATATGTTGAAAAACATCCAATTCCATATATAAGTGTGCATATATTTAAACAGACTGGAATGTAAATGGAACAGTGAAGCCGTCTACAAGAAGGGACAGAGCAGACTGTTCTTCTTGAGGAAGCTTAGGTCCTCAAAGGTTTGCAGCGAAATGTTGCAAATCTTCAAGTATGTTGTGGAGAGTGCAATCTCTTCAGCCATCATCTGTTGGGGTAGCAGCCTCAGAGCCAGGGACTTAAAAAGGCTAAACAACCTGATAAAGAAGGCTGGTTCTGTTCTTGGGACTACTGTGGAACCACTGGAGATGATGATGCAAATAACGATTCTTCATAAAATAAAGTAAAAATATGGAAAACCCTGACCATCCTCTTCATAAGACTATCCTACAACAACAGAGTGTCTTCAGTCGGAAGCTTCAGTCGGAGGCTTCTTCAGTTTCGCTGCAACACAGACCACTACAGGAAATCCTTCTTGCCCACAGCCATCATGATCTACAACAACTCCTTAAATAATTAATTTTATGAGCTACACCTAATTTCCCTCTGGGATCAATAAAGTATTTTTGAATTGAAATCCAGATTCCATGGGTTGATACATTTGATTTCAATTGATAATTTTTTTGTAATTTTCTTGTCAGTACATTCAACTATATAAAGACCAAAGTATTTAATAAGAATATTTCATTCATTCAGATCTAGGATGTGTTATTTTAGTGTTCCCTTTATTTTTTGAACAGCGTACATAACGTCCTTGGCGGAGGTAATTTGAGAATAGCGCCATCAGGTGGTCACAATGGGTCAGTCGGGCCATTCTTGCAGCCTGAGGTTAATTGGCAGAGTAAAAGCGATTGTGCGGCAGTTTTGATGCTTACATTTCTTGTCAGTGACAAAGTTTAGTTCTTAAAAATTGATTTAGCGAACATTTAGAGAAAAGATTCCTTTTCTTGTGTGGCAAAAGTACTTTGGACCTATATCAAGTCTCTCTCAGAAAACATAACTTTACACTTTAAGAATAGGTAGAATATGAATAATGGGAAAGGATTTGTTAATCAACAAGCCTTTGATTCTGACATCAACTTCCGAAATAAAAATGTCTAAAAAATTATTATTAAAAAGGCATATCAAAAACAGTTGCAGTGTAGCCTGTTTATGTTTCTGTTGGCATTACGGCCATGTTTAACAGGCTTCCTAATAAGGCTTGTGTACTCAATAATTGGGGGGTCTCCTTCATTGAAAACGTTATGAACCACTAATCTGGACAATATTAGTAATGAACTGTTTATGAGCAATTCAAAGTGAACAGGATTTTAAACATTGCCCAAGCATTTTGGAGAAATATTTCATTGTTTGAATATTCACAAGTTTCTTTGCATGTAGAGGTTTCAATTTTAATTTGAAGGATTTGTTTACCAAAGTAAAATACTCATGTCAAGATTTTGGTTACTTTAGTCTCTACCCAGAAGAAATATTATATGAGACAATTTTTCAGAGGTACATTAAGTTTATGGTTTGTTATATTTTAGTTCATGTAGATAGACCAAATTGGTCCCATTGCAGACATTTCCTGAATTTTTTTTAAATCAAAATCCACCTTCAACTTTTTGAGTTATGTTGCCAACAGACATACAAAAACAAACAAACCCTGGCGAAAACAAAACCTCCTAGCTTGTATTTTGAAGGGGGATTTTATTTTGAAGGAGCCCGACCGGATGTGACTGGATCGGCCGCTTCTACTGCGGCTTCAGCTAAATATGAGTGCAGATTTTCGAGGCTCGCAGTAGCGTCTCGCACGTAATGGCCAGGAGAAATCACTTCTCCGAGCTCCTTTAATATGCTCCCTGTCCCAGGGCTCAGCGCATCACCGGACCACTCTCAAAATGACCACCGGCTTCAGCTCCGGTTCCTCCCGGTTCGCAGATTATTTTGTGATCTGCGGACTCGACACAGAAAGCGGGCTGGAACCCGACGAACTGTCCGGTAAGCCTATTAGCCGCTGGGGTAAAAATGTGTTTATGCTGGGAGAAATAAGAAAAAAATAGATTGTTAAACGTGTGTTTAAAAAAAAAAAAGTATTTTCTTTTTGGGCTTCTTAGTTTTCTGTTGTCGTCAATGTTAATTTGTGTGTTTCATATGTAATATAGGCTGTTGCGGTGAAAGCTGCGCGAGTATAATAACGCTGGGCCTAGTTTACCTTCCCTCAGCCAGCACGATTAGGATCGACGGGATTACTGACTGGTTATTCCTCTTTATCTTATTTTCCTTCAGAGGGTGCCCTTAACCTCCTCTCTGAGCGTGTCGGGCTGTGCTTGTGATGAACATTTACAGTGGAAGAACACTCGGCGTAAATGTAATTCTCGTTAGTGGGTAGATTTGTCAATAGCGATGCATGCTTGCATTTACCTGTTACAATTGTGTAAAGAGAAGACAACAGAATAGAGTCATGCACACATGTAGTTCAGCCTTCCGGATGCCCCACATACATATACATAACCAGCATCCACCAGAGACGCGCTGTACTTATAATACATTCAAAGGGCACACCCTTCCCTTCAAAAGGAATTACAAAAACAGTTTAAATGCCTACTCTTAACGCAAGGATGTTTTGTTAGCTTCATGGACAGAAACCCTTTTTGATCATAGGGGGGCAAATTGGGATTGAAAATGGCATCTGCAGCATATAGTCTGAGAGCTGATGTGATGGGATAAAAGTAATTGACACTTTCAAGTGAGAATCTTCACCCCTGAATCCCCACTGTGAAGAAGATTTGATGGGATTTGTTATGTTGGGGAGGGGGGGGTCACTTTGCTGCCATGGCGACCGATTAGCTTAAATACAACGATGAAGTGTGATGTGAGTGGCTAACACTGAGTACAAGTGATTGGCCCGTCAGTGTTTGATGACCAGAAACGTGATGTCAGCCTTGTGCTATTTTACGAATCACCAGATCTAAACCCAGCTGACCTGCTGGGTGTAAGTTTGGCAACAAAATCTAAACACAACATGAGAAGCTGTCTTTTTTTTTTACTGTCACAGAACTACGGACAACATGCTGAGGTGTAGTGAACTTATGGGGCATACAGAGCAAAATATTACAGTGGTCACAGTTTTTCTAGGCTTTACCATTGTTAAATACTGCCTTATGCGGAGCCTTTGGAATGAATTACCGGTGAACCCATATTTTTCTATTAATTGGTGATTTTTAACTTGATGGTAGGCTGAAAACATTGTAAGTACTTTAAGAGAACAAAGGAGCAAGTATATAGAGAGGAGCTGAACAGTAAACATTTTTCATTCAAAGATGCCTTTGATTGAAGAAGGTGCCTTAAATATTCTGTGTCGTTTAACAAAGTCTGTTTGGGAAATAGGTTGGATCTGAACTCCTGTGAGTTTTTACGTCTGTTAACCTGCTTGAAATGTTTTGATATTCTATAACCTTAAACTATGTGAGGGATTCACCAGGTTTATCAGTATGAATGTCAGGGTTTTCCATACTAATGTCACTGTTAATCATACTATATGGGGGAAACCCTGAATGTTGAAGAATTAAAAACAGGTCTACTGACCTCAGATGATATCTTTTAAGATTATTATGCTAAAAAACAAAAGCCGAAACTGTTTTCATGCCTTACTAAAACTCCTCCTGTTGGTTGTTTAAAAATTAGTCTTTTCAACTAATAACAGGGAGCAACTGCTGCTAGAATCTCGTTATATTCAGCTATGTTTAGTTAGGCAATCTTGAATATTTTGCCTTCTGAAATCGGAACCAATTAATAGCTTTTAGTGTTAGTTAACTTTCTCTGTTATCTCATTTCTGTGTCATACAAGTGTGATTTGTTGTGACTCAGCAGGTAGTGAGAGGGCTGTGAGGCTGCTGTAGCTGAAATAGTTATTTTTTCCCGTTTGAAGTAATAACTTCACCAAAAAAATCATTTTAGTTGTCCCGAGCTGATGTACTTCTCATTTTTACTTCCTTTGCTTAAGTTCCTGTGTACAGCTTTAAGAAAAAATTCTCTGCGAGTTTATGGGATGAAAAAAAAAATGCTTAACAACAAACCGTCTACTTCTTGTAACTAGACACTTGAGTTAGATGAAAAATACCCCATGTCACTTTTCAATACCACAGAAACCTCTTTTTGAAAGGACTGGAGTCTTTCTTAAAAACCCAGAAACGTATAACTAAAAACGGTATGAACATATTCACATTATCAATAAGTAGTTGGGAATTCAGCACCCATTTAAAAAGAAATGCATAATTTAAGTGTTACTTCACTCTAAAGCGAAACATTAAACATGTTAATATCCTCCATAAAAATCTGTATGTTGTAATAATAAACATGGATATGGTCTAATAAAAACATTTTTACAGTATAGAAAAAGCTCTAGTCTGCACAGATATATTCAGCAGCAGCCCTGTGTAGTTTCTGGTCATTTTTCATCAAAAGTCGGGGTGCCTTGGGTTCTGACTGGTTTCTGCTTCACGTGTCTTCTTCAGTCTGGGTTCATGGTTGTTTACTCTTCGCTGATTCCATTACTACTGAATATAGAAGTAACGGGAGGGGTAGGGGTGTTAATTATTGCTACTTTAAAATTTGCCATCTTATTGACCCGCCCACTGCGTTTTTCAGTGTCTGTGCCCATGATAGACTGGTTGTGTGCAATCTGCACCAGCTCTACACGGGGGCAACGCATTTGGACGAGTGAAACTCTATTTAACGCCAGGATGGGGCTATCAGGAAGTTGTCAAAATTTGGACAGGAGACGTTACGCCGTCTGGCCGTACTGCTTTAGTGGTGCAGATAGAGGAGCTTTACTTACCTTTTGCTGTTCATCTTAAACAACAGAGTGTCAGTGTTAAGGATGCTTCAATGGCGTTGTAGTGCTACCAAAGCTAGCATTTTAGCTTACTGGCTTCCTTTGACTTTTTGGCTTTCCTGTGTGTTTTCCTTATAAGCAAGATCCCGCCAGTGTGTGTGTCTGCAGGGCTGCTGTGCCAGGTTGTGTACCAGCTTAGATAAATGCAAATGGTTGTTTGATTACATTTTTGATGCAAATTGGTATCTTTTTAAAGGTTTAATTTTTCAGCATTGATAATTTCTAAATATTTCTGACCACTGATTAATCATGAAGTTCATCTTCTCTGCTTGTCTTTTGTCTTAAGTCGGCTTTAACTCTGTTTATTATAAAATAATTATTTATTTAACACTGTAAAGACAATTTAACCAGAGTTTTTTTTCCCCATTAAGCAAAACGATGAGCTTTGTGAATGTAGTACCAAAATAATCTATGAAATATGTGTGCGGAGAAGAAATACTGTATTGGGATTCCTGTTTTTCAGAATGGTGTTTGATGCTTGAGTGTGACTAAAAAATGAAGAAGCAATGGTTGTTTTTCATTGTGGTTTATCAGATCAAAGTTTTCTCGCAGCTTGTCGACGGCTGCGGGAACGGTCAGATATGCAGAACATCATTTTTAAGGATTTTTATCTTGCTTTTTTCTTTAAAGTTGACTTCATTGCATAGGAAGTGCATGTTTTTCCCAGGTGTGTGATAATAACACTTCTTTTAAGTCTCTGTGCAGAGAGAGAAAACGTAACCCACCGAAACCTTGCTCAGACGCACAGCCTGGAGCTTTGAGGTCAAACATCTCTGATGTTCTACTTACAGCCTGTTGCTGCTGTTTACTGTAGAAGGAGGTTAGGGGCTTGCCCTTATCAACTCTTTCAGTCATGACTTGAATAAGGAAACGGTGTGGAAATTCCAACATCACAGGCTACTGATAATAAGCATTGGTTGTAGGTATGCTGTTCCTAGAAGTTCTAATTTCTGCTAGAATTTTCATAAACTGTGTAGTTTTTCTGTTATCTCTAAGGTTGCCTGAGTTAGCTAAGGTAGAAATGCAAAAAGGGGATTTCTGTAGTTGGTTGCTTATAAAACGTCAAGTCATAAGCACGCCTGAGTAGTTTTGTTGGTGGTTAGAGATGAACTAGTCAAATCACAGCCCCTCCAGGATTTTGTGGCACTTTTTTGTGATTGTTGCAGCCTGAAATGCCTGATGTTGCATCAGCTTTTGTGAAAATTAGCAACAAAAGTTGCAATGTTTATATTTGTTATTGTCTTTGTTCTCCAAATCACTCGAATATTGTTTTTAAAAATCCATAAAAAATGTTGCATTCTGATATTCCAACATTTTTATTGTAATATGTGCACTAGAAGAACACCTGGCCCTCCAGCAGAATATTCATCAAGTTGTAGCTTATTGCTAGAATACCAAAAGAAAAGAATAATTCCAGGTACATATTACTTTGGAATACAAAAAGAATAAAAGTGATTCTTCTGAGTCTTTGACAAATACCTCAGCAAATACAGAATACAATAATTTCTCAACCCCATCTAAACTTGCTTTTGAAACTGGCTAGTGTCATTATACTTCAGCTGATGCAACAATAAATGCAACCAAGTTCACTAAACATTGTATACAATAAATAAATAAAATTCTGCAGACAAAAAAAAAAATTAAAGTGCACAAATGCTTATAGTAAACAATTGTCCAAGAGGAGGGGTGCCAATAAAAGAAAAGTCTGGTTTCTTTTAAAGTATGTAAACATCATAAAATGAAGGAAAAAAAAATTCATGAACTTAAGAGGTGCAAATTCAAAAGTTCAAATTGACGGTATTTTGGAGCTGCTTACTACTAGCATATGCTTCCACTCAACAGAAACTGAAGGATAAACCCAAATTGAACTCTTAGCACTGCATCCTCTCATAAACCCAGTCATTTGTGTATGCATCTTATTGATTTAAACCTGATACAGGAATAAATAATAAAAGCAGAAAAAATACTGTAAGCTGATTAAGACTGTTTGTCTGTCAGCTGAAGAGATCAGGTGTCAGGAAGACTCTCTGAGTCGTTTCCTGACCTGCAAGCCATCCCCTTAGCGGAAGGTACATCCTGCAGCATCCCGCTTTTGCACTAGTGGTTGGCACAAGACCGGGCTCTTTGGAGCTCATTTGTGATAAGCCGCACTGGTCACAGACTCCCTGTCAGCTCTCAGATAGCGACATGTATTGGGAACAGTGTACAGGTCAGAGATGACGCTCAGCTGCTCTTGCGGGAATCATTTTTTGCCCCCCATGTATTGTTTTAGTTACCTGTACTTCGTGCCGTAAAGTTGAAAATGTCTGCACGTCTGCACCAATTGGTCAGGGATGATGTCAAAATTATGTTTTGTCAATCGACTACTTCCGTTTGTGTTCGACCCCAGCATTGCATGGGATACAAAAATATTGACCTCCACTTTTAAATGGAGAATCAGGAAACTGTAGCCTACAGCACGTTCCTTGGAAATGGTTTTTGTTGGCAAATGCCGTACATTTCACTATGGCTCCCTCTCACTTAAACAAGATATGTGATGGCATCAGATAAAAAAATGATGAGAAGGAGCATAAGATTGGTCAAACATGCATTGAAGTTGCAATGACTGGATAAAATTGCAAGACGTGCAGAATTTGTGAGGATTGGCTGCATTTGCATTAAAGGTTGCGATAGCAAAATCCTGGAGGGACTGAAATCAGCCAATCATCAGAATTGTTCATTTTCCCCTGACCGGCTCAGATGTGTCAAATACTGTTACCGTTCATTCTGCTGCTCAATAACTAACAATTGACACTACGTTTAATCTAGAATTGCATCGACCAGATTGCTTTGATACGGTTAAGATTAAAGAGAAGTCTTGTAATTCCTTTTTTTTAAATGGTTTTCAAAACTTTAAAGTCTATTAAAGAGAAACCGGCTGCATATTTTTGGTGTATGTGTTAAGAAATTGGGATTTGCCAGGGAAAAGCCTGATGGGTGTGTCTTTGTTCATAATAAAACTGAATAAATAACAATTATATTCCAAGCATTGCTTGGATTAAGTTTTTAGTTATTTGAAGTTTTTCTTTGTCTTTAAAGGATTTTTAAAAAGTAGTTGAAATCCAGACATTTGAGGACCATTGCTTTGCCCTAGCATTATTAAGCAAGTACACACTTTTATTTGAACAATTTAAATGAGTTTAACTTGACTGAAACAGACTGCTGACTGGCGATTGATACTGTGAATGAGAAAAGCAAACGTTCTTTCTCTGTTGGGTTTTCTCCAGGGATTTAAATGAAACTCGCTGTGATTTATTTATTTATTTTATTTTTTTGCTTTTTTTTAAAATTCTTAATATGATGTGAAGTGTTAACTCATGTACAGTGGAAAGAAGAAAAAAAAGCGGCAAAGAAATGGATTGAAAAAAATGTCTTTCAGCGCTGTGTTTGGCAGCACACTCGGGAGTTGATTTGCATATGTATGACCCTGCGGCCTCTCAGCGACACTGGAAACAGCAGGAACTGAGGGACATGAGTAAACTCTGTGGACAGGCTCTCTTTATTCAGATGCTAAATATCCTTTTAAATTTTCTGGGCAGCCTCTCTTCAACCTTTCTCTGCAAACAAATGAGGATGAATGGCTCATCTAGAAAGCTTGCTCAGTCTCAGTGATCATTTTATCCTCAGGAGCTTGCTAATCAGTAAGGGGATTTCTACATTCTACCTGCAAAATAAGTCTTTGAGTTGTTGAGAATAAGTTGGAGGGCATTTTGTAGCAGTGTGCCTTATTAGTTTTTAGTGTGAACAATATGTATTGTTGTTGAAACACCTGTCTCTTTGCTTAGTCATAAAAACAAGAGGGGGAAACTGACTTGGACTTAAATAAGATTTGCAGGATCTTAGTCAATACCTCACCTTTTGAGAACCAGAGGTTTGTATTGGTTCCACAAAATGGGGGGAATAGTTTTCTATCTTTATTATCTTCACATCTTTTACAGGCTTTTTTTTTTTTTTTTTCCCGAAATTGAAATTTCCCTTCAAAACCTGTAGAGTTGAACTAGATTACATGAACTTCTTGGGTGGAAATAGGCATTCAAACATCAGGACAAAAGCAACATATTCAACAGCAGACAGGATCTTTAATGAGGTTAGTACCAAAACAAAGCTGCAGGTTAGCTGAGGATTTTGTTAAAATAGTACATTAGGTCGATGAACATGTCAGCAAAAACAAGTTCAAAGCGATCGGATGCTTTGCTTCTGTGTTGGGACCGTGAGGTTGAAGAAAGGAGTAACCGATTCTTGGACCGCTGGTTGTTGATGCTTTTTCTAAGTGCTGGTATGCATTTCATGCTGTTTTGTGGAGGAAGTTGGGTTGGGTTCTTGAATATAACTTCACAGGAAGTGAGGTCCATCCCTTTACTGGTGATCCTCTCTATAGTAGGCGTAAGTGTGTCGGAGCACAGAAGGACTGTAAAACTGTGGGTGGTCTCTGGCTCCTCATCCGATCAGTGCTGCTTTACTTCTCCCACTGCTATCCGTTTACGTTCTCATGGCATCCCAGCCCTTTTGTTCGAATAAATGACACGACAAATTATGTGTGCTGTATTAGATTCTTTAGGAGCTTATGTCAGTGAGGCTTTTTTTTCTCTGTGTGGCAGAGGGTGTTTGCTTGGCTGTAAAGCGGGGGGACACCACAAATTAAAGTGTAATAGGAGATTTATTATTTTAGAAAATCAAATTTTTATTGTTAGTCCTGAGACATGATAAGCTATACCACAAGTGAAATAGAAATGAGCAATATTTTTAAATATTAATCAATAAGAAAATAATACCTCTAATGGTTAATTTATCTGTTCCTATACTAAATCAAGATTTTACCACAAGGGAATGACACAAATGGTACAAAGAGTGTTTTTTCTCTTTGTACTTTTTACTCAAGAAAGGCAAAAAAATAGTTCCAATAATAACCCAAAAAGTATAAAGTAATTTTATATTTATAGAACTAAATTGGTTTGAGGGCAAATGGGTATTACTGCTTTAGGCAATGTAATTTTTATTAAAAATGACCCCTGTTCTGGACAGCTTAAGGACCGGATCATTTTTACAGGATAATTTTTCTGAAAACTTTCACATTGATGGGTTTAATTACTAATTGCTCAAATAAACAACTGAAATATTTATTGTTTAGTAATTTGTATGTTTTTAATCATATTTGTATTATTACTAGCACAGATTGTCAATCCTGCAGACCATTCTTCCTTATGGAACCAGATAGCAAAGCTGCTATAAACGTACCTTAGAATACCCCGTTTTATCCCAAGTTTTTCACATTTTCTTGCTGACTTTTTTCCACACACTCAAATTAGACCTTTGAGAACATCTTTAAGGATTTTTCTTTATCTTGCATGCAAGATAGGAATGTTTTTGTATAGACGTTCTCTGTTTTGTTGCTGATCTGGGTCTCGATAAAGACCTCCTCATGTTTCACAATTAACTAACTTTGCTATTTGAGTACAAAGTCCAGCCTTTTTGTGTGTTTTTCTTTTTTTTCTTTCCAAAATCATGATTACCAATAAACTCATTTTGGCACATTTATTACCCCAAAAGCCAAATTCCGGACATCAAAATTGCATATTAAAAATATTTCTTTAAAATTGCTTAGCAGCTCTATATATGTATTTATTTATTTTCTATCAACACAATTGATTCGTCTGCTTGATTATGTCAAAGAATCTGCCAATCCTTTAATCGTTAAAACTCCACAGGTTGTTTGGGGCGCTGTAGCTTAGTTTTAAAGCCAATTGAAAGATTGGCGGTTGGATCCCTTGCTCTGCCACAGGTCAGAGTGTCCTTTGGCGAGAAAAACAAACCCCACATTAACCTTGAAATGGTTATCAGAGGGAGGGGGACAAACTCCTACGTAGTTACACTTTGTCTAGTAACAGTTATTCCACATAGAGAATATAGGTTTTTGTGGTGTTAGTGTTTTTGAGTGTTTAGATCCTAAAAACTGTTGTTTGAATGAAGTTGTACTTTCACTGTAGCCCAGATGTGTTTCTATCAAAGATTGCAGCTTGTACATTACATATGATCTGATTATTAACGTTGAATATAAATTGGAGACGGTTCCCATTTTTCTTATGTTTTTAGTCATAGTAATCCAGCTGCCTGTTGGTTGCTGATGTTTGCTGTTGTGTGTCTGGCCTAGTTTCGGCTGTGTGGGCTGTTTGGAAATGAAAGCATCAAACAGATTAAACTAAATCCTTAAGACTTTCAGTCCATCACTAGGATATCTTCAACTGGACCAAAGAGCCCAATATAAAAATCTGTTGCTGGTCGTTGACAACATCTTAATTGGATCATTTATAGACTATGGCTGTGCTTGTGACCTTGATGCAGCTTGGGTCAAATGTTGTCCACATTATTTTTTTGTCTAAAAGCACCACTTTTTATCAGTGTTCCTATAAAATGAATCTATTATTCTGAAGTTATTTCTAATCAGTATGCAACAGAGGAGGATAATGTCCCCAGACATGAGGAAATTGATAATTCACTGGCTTAGTGAAAGCCATTATTAAATAAATGTAATGATAAAAGATTTTCTTTGCCTTGTGGAAAAGTCCTTGTTTCTCATTGGCAACATTATAGCCGGAGAACAGCTTTGCTTCAGTGCTGACGTAGAGGAGCCAGAAATGCTTGGACAGCATGTGTTCCTCGTCTCACATTTTTGGCCTTTACGTGCTGCATGACAGTGTTTTTGTGCAGGCAGAGATTTTTCATTATTTCTCAGCAAATGTGACACATGAGAAGGACTGTAAGTAGCTTTGCCTGACTGCTTCCAAAGAGTACAAAGGGTTTGCTTTATGTGAAATGTTAGATAAGCTAACATGGCCACAGGGCTGAGACCTAAGTGCAGTCATTCCCGTTATCCAACCCATGACCGCCTGCTGACAACAGCCTCGTTTTAGAGTTCACTCGATCTGAAATGTTTATATGAAATAAACTTAATTAATGTTATTAAAATATTCACTTTATATTAGTGAATAATATTACACTTTAGGATTAGACACCTAAATACACACGGGCCCGTCTTAATAAATAAAAGTTGCAGTAATTCATTTAGAAACTGTTTCTCTGTAATTTAGAATATTACATAAGACCACTTAAAATATATTCTACAAACACGTCGGCCTGTTAAAGAATGTCCTTTCACTGTCCAGTATGTTTCTTCAGTAGTAGGTTGGGGCTCCTTTTGCATGAATTACTGCATCAATGCTGTGGGTCTTGGAGGTGATCAGCCTGTGGCACTGCTGAGGAGTTAAGAAAGCCCAAGTTTCTTTAATATTAGCCGTCGGCTCATCTGCGTTGTTTGATCTGACGTTTCTCATCTTTCCCTCAGCAACGCTAGGTAGATTTTCTGCAGGGTTTATGTCAGGTTAGTTTCCTGCCCACTCAAACGCCATGATGCTACGGTCATTAAAGGAGGAATTTGTGCTTTTGTAAGAGTGGACAGGTGCTCAATCCTGCTGGCTCTATAAAGCTCATCAGCAGAAAGAAAACATGGAGTGCTCTAAACATTTTCTTTTTACTACGCTGACTTTGAACTTGATTAAACAGTTTATCAATACCGGCACCAACGCCTTTTATTCCCTTTCTTTTTTTTAATGGTCATGATTTTCAAAATTACAAGAAAAAAACTCATGAGATATATGTCTGTGTGAAATAAATCCATGAACTGCACATTTTGATTACTGAAACTAGTAAACGTTTATGCTTAGTTAGGTTTGCTTTTCATAAATCCTCTTAAACATGAAGTAAAAAGTGTCACGACGGGGGGTATTTCTTGGGGTAAATATGAGGATAGATCATGTAAACTGTCATAATATACCAGGTTGCAAGCACTATGGTTGGCTCAGGTTTGCTTTGAGCTCAAACGCTTTCTCTGTAATTACATTCTAACAAAGCTGCTAGTACAGCTGGTTCTGTTCCTTTGTGTTCGAGTTGAGAACATTTGTCCGTGCTGCAGCAGCGTGGTCTCGCTGGATATTTAGCAGGAGCCAATAACATTCAGAACTGCTTGGTTCTTGCATCACAACCCCGGCCGCCGGTTTGCCCCGGCATATCCACCTGACGCAGGCGGATAATATTCTCTGTGTATTTTGTGCTTCTTTTTTTAAAAATCTGAGTGAAGCGCTAAAAACACAGCTGTGAGAATGTGTATGCACAAACTGAGAAGTGGTGCGCTACCCAACGAGAACTAGGCTTTTAATTATCATATTTTTTGTTTGTTTTATTTGTTGTGTAGCTTTATGCCAGTATATAGAGGATACTAAATTCAGAGATGGGGCCAGAGGAAAATTGGCGATGTCAAACGAAGGTAACCGTTCTCACCACACACACTGCTTTATTAATTTTTTTTTCCGCCCCACCAGAGCTTAGCTTTGACCCCCTTTAACCTTCAACCTGATGCACCTTGTTATCACCACTCCCCTCTCCGCCTTCTGCATCCCCTCCTTTTTTATATATATAAAAAAAAGACAACCCAAATCTGGGATGGATTTTTGCCCCTCCTGTTTTGTGCTCCCCTGATTTCTCTCCTCCTCGTTTCATGTCCCTCCTCTCCTCCAGTAGCAGCTGAACAAGGAGCTGATGTCTGACAATCACCGCTTCTGTGTCTCGCGCACACACATCCAGTGTCGCCTGCACTGGCATCGCTTGGTCAATGTGTTTACCCCCCCCCCCACACACTCTGAATGACTTTTCATTACTGCCTTGGTGTGTGCATCACTTCTGCTTTACTCTGGGTCTAGATCAACTCAACTTGTGCTTCTCTGACTGATTACTCTGTGTGTCCCTCTGTACTGCCATTAAAGCTGTCGTGAAGCATATAGATCCATAAAGTTTCACCTTTCACAACATGCAGCTGTTAATTTGTCTTACTTGTTCGGCAGAGGATGCAGATGGCAGCTTTACATGATGCAATACAAACTTCCTCTAAAGAGAAACATGCTGATTTTATTTTTATTTTTTTCTCTTTCTCCTTGGTGATGCGCCTGGCACTTTAAGCTTGCTTCTGATCAAACTGCAGCTTTTTCCCCACCATTGTCTGCATGTGATGAACTAACTAAATGCATACTTGTCTGTTTTTGCGTTTCTCTCTGTTGTTTTGACTTCCAGGTGAGAATTTTGAGCAGAGTCCATTGCGGAGAACTTTTAAATCCAAAGTCCTAGCACATTATCCTGACAATGTTGAGTGGAATCCATTTGACCAGGATGCAGTTGGCATGGTATGATGATTTGTGTTTGACAAACAAGTAAAGATTGTTGCTGAGGTTTCGTTTTGAAATAAAATACTTTTTCTCTCTGAAGGTTCATCTCTGATTTCTTTTCTGCACCTCCTTCCCACAGCTCTGTATGCCAAAGGGCCTGTCGTTCAGGACGCAGGTTGACTCCAGAGAGCCACAGTTCCACTCATTCATCATCACCAGAGAGGACGGCTCCCGGACCTACGGCTTCGCCCTCACCTTCTTCGAGGAGGTGACCAGCAAGCAGATATGCAGTGCAATGCAGACTCTTTACCACATGCACAATGCAGAGCAGTACGACATCTTACACACACCCACTACCCCGCAAGGACCTGAGGACCAGCGACTCCCCCCGTCCCGTCCCATGCTCCACGCTGCTCCAGCCATCTCCCGCCTGCAGCGCTTCAACTCGTATGACATCAGCCGCGACACGCTGTACGTGTCCAAGTGTATCTGCCTGATAACCCCCATGGGTTTTGCTCAGGCCTGCAGGAAGGTGCTGGAGCAGCTCCATCAGGCTGTCACGTCCCCCCAACCCCCGCCATTGCCGCTGGAGAGCTACATCTACAACATCCTCTATGAGGTGCCCCTGCCACCTTCAGGGCGGTCGCTCAAGTTCTCGGGCGTCTACGGCCCCATCGTGTGCCAGAGACCGAGCACGTCTGAGCTCCCGGTCTTTGACTTTGCCATCAGTGAAATGTTTAATCTGCTCGGGGTGGAGAACGTTCTGCAGCTGTTTACGTGTGCCTTGCTTGAGCTGCAGATCCTGCTCTACTCACAGCGTAAGTTGCAATTTCTGCTGATTCTCTCTGTGCTTTCGTGTAACTTTTAAGCATAGAGTCCCGTGAGATTTCATGTAGATATGACTCTGGTTAACATTGCAACCAACAGTAAACAAATTAGTTTGAAAGTTTTTATATATATATATATATATATATATATATATATATATATAGACTGGTGGTCTTGAGGTTTCTGGAGCTGACAGACGTACTGTATCTGTGTGTAAAAAATCAGAATATGCAGTGCCTTGCAAAAGTATTTATAACCCTGAAGCTTTTTCACACAGCAACCCAGAACTTTAATGTCTATTTTTTCTTTCTTTCGGTTTTTATCTGATAGACCAATTTTTTTTATTAATTTTTTTACAGATAAAATCCTTGATGTTTGCACTACATTAGTATTAAGCCCTCTTTACTCTGATACCCCAAAATAAAATCCAGTGAATCAGTTGCCCTCAGAAATCCAAATAGGCTTTAAAGCACAGGTGTCATGCCTCAGTCCTTGATGGTCCTTCAACTTTTAGATGTCTCTGCTTCAACACACCTGAATCAAAGAATTAGCTCATTAACAGGACTCCAAAGAATCATATCCTTTATTTTTTTTTATTTTCTTTATTTTAACTACATCCAAAAGTTGTAGGACACTGGCCTTCAAGGACTCCAGTTTGACACCTGTGATTCGTGAACAAGCAACACAGCAGGCAAGTCAGGGGTAAAGCTGTTACGTTTCTAACGTAAAACAATATTGCAATCTTTACATCTTTTTTACAGTCTTCCATCCATCAGCTGAAAATGGGGAAGAGTGCCACAACTGCACACCAACCAAGACATGGTGATCGACATGACTTAAACATGCCGCCAGAGCTATATTGGAATACTGTAAAATTAAAGCTTCATAATGGCCCAATCAAAGTCCAAAAAGAAGTTGGTGGGAAGATGGGAAAATTGATGCTCAGCCAATCTGACCAATCTTAAGCTATGTTACAAAGAAAAATGGCCAACATTTTAGTCTCTAGATGTGAACAGATGCTTGAGGACTATCTTCCAAAAACCTGCAGCAAAGTGTCAGTGGGGACGAATACAGGGCGTGTCACATTTATCGATTTGGTTTGTCAAAAACATTTAAAAACCATGTTTCAGTCTTTCTGTTTTATATTTATACACTACTTTGTGTTTGCTTTATGACATGAAGTTGCATCTAAACACACTGAAGGTTGTGACGTGAAAAAGTTAGAGGTATGAAAAATGTTACGGTGCATTGTGGATCACTTTGCCATCGGGTTATTACTTGGACATGTTTCTTCCTTGCACTTTCTCACATGAAAAGGAAACGAAATGATGTCGAAGCCAGAGGGCAGCCTTTAGAGAAAACTGTAACTGACAGAGTGCAGGTGTTGGTTTCTATGACTGATGGACTGCTTTCCATGCTCCTCCTTCAGAGTATTAACCATTTCAAGCAATTTAGCTCATCTTTGACAAGTTTGTGGACTTGAATGATAAAAAAAACACAGTATTTTTCAAATACTGTTTTACTGTATTTGATCAAATATTCCATTAATCTATGGACTTGTGCATATATATATATATATATATATATATATATATATACATACATACATACATACATACATACACACACACACATTTGTGAAGATTACTCAAGGAGTCAGATTTCTATTTAACATTTTTATTTGAGAAACGGTTGATTAGGCCTGAAAGTCACTGAGGGCTCATCCCAGTCTTCACATTAATCAACAGCTTCACTCTTTGCATTGCATGATGAGTAGAGGCTGTGTGTTATTAAACAGACTTTGGAGAAATGAGCAGATCGCTGAGGGATGCTGGATCCGGTGTAGCGACTGGATCCATTAGAATTGCAAGAGAGCGAGGCGAATGATTTGCAAAACGGCGGGGGCCAGGAGGGAGAAGCTCTTAAAGGGGTAAAGCTGTATTCTGTTGCCAGGCAACCCAGAGACTGGGGAGGATGGTGATGATGCAGGATGATTATTATTGGTCGGGGGTGACATCATACCTCTCTTCACCCCCCCCTCCCCCCCCCCCCCCCCCCGTGAGGCTCATCACTGCAGAACATGTGAAGGGTGTTCAGTAGAGTTAAGGCCCGGGGAACTTCCGACGAGAAGAAAATTGGCTGCGCACTTATATAAACACTCCGAGGAGAGGGAGGGATGTTCCACAAATGCAGAAACAATCAGAAGCTGTTGTGTGTTGCAAGCAGACACCCGCATCAGAAGCTTGATTAGGATTAAAAATAGCTTAGTTTTTTTGTGTTTAAGGAAAAACCTTGTCCTGTTTTTCTGAGAAGCTCAATGTGTGGGTAACGAGCAACAGCCAGGGCCTGATTCGTTTTTATTCCTGGGTACCTTCTTCCTCTATGTGATTCATGCAGCCGAAAGTGACAGGACGCATTAGGGGAGAGAGCGGTTTGACGGGAAGCTCTGACCTGACTAGGAATGTTTAACTTGCACATGTACGCTCATTTGAGCCACCGCAATGAAAATGGCTGCAGATGTTCCTATGTCTGCAGAGCATGTCCGGCTTTTTCCTGAACATACGGACCCCGGCTTGCTTTTTAATCATCTACACGGTTGTTAGCGAATGGGGTCACTGTAATTTTCCCTTTTCCAGAACAAAGGGCTAGGTCTATTATATCTACATTAAGCTGCATACGAATATCTGTATCTATGATTGATTTCTCCTGATGTCTCTAAGGACTGGCATCTGATCTGACAGAACCATGCTTCATTTCTGCAGAAAGTCTCTGTGTATATCAATTTGGCTTTTTAATTCTCCGTTTGCCCCATTAAGAAAATGTTTAAAAATTAATTTATTTTGGTCTTCCTGTTAAGGAAGCAGGGTGTTGAAACTAGTCCATAGGGTGCTTTACAGTGTTCACTGTCACATCTGTATGGACTGAATAAATAGTTAGCAGCAAACTCATATCAGCTCTTATTTAGTTCACCTGCAAAATTTTCGAGTCATGCAGCTTTTTAAGTCGTTTCTTGTTCTGATGGCCTACTTTAAAAGGGGTTGAATAATGTTGGTATTCCTGCCCCTATCCTGGGAAAAGCAGCGTGCTTGAAGAGGGATGAGTGTTCCCTACTTATGGACCAGAACACAGCCAAATGTAGCAATGGCATTTATTCTGGCACCATAAGAGGAGAGGCAGAGCTGCTGCTGAATGCACAGTAGGTGTCGGCTGGCATTGAGTAGGAATGCAGATGAGGAAGACTGCACACACATTTGCATGTGTAACTGTCGACTTAGGTGTGAGGCCCTGAGCCCGGAGGGGTGTTAGAATGTGAAGTCATGGTGGAGGAATTTAAAGTTAGCCAGCAGGTCAGCTGGCTGCAGCTGTGTCACACTTCAGTGTCTCTGTTCTCCACGGGACAAAGGGCAGACACGCCTCACAGGAAGAAGAAACTAAAACTTGTGCTTGGTCTGTAAAAAATATGAAACTTCTGGTTGATGCCAATAACTCATTTGAACTATTCTATCCTAAAGGACCGTATATGTAGTCTGCCTCTAACTCGCCTAATTGTATTTTTTCTATCTTTTTGGTTGCTGATTTTTAAAGATCTTTGACTATGTTTTGTAAAATAAATATAACAAAATACATGTGGTCCATTTCATTATTTTATTAATTTCTCTATAGGCTTAAGTGTTAAGCCTATTCTGCTGATTCATTTCTGTCGCTTGTTTGTGTAAATCACTCATCAGATGACCAAGGTTATTGATGCTCAGCTGATCTGTCTCATGATATCAGGCTTATGTTTTGTGGTGGAGTAAAATAACTTACTGTAGAGCTTCTGCATATTTAATTGGTCAATATATGAATAAATTTTTATAACAATAGTTCATGTATGTGGTCAGTTTGGGTTTAAGTCAAACAGAGTACGGTCATCAAGTTTTACAAACAAATCAGAAATTAAAACTGGTCTTATGGGGGAAAAAAATGCTGTCCTTGATTAACCTCTGCTTCTTGCGTTTGCATGAAACAGATTACCAGAGGCTGATGACTGTGGCGGAGAGCATCACGGCCTTAATGTTCCCCTTCCAGTGGCAGCATGTGTATGTTCCCATTCTGCCCGCTTCCCTCCTGCACTTCCTGGACGCTCCTGTGCCGTATCTGATGGGCCTCCACTCCAATGGGCAAGATGACCGCACCAAGCTGGAGCTGCCGCAGGAGGTACCAAAACGACATACACACAGTCATATCTAATGGAGTTTAAGTTTAGTAAATATTGATGTGTGTATGAAGAATGATAGTCTTTCTGTGGATTTAAAAAATAACGGGGGTTTTCATTGAATAAAACAGGGAGTTGTCCTCACAGCTTCTCCTCTTCTCCACCCTTTTCTGTCTACATTTTGAAGCTACTTTGAGGTGTCTTGTTACTTCAGATAATTGGACCCTGAGCCCATTTATATTTAACTTGCATGGTTACTCAAGTGCACCATGATATTTCAAGCCAGTCAGCTTTAACCCTAGTTTAAACTTCTCCGTTGGCAAGTTTGCATACACACTTATTGACAGAGAGGTTTTCCTTTTATACTTCTCCATTATACTTCCCCACCAGGACAGCAGGGGGTGCAGACCTTTTCTGGCGAGTCTGTCTACCAGTGACATCTCTGGTCAACGACAGTTTATTTACATCAGCTTGTAAACTCATTTCCACTCAAGTTGCAATGGCCGACGGCTACAGCTGTTCTAGAAGTGCAGCTCATCGAATACTCTAAAAACGCATGTAAACAAACAAACTCGGCGTTCTGTTTTGTTGTTCTCTACACCTCCTGGTGTTCAAAATCGCCAACAGACTATATTAGATCAACTGGCCTTGCAATATAAAGCATCTAGTGCCAAAAAACTGCATTGACTACTAATTGCATTGACTATAAAGCACCGTTCTGGTGAAATGATCTGGGGCTGATGTTGGGCTGACCAATCACAGGCGTGCGCTCTCCATTGCGTTAGATGGATAGTAAAAGAAAACTGGGATCTACTCTGTCCGTCCTTGCATGAGTGATGGAGAGCCCTTGCATCGACGGATAATGGCGCCGTGGGTCTCCGCACCTCCGCAGACGGAGAAGTATAAACTGGGGTTTACTTCCCAGCTTAGTTGGCCAGCAGTCGGCTCATTATCAGGAATTCTTTCTCCTCCTGCTTATGCACAGAAGGATTGAAGGCATATTCTAATGTCACAGATGTGGGTTTAATTAAAAGGCTGAACCTTTAAACCTGCAGCTTATGTTTCAATCAACATTAGGACTAAATTCAACCTGAGTTTTTATTTTTTCTAACTGGAAATCTTTTTTGTTTTCCCCCCAGGCCAACTTGTGTTTTGTGGACATCGATAATCACTTCATTGAACTGCCGGAGGAGTTGCCGCAGTTTCCCAACAAACTAGAGTTCATTCAGGAGATCTCAGAGGTGCTCATGTCCTTCGGCATCTCTCCTGAGGGAAACATCCACTCCAGTGAGAGCCAGGCCAGGTACCGCTTCCGATCTGTCGACGTGGTCTCTGACAAGCGCAATGGCAACCTGGGGTCGCCCCTCACCTCCTACCTGCTGAGGGAGAACGAGACGATCGCCCGGCTGCAGGCGCTGGTCAAGAGAACCGGCGTCAGCCTGGAGAAGGTGGGAAACAATGTCACCTTATGAATTAGAGATCGCCTGCTCAGATGGTCATTTAACATGTAGTGAGGGTTAATTTTTAATCGAGTGGTCATTAATCCAACAGAACAGAACAGTGCGACAGTCAAGTACCTTTACTAAATTATCAAAGTGGAAAATATAGAAACTCTTTATAAAATTTCAGTAGCAGCCATCTCAAAGTGTATATGTCTTTCATAGGATTATGTGTGTTTAGGGCAACAGACCATTGAGCTTGTTAAATTATTTTTATTATTATTTTATAATTCAATTTGATTTCTTTTTTGCTAATAATTTGGATATACTGAACAAAAATGTGTAAAACTACAATCAGAAGGAATACAGTGAAATAAAAATGGAGAGGGCTCTAGCCTGCTGTGGGCTAGACTCTACTTGTTTCCACAGATTACAGGATAGAACGTAGTAGATATTTATATTATTGGTCAAACCTCCTGTTAAGAGAGGAAGAAGTTGCTCCAGTGCTTGATGCAAATGTAGTTTTTCAATTTTCACAAAAAAGATAGAACAACTTTTAATACAGCAGTCATCCAGAAAACATAACAATGCAAAAATATTCCTTAATACTGTGGTGAAACATTGATTACCTTCTACTTCATCACGATGCCCACATAGTCCGAGTTTTAGCACCTCTGTCACTAGGATTTAGATTAGATGTGAGAATAAAGGACAGGGAACATGTATTAAATTGGACAATTATACACTGCTCAAAGAAATAAAGGGAACACTTAAACAATACAATGTAACTCAAAGTCAATCACACTTCTGTGAAATCAAACTGTCCACTTAGGAAGCAACACTGATTGACAATCAATTTCACATATTGTTGTGCAAATGGAATAGACAACAGGTGGGAATTATAGGCTATTAGCTAGACAGCCCCAATAAAGGAGTGGTTCTGCAGGTGGTGACCACAGACCACTTCTCAGTTCCTATGCTTTCTGGCTGATGTTTTGGTCACTTTTGAATGCTGGCTGTGCTTTCACTCTAGTGGTAGCATGAGATGGAGTCTGCAACCCACAGAAGTGGTTCAGGTAGGGCAGCTCATCCAGGATGGCACATCAATGCGAGCTGTGGCAAGAAGGTTGCTGTGTATGTCAGCGTAGAGTCCACAGCATGAAGGCGCTACCAGGAGACAGGCCAGTACAATCAGGAGACGTGGAAGAGGCCGTAGGAGGGCAACAACCCAGCAGCAGGACCGCTACCTCCACCTTTGTGCAAGGAGGAACAGGAGGAGCACTGCCAGAGCCCTGCAAAATGACCTCCAGCACCCCACAAATGTGCATGTGTCTGCTTAAACAGTCAGAAACGGACTCCATGAGGGTAGTATGAGGGCCCCACGTCCACAGGGGGACCGTGCAGGACCTTTGGCATTTGCCAGACAACACCAAGATTGGCAAATTCGCCACTGGCGCCCTGTGCAATTCAAGTTAAAGCAGGTTCACACTGAGCACACATGACAGTCTGGAGACGCTGTGGAGAACGTTCTGCTGCCTGCAACATCCTCCAGCATGACCAGTTTGGCAGTGGGTCAGTAATTGTGTGGGGTGGCATTTCTTTGGAGGACCGCTAAGCCCTTCATGTGCTCGCCAGAGGTAGCCTGACTGCCATTAGGTACCAAGATCAGATCCTCAAACCCCTTGTGAGACCATATCCTGGTGTTGTTGGCCCTGGGTTCCTCCTAATGCAAGACAATGCTAGACCTCATGTGGCTGGAGTTGTCAGCAGTTCCTGCAAGAGGAAGGCATTGATGCTATGGAGTGGCCCGCTCGTTCCCAGACCTGAATCCAATTGAGTGCATCTGGGACATCATGTCTCGCTCCATCCACCAACGCCACGTTGCACCACAGACTGTCCAGGAGTTGGCGGATGCTTTAGTCCAGGTCTGGGAGGAGATCCCTCAGGAGACCGTCTGCCACCTCATCACGAGCATGCCCAGGCGTTGTAGGGAGGTCATAGAGGCACATGGAGGCCACTCACACTAATGAGCCTCATTTTTACTTGTTTTACGGACATTACATCAAAGTTGGATCAGCCTGTAGTTTTTCCACTTTAATTTTGAGTGTGACTCCAAATCCAGACCTCCATGGGTTGATAAATTTGATTTCTATTGATAATTTTTGTGTGATTTTGTTGTCAGCACATTCAACTATGTAAGGAACAAAGTATTTAATAAGAATATTTAATTCAATCATATCTAGGATGTTATTTTAGTGTTCCCTTTATTTTTTTCAGTAGTGTATTATTGCCAAGCAGCTCACCAAATACTGAATCAGAGCATTGTTGTTGTTTTTTTTGTGTGTGTGTGTGTGTGTGTGTGTGTGTGTGTGTGTGTGTGTGTGTGTGTGTGTGTGTGTGTGTGTGTGTGTGTGTAAAATCACACATTGAATTTCGGATGTCAACTTTATTTCAACATATTGTGCAGCTCTAAATAAACATACAGACTTTTACCTCCCTGTTAGTTCCTCACAAGGATGACCGTGTTATTCAACATTCCTTATTTCTGGAAACTAGCTGTTTTATCCCACAGTGCAACTGAACGATGGTTAAAGCCCATAATAATCAAACAAAATCAAATGTTATTGAAAATGCACTTAATTAGGGGTTTGAAGTGCTGCTTTGGATCATAGCTCAGCCTCAGTCGGATGACAGAATGTGCTCATGCTGATTGGAGTTTGCACATTTTATAGCCTTTTTTGCCAATTTGCAAACAATAATTGTCACAAATAACTAGGATGAATTTGATAGCTGAGTAAAATAATCTCTATATGTGAAGTCTAATCCACTTATCCACTTGTGGCAGCCATTAGCTCTCCCTGAACAGATTAGGGTGTCATCCCTTTATACTTTGTCAGCTGTGAGGTCAATCCTTTGTTATTCATGCTAAATTCACTGCTGAGTTACTATATTAAGAGTCCTTAGTTGACACTAATAAACCTAATGCAACATATTGTTTTTTACTCATGTTTATGGTGATACCCCAGTTTATTGGTTTAACCTCCCAATTCTGGTGGCTATTATGCATGGATTTAAATGTCCTTCGTTTCCTTCCTAAGACCCATGATGGCAATCAGATAAGATGAGGGGGGGGGGGGGGAATCTGCCATCCTCCTTAATTTCTCTCCTTTTATATTATACTGTCATAGTTTCCGCTTTATTCTAGCATCTCTGAGAATTATGTGACTCTTCAATCAATGTTTTCCCAAATCAGTTGGAGGTGAGGGAGGATGCCAGCTGCAACAAAGATGCGCGGGCTCATTGCGACGAGGAGGAGCTAAAGATGCACCAGCTCAACATCCAGGTGCGCGAGGTCTTCGCCAACCGATTTACGCAGATGTTTGCGGACTACGAGGTGTTTGTCATCCAGCCGAGCCACGACAAGGAGTCCTGGTTCACCAACCGAGATCAGATGCAGAACTTTGACAAGGTACGTCGTTGTGGAGGAGTTCTTGTCATGCAAGAAAAATGCAGTAACCTTCAGCTGTGGGGCTTACACAAGCTCATAAATGCAACAGGAAAACAAGGATGTTAAAATTATGTGGCGATATGTAATTTTGCAAACCTATTTGGAAACTGTCTGCATGATTACCACCATGTCGTCTGTGTGCAGGCCTCCTTCCTGTCTGATCAACCAGAGCCCTACCTGCCCTTCCTGTCACGTTTCCTGGAGACTCAGATGTTTGCCTCTTTCATCGATGGCAAGATTCTTTGTCACGACGATGAAGAGAAGGAGCACACGCTAAGAGTGTTCGACTCTCGTGTGGATAAGATCCGCATGCTGAACGTCCGCACTCCTACGCTCCGGACCTCCATGTACCAAAAATGCACCAACATCGAAGAAGCGGGTAAGAAGAATTCAGTCAATTATTGGTTTAAATGTTTTGAGTAGCTGTGTATTAGGATAAGGATCTCATCTTTTTGCAGTGAAAGATTTCATTCATATTATAGAAATTGTAAAACTAATTTAATTTGAAGTGTAGGCTTCTAACAAGCACGGATATATACTGTCATTCGCTGTCTTGTTTGCAGACGGGCCAATTAAAAAGTCATTGGGCTGGAGAATGACAAAGACCAACCATCGTAATATTTGTTATTGTTGTCTAAAACATCCGTGGGTGGCAGCTCTTTAACTGTGTATTCCATGAATTCCATCAGTAACCTCAGATGACGGGCTGGGCTCCTTTTTTGTCTTCTAAAAGAAAAACTAACTTCTGTAATGTTTGTGTTCAGAAAACATAATGTTTGCGTGTGTTTTAACGCATTATTATTTTTATAGATGTTGGATTCCTCTGCGAGATCTTCTAAGAACTGCAGAGATTTTTGCTAATTTTGGAAAAGATCTGCTTATCATTCCTCCTTATTGGGATTACCTGGTTACTTCTAACATGTTTGTGAATGGGTGATAATGAACTATTTTTTATTTCAGGTAATTTAGCCTGGAAATGTTCCTACATCTTTTTATCTCGCTCTTTCACTGACTGTTTGAAATATCCTTATTGACATTATATATAAATATATATATTCCTCTCTTTGTTCCCTTTGTGAATCCAGACCTAGTGTGGGTGTGCTGTTGATCAGGCATCTGAAATCACTGTCTAAAGCGCCATTCATTATGCTTCCTTTGAGAATAAAGTCGATTCTCAGCCTTTGTTCTGAAGCTGCTTTTGGTTTTGTGGGTGTTGGGAGGAAATGTTTTTTCCCCCCCGTTTTTAAAGATTTTCTTTGTTAAGATGCCAAATTGTTCTTATTTTTACATTTTCAGATTTCTTTACTTTACATGAATACAACAAAAATCAAATGGTCTTTGACAGATAAATTGTAAGTAGAACAAAAGCAAAGAGAATGGCACAGTCACACAGAGATACTTTTAAATTCCGAATAACCATATTTAATATCTCTGTTGAAGCTTTACTCGAATAAATGCTACAGATTATTTCTATGACATAAAATGTATGTAGTAACAGCTTTAGAAATTACTGTCTCAAAAAATGCATTTAAACTAGCTTCCTTAAGTTAGAGGAATGTCAAAAACTTAGTTCAGCTGTTTAATACAAAAAGTGAAACTTGTGTACTAAATGGGTTCAGTGCACACAGAATATATTTCAAGCATTTATTTAGTTTGATTGTGTCTTACAGCTAATAAAAAAATTCTGTTTTTTCAGATTAGTTTGACATAAGACTGATTTGTATTATTTTTTAGATGCAGATGCACACAATAATAATAATAATAATAATAATAATAATAATAAATTTAATTTGAAGTGCCTTTCAGAACACCCAAGGACGAAAGTACAGAGGAAGAGAACAATAAAAATTGAGCAAACAAAATAATCATCAAAACAATTAAAAACAATCTAAGAGTGGATTTTTGATTGAAGGCAAGTTTGAACAGGTGAGTTTTAAGATTGGATTTAAACAGAGGAAGGGAGTTAGTCTTTCGAAGTTCAGCTGGGACAGAGTTCTAAAATCTGGGGGCAGAGCAACTAAAAGATTTGCTCCCATATTGACGAGGCGAAAAGAGGGGGGGGTAAGCTGAAGAGGATCTGAAAGAACGTGAGGGAACAAGGAACATGTGCTGTACATGGACATACTTTGCAGTGAGCCAACATTTCTGTAATGAAAATCCTTTTAGTTGTTCCTGTGTAATATTCTAATTATCTGATAAACAGAATTTTGGTTTTTCATTGGCCTTAAGTTATAATCAAAATAATTAAATTAAATTACAAATGTGTCATTCTTTGTTGGATAAAGTTGAGAAAACTTTCACTTTTTCGATTAAATTAAAGAAATTAACTTCTGTGACACACATCATTTTCTGAACACCACCTATAATGTTTTATTGGTACAGAGGCTAAACAGCCTATAGAATAAATTACAGGATTTATATTGGAAATGCACCTTGTGATGGACCGCCTCTCACCCAATAACAGCTGGAGATGGGCACCAGCTGCATGGATAAGAGGGTATACACATCGAAATGTGCGATTATAAGCAAATCCTCATTAATAAAGAGGTTTAACTTACAAATCATTTAGAGAAATTACTCCATTAGAAGTGAAAAATGCATGTTTTAATTCATGTCTGCAGAGAAAGCTATTGAGATGAGAGTGGCAAAGATCGACCATACCGCCCTGCATCCCCACCTGCTCGACATGAAGATCGGTCAGGGCCGCTATGAGCAGGGCTTCTTCCCTCGACTGCAGTCGGACGTGCTCTCCACGGGGCCCACCAGCAACAAGTGAATATGACTGAGCCTTTCTGTTCCTTTTGAAGTGGCCTCTAATCTGGAGTTTCTTTAAAGCTGATCAAAGTGCTTTTTGCCGCAGATGGGCTAAGAGAAGTGCTCCTGCCCAGTGGAGACGGAGAGACCGGCAGAAGCAGCACGCTGAGCACCTTTATCTTGACAATGACCAGAGAGAGGTAGGAGGTCCTCCAATGACTTTTATAACTAGCTTTACTCATATAGTCTGTCTGCCTGAGCTTTGTTAAGTCCTCTCTTTATGCATGACATCTTAATCAGCTTTATTTTGACCTCTCTCCTTTCATCTTGTCTGCACTCCCACCTCCTCTCACATATCTGCTCTTTTATTTCATGAATGTTTTTATTTTTTGTCTCCGTCTCTCTGCCTTTCTTGCCCTCGCGATCTCACACACTCTCAGCATGTAGAGTGTTTGTTTCCGGAGCCGCAGCTCCTGCTGTTTCTTGACTACTACTGGCTCTCGCAGTCCTTCAGGCCCTGTCTGAAGTCGGTGTCTGTGGACTTGGTATGTGATGGTAGACCACAAACCCGATGTGAAAGTCCACTCATGTGGGCTCTGCAACCCTCTGCTTCTCTAACTTTTAGCAGCTGAGCTTTAGCTGATCTTTTATTTTTAGTTCTAATTGATGTTTCCCCCTTTTTGCCACATAAGCTGCTCTCTATATTTTAAAATTTCTTTTGACATGTTAATTGTCTCTTTGTCTGTCAAACTTGAGACCAACAAAATTAAAGCAGCTAAGCACATTTTGTATAAATAAATATCAATACGGTAGCTCTCCTGGAATTTTCTGTGCCATGTTGTAAGAGCTGATTTTGGATTGATCCTGATAAATGTAGCTGATTTCTCTACCAAATATTTCTCATATTTGCTGACCGAATTCTTTTTTTCATTTTTTTTTCAGAAATACATACAGGAAGCCCGAAATCTGGGCACCACCATCAGACAGCCTAAACTGTCCAACCTTTCGCCCTCAGTCATCGCTCAGACAAACTGGAAGTTTGTTGAGGGATTACTTAAGGAGTGCAGGAACAAGGTTTGTAATCAGATGTCCTGTTTGTTTCCAATTTTGACCCCATATTTACCAGTGTGTCGAACCACTTCAGTTATCAAATATCACTAATTTTTGTCCTCAAAACACCATAAATATTACCTGAAAGAATAAATAAAATTATTTGATCAGGCCTTAGTTGGTCCATACTGTAATTTATGCAAGTCCCCATAAACAGAGGTTTACAGTTTGTTAATTAAGCTTTTTTAGGGGGGGATCAGTTTTATTATTTATTTATATTTTATGTTTTTTCTGCAGCACCTGAATTATTGTTTGCTTGCGTTTTAACAGATTTGACAACAAACTCCTTGAATATTAGTTTGGGTTCTCACTAGTGACTCGAGTGTGTGTGTTTCTTCTTTGTTTGTCTGTAGACAAAGCGTATGCTGGTAGAGAAGATGGGTCGGGAGGCCGTGGAGTTGGGTCACGGCGAGGTTAGCATCACGGGCGTGGAGGAGAACACTTTGATCGCGAGCCTCTGTGACCTGCTGGAGAGGATCTGGAGTCATGGGCTGCAGGTTAAACAGGTCTGGAAAACATCACTATTTTCACAATGATCGAATCCAAAGAGATGACTAATTTTACAGTTGTTTAAGCGAGTTCAGACTCAATTGTGTTTTTCTTTTTCTTCTTCTTCTTTCAGGGTAAATCAGCCTTATGGTCCCACCTCCTGCATTACCAGGACAGCAAAGAGAAGAATGCCACTCCAGGCGGGTTGGGACCTCCAGGTTAACACTCCTGTCATTTCTTTTAAGAAGTTCTATCAGCTTATAGAATGGACGTTTTCATAGTTTCACCTACCTTCATGCCAGGGTTTATTCATGACACGGAGCGGAGGAAATCTGATGGCGGTGGATCAGCCATGCCT
Organism: Valencia hispanica; assembly: GCA_963556495.2. Classification (NCBI taxonomy): domain Eukaryota; kingdom Metazoa; phylum Chordata; class Actinopteri; order Cyprinodontiformes; family Valenciidae; genus Valencia; species Valencia hispanica. The sequence goes on along the minus strand of OY747701.1, from coordinate 31,821,783 downwards.
CCTCTCAGGATCTCCCTGATCCAGGACATGAGGTGAGGAACATCATGACAGGCTGTTAATGCAATTCTCTGTTCTGGCAGTTGTGATTAAGCTACTGATCAGCACTGGACAGATGTACAAATTGGTAGATTGATGCTGCCCCCTTGTGGTAGAGATTCAGCTGAACCACTAAAAGCACAGCACGTTTTCTGCCATGGCAATGTAGATGTTCAAGGATTAGTTTAAATTAGCAAAATAATTTTCGTTTGTCAGAGTATTACATGTCTTTTTTACATATGTACAAAGTTAAAAATTTTACAACAAAAAACTAGAAATATGTCTGTCTAAAAAAAACGCATAGAATTGTTCACTTGCATCTTGACATTTGTCCATCCAGTGTCTACAGTTTTCATTTTCATTCTGTGCATCTCTAATAATTGAGACTAGAGACTACTTTTTAAAATATTGGGAGAGATCTTTATTGCTTTACAGTTAATACATTACATCAGATATTTTAATGTACAACATCAGTCCAGTAAGTCATTTACAAAGTATATTTTCAGAAAAGAAATATCGAAAATGTGTTTTGTTTTTTTTTGATGTTTTTAACAGGATGCAGCTTATTTAAATCCAATTATGACAAAGCAAAATTGATTGTGCTGTAATGAAACATGTTTTGCCAATTGTTTTTCATTAAGCTTTTTCACCAAAATGCACAAAAATATAACCCAATCCGGTCAACCCCAGAAAAGGGATCTTTAAATAAATAAATAAAAAGGGGGGAGGGGGTCACAGGAGAGGCAGTGAATACACACAAAATGGCTTCCTAAATTTTTTTTTATATATGTAGAACTTGCAACCAGATACAATTTCATGTTTACTTTAACAGAGTTTAGACTTAATCGATTTGTTTGTGGCTACAATTTCAAAGCCATCAAAAATAAGAATTACAGAGGAATATCATTATTAGGCTTTGCTATTAAAGTCAGCTTTTTAGGAAGACTTTGAAAGAGAACCATATGGTGAAATATGTAAGCTAGGGCAAAGATGGAGAGGATCATTCGCTTCTAATCACCCACTCATCAAGAATGTTTTTAATGAACTGACCGGTGTCCTTTTTAGAGGCACTCTCATCTCCTGCAGCACACCCGTATGCTTTAATACCTTTATAAAGGTGTGTGACTGTGGACCCTGCTGTCGGATCATCTACCAAAAGCAGCCAGAGTTGAGCAGTCTGGGCTTGCGTGAAGAAGACGCAGAGGCAGTCTGCGTGGCACAGCGAGTTACTTCCAGCCTAATTACCACACCTCCCACCAGTCTCACTGAGACGAAAACAAGGGAGGAGGGGGTCATCTCGGGGCACAGCCATTCATATTGCTTTAAATGTCTGAACGTATTAGCAGACGCACGCTCTAAGACTCATCCTCTAGTCTAAAGAAATACGATGGTTTATAGTGGGTACTGTGCTGCTATTAAAATTTTTCCCGTTTTTAAAGTTTGATGGATAGCTTAAGTTTGTGCTTTTACTCTTTCGTCTCTGACATTACTGCATCAGAAATGTTTCCCTCTGCTGCCATGGAGATGAGGAGCAGAGAAATCTAGGTTAGCTGGTTTGAGTGAGGGTGGAGGGAGCAGGGTGGGTGTGGAAGGTGGAGGAGGCGTAGATGCGACGTGTATGGCACAGGCGGAGTGGAAGGGAATCTGTCTGGACATCAGAGACATGATAGTGGCTGGGAGCCATCTCAGAGGACCGACTTTCACATTAAGGAAATGTGCTGTGGTTGAAATGCCGCTCGGAGAAACGGTTGTCCCAGGCTGCTGTTGTGACGGGAAGGTGTTATTCTCAGATTTGATTCTGATCATATTGATAGATTTAAAAAAGGACATGAATGATTATCAGATTCTGTCTCTAGTTTTCATCCTAAGCAAATACCCTTTGACTGAAGTAGATATTAAACAGTCTGAAACTTTGTGTGCATTTTTCACCTTTTTATTACACAAACATAAAGTAATCTATCAATTAATGATTGTTCCATGTGTGTATTGGTCTATGTGAAAACTATTTCCACTTTTACTCTGATTTGCGTGAAATTTTGTTCCGAAAGGTGCAACATGAGAACCCAGATGTGTTTTGGTTTCCACATAGTAAAATTTTGAGGCAGCTTTTTGAAAAGCAGGGGTTTACTTTAGTGCATTATATCTCCAAAGCTTAGGACCAAAGACAATTAATTTGTATCCTCCCGTGTGATGTGGATGTTGTTCTGTTATGATTTGTACAGTGAGTTTATTCTGGCAGTCATCAGAATTCTGTTTTTGAAATGGGTCTTATAAGCCCATGAGGGCTGGGCACTTATGTGCAAGACGCAATAAAAAATAAAAATCAGTCAATCCACTATATTAGTTCATTTGTATGTGTTTCACTTTGTTTCGATGGGTTTGTGTCCCTTCCCTGACACCTGAATTTGTTATTTCACCTGCAGACACATTCAGAACATTGGTGAGATCAAGACTGACGTGGGCAAGGCCAGGGCCTGGGTCCGTCTCTCCATGGAGAAGAAGCTGCTTTCCAGACACTTAAAGCAGCTGCTGTCAGATCATGAGCTTACAAAGTGAGCAAAACTACCACCCCCCATTGACAACAAATATTTCATTGTATTTAGAACTGCAGCCGTAACAATTTAGGGCTAAATATGTCTCTCTCTGGACTTTAATTTATTTTTTTTTCTGCATCTGCAGGAATGTCTGAAAGGCAGACAGTGTGTGATTAAGCCATTTATAATGCATTTCTGCTGGAATTGCAGAACATCATATTGTAGTCTAGACTGCATGAATAATTCACAAACTCCTTCATAATTGATATATGGGTGACAAACTGGGTTAGGGAAGGTTCTGTCTGCCTTTCAGACTCTAGTGTCACTTTACTGTACACTGTTATGTTTACCCCTGTTTAATTTGCCTAACACTGAACTGTGACAGCTGCTGAATGTTGTTCTGATCAAACAAATACCAGAAATCCCTTTTATGAAACCAATGTCGTATGTTTTAAAAAAAAAGATTATTTGACCATCTTTTTTTTTTTTCTTAGAAAACTTTACAAGCGTTACGCCTTCTTGCGCTGTGACGATGAGAAGGAGCAATTCCTTTACCACCTGCTGTCCTTTAATGCTGTTGATTACTTTTGCTTCACCAACGTCTTCACAACCATTAGTGAGTGCTGCTTTGAAGCTTAACTTACTCGTACTTCAATCATTTGAACTTCCGGAACAACATTTCCCTTCTTTTTGGCTCCCAGTGATCCCTTACCACGTGGTGATTGTTCCAAGCAAGAAGCTCGGCGGCTCCATGTTCACAGCCAACCCCTGGGTGTGTGTTTCTGGGGAGCTCTCAGAGACTGGAGTCCTGCAGGTGCCCAGAAACACCTTGGAGATCACTTTTGAGGTAGGTGTGTTTAAAAAAATTTTTTTTTTCTTTTACCAAATTATATTTTCTGCTAAGTTATTAATAAAATCAGATCTGTGACCAGGAAGTGCAACAATGAAGTGTCACTTATTTATACAAGATGGTTTTCGGTTTATATGAATTAGGGGATTCTTATACCAAAACACCAAACACTTGATGAAGGGGATGTAAACAGCTATGAGACATTTTAACTGCATTAGTTTTAACGGTCTGAACGTAGTCCATCCTGCCACACTGAAGGAGATTCCCCTCGTGCAACTGAGTAATCACCTGGACATGTTCTTTAAAAGAAATCTTTTAAAGGGTTATTTAACGCTGTCAGCTAATTTAAAACTCAGCGCTGTCTATGCGAATATTCTGAAGGTCTAATTTTATTCATTTTAGTCTGTATGTTTAAATAAACTCCTTGAAACAAGAAAAAGAAGATAAAGTAGTTCCGTCAGTGTTTCCTGAAATAAACTCAGCAAAAAAAGAAACATCCCTTTTTCAGGACTATGTATTTCAACAAGAATGTTGTAAAAATTCAAATAACTTTACAGATCTTCATTGTAAAGGGTTTAAACAATGTTTTCCATGCATGTTCAATTAACCAAAATAAATTAACATGCACCTGTGGAATGGTCGTTCAGACCTTAACAGCTTACAGAAAGTAGGCATTTAAGGTCACAGTTCTAAAAACGCAGGACACTAAAGAGACTTGTCTACCGACTGTGAAAAACACCCAAAGAAAGATGCCCAGGGTCCCTGCTCATCTGCGTGAACGTGCATTAGGCATGTTGCAAGGAGGCATGAGGACTGCTGATGTGGCTAGGTCAATAAATTGCCACGTCCGCACTGTGAGACGCCTAAGACAGCGCTACAGGGAGACAGGAAGGACAGCTGATCATCCTCGCAGTGGAAGACCACGTGTAACAACACCTGCACAGGATCGGTACATCCGAATATCACATCTGCGTGACAGGTACAGGATGACCACAACAACTGCCCGAGTCACACCAGGAACACACAATCCCTCCATCAGTGCTCAGACTGTCCGCAATAGGCTGAGAGAGGCTCGACTGAGGGCTTGTGGGCCTGTTGTAAGGCAGGTCCTTACCAGACATCACCAGCAACAACGCCGCCTATGGGTACAAACCCACCTTCGCTGGACCAGACAGGAGTGGCAAAAAGTGCTCTTCACTGATGAGTCACGGTTTTGTCTCACCAGGGGTGATGGATGGATTCGTGTATATCGTCGAAGGAATGAGCGTTACACCGAGGCCTGTACCATGGAGCGGGATCGATTTGGAGGTGGGGGGTCCGTCATGGTCTGGGGCGGTATATCACATCACCATCGGACTGAGCTTATTGTCATTGCAGGCAATCTCAATGCCTTGCGGTACAGGGAAGACATCCTCCTCCTTCATGTGGTACCCTTTATGCATGCTCATCTGGACATGATCCTCCAGCAGGACAATGCCATCAGCCATACTGCTCGTTCTGTGCGTGAGTTTCTGCATGACAGCAATGTCAGTGTTCCGCCATGGCCAGCGAAGAGCCCGGATCTCAATCCCATTGAGCACGTCTGGGACCTGTTGGATCGCAGGGTGAGGGCTAGGGCCATTCCCCCCAGAAATGTCCAGGAACTTGCAAGTGCCTTGGTGGAAGAGTGGGGTAACATCTCACAGCAAGAACTGACAAATCTGGTCCAGTCCATGAGGAGGAGATGCACTGCAGTACTTCAAGCAGCTGGTGGCCACACCAGATACTGACTGGTACTTTGATTTTGAGCCTCCCTTCATTCAAGGACACATTATTCTATTTCTGTTAGTCACATGTCTGTGAAACATGTTTAGTTTATGTCTTATGGTGTTGACTCTTTTAGTCTTCATACAAATAATTACACACATTAAGTTTACTGAAAGTAAAAACAGTTGAAAGTCAGTCAGTTTCTTTTTTTGCTGAGTTTATGTGCTTATGTTCCCAGTATAGTTTTGTATTTGACAGCTTCCAGCTTGCGAGTGAAGTATTAAATGTTTTACTGCGTTCTGTAAAGACACTAAGCGTTGTATTCTCCTTTCTCACATCACAGCTTCTAGATTATATAACCAAGCCGCTAAAGATTTTTTTGTTGTTGCATGAACTACTACAGCTCATCTAATCAGAGCTGTGATACAACACTGGATGAATTAGAGATTTCATTTTAAGAATCTGCGGCCATGTACACACTTAGCTCAGTTTAAAAAAAAAATTATATATCCTCAACGCCTTTCTTAAAAAAATATATAAAACATGCGTAACTTACTGCAAAATTGCATTATTAAGCACATTCATAACATGCCAAACCTGTAGGGGGCAGTAGTTCCCCCAAATCCTTTCCAATCGGATTAACTTTTCTACATAGGCAGTAATTGAGCTTTCAAAAAGCACTTTGACAATCGACAATGCTAACACATCTCTGAGTGCATAAATGCTGAGTGTAGACACAGGTCTCACGTGTGATGTCGGAGCTTTTTTGCCTTTGGACAGTGATGTTGCAAAACCTAAAACCTCTGTCATTTCAGTCCACAAGCAAACGCTTAAAACGGAGAATTGGCTAACTTTCACGTTGGTTGGAGTTTTTAGAAAAAAAAATTGTTTTTAATGCCGTGAATCTGTTTCCATGTGGATAACGGGCCAAATCATAAGATACCCTGCTACGTGTGGACAAGGCCTCAGTAGACCTGTTTATAGGTTGCTGATGGCCTGCTGTGTTACATGGGTTTATTTGCATGTAGAGCCCGATCACTCAGGCTAGATCCTATTCTCAGGTTTGAACAGCCATCCTCACAACTGCCCATTTGTATCTGAATGAATAGGAAGACATTTTAAAGCCAGGGCTGAACAGAGCTGGATATCAATCTGCTTAAAAGGCCTTGTCCACAGAACGGTTAAGCAATATGGCCGTATAAGGGAGCTCCTCTTTAAAACACTTAAGTTGTTCACTCATGATCTCTTGTGAAGGTCTTTGCTTACAAAATGACATTGGAATCGCATGCTCCCACCTCCCCCTACTTCATATTTCCTTGCCACCTCGGCTCAAGAAGTACGTAGCGTCGGAACAGCTGCGCATTGACTACAGTCACCCATCCCGTTTTACAATCACACCGAAGTGGTAAAAAAGCTTCTAAAGCCTGTCGTTACAACTTTAATGAGCCAAGAACACCTCTGATGACCAAATGCTCAACTCACAAACATTGTCATTGTTCTCTGTAAGTGCAGTAATGACAGGATAAAAACTCAAATGTAAAATAAATTTAAAAAAAAGCTAAGACATCAACAGAAAGTGAGCATAGTTATTAAAGTTTCGTTTTTTTGTTTTTTAATTTGCTGAAAATTAAGCTGGATTTTCAAAACTGAAGGCATCAATATTTTATTGTTCTACTTGTTACATTTTTGCAATCGGCTAAATTAATCCACTTTTTCCTTGTGGAAATCAACTACATTTTTTCTTCTTTTTTTTTATGTGTCTGTTATTTTGGTGTTTTAACATTGATGTGGTTCCTTTTGTCTTAGTGTCAGAACCTGGGAAAACTCACAACAGTGCAGATGGGTCACGATAACTCAGGATTGTATGCCAAATGGCTTGTGGAGTGTGTTGTGGTCCGCAACGAAATCACAGGGCACACCTACAAGTAAGTTAGCCTCAAAGGAAACACTCTAGTATTGTTTTGAAAAGATGTTTTTAATCGGTTCTCTGTGCTTGGTGTTAGGTTTCCATGTGGCCGCTGGTTGGGGAAAGGTGTGGATGATGGTAGTCTGGAGAGGATATTGGTGGGAGAGCTGATGACCCCCACTACTGAAAATGATGAGAGGATGTGCCGCACACCACCCATGCAGCAGTCTCCAGGGATGATGAGGAGATTTGTGACCATCTCACCAAGCAGCAAACCAAGTAAGTTATTAATCCTCTTAACTAATCTTACTATTTATTAAAATAATTATTATTCCTCTGCGTTTAAATCAGCTACCACTTTAGGGATCATGTTAATCACTCATTTCCAGCTTTAACACCTGCAAGGATCGGCACGTGTGGGGGGGGTTGGGGTGGACAAATGCATGAATGATAAAACCAGGTTGGGGATTTTCCTCCCTGATCCTTTTTTTTTTTTTTTTTTTTTTTTGAGGATCATTGTTTACTTCCTTTTTTTCCTCTTTCCCTCCATTTTCAGAGTTGAACACAGGCCAGATCCAGGAGGGAGTGGGAGAGGCCATCAACGGGATTGTGAAGCACTTCCACAAACCGGAGAAAGAGGTGAGCGAAGACCAGTCTAGACGAGCCTGAACATGCAGCTTTATTATTCATCACGTATGAAGAAAAACGCACCTTTCAGCTCCCGTCGACCTCAGAATACCTTCAGTTACTTGAGGCTACAGTTGGAAATTTAAACAGTAATGCTGATTTGTTTTGTTTCATCTTTATTCTGAAGGATATATGTTTTCTTTTTTTTACAACCTCAGTGAATCAGTAAAAAAAAAATCCCTAATTACTATGTGGTCAGTGCAGCTTCAGTTGAAATCTTCAATTAAAAGGAGATGCTCAGATTTTAATGCACCTAGATAATCCTCACTAACACTTGATTATAGGGTTTATCACTAATTCATCGGTATTCAAGAACAAAGGCTTTTGAAGGGAAATCCCCTTTACTCTCACTCCACCTTTTTGAAAAGACCCACAGAACAAAGGAGCCTGATGAGAACTAAGTGTTCCTGAAATTGGTCAAATTTGCATTTGGTTGTTTCCCCAAATCTGTTATCACATCCAAATTACTTATGCAGTCATCCACAGTATTTATTTTTAAAAAATTAAAAAAACAAGATAGATATTTAAAAGCATCAACAAAAATCGGAAAGTTTAAACATGAGTGTGAGGTTCTGAACCCCTCTCAGTTCTCCAGCTTTGAAAAAAATGTGTGAATTATGATATATTTTTAATAGATTGGACCTGTGGTAATAAAGCAAAGGAATGTGCTTTGTTCTCTGAATACTCTCTAACTTCATGCATTTGTTCACTCCTCAGAGAGGCAGTCTGACGCTGCTGCTGTGTGGAGAATACGGTCTCGTCTGGGCTCTGGAACAAGTTTTCCAGCATGGTTTTAAGTCACCTCGACTCTTTAAGAACGTCTTCATCTGGGACTTTTTGGGTAGGAACTTCAGCTTTCTAAGGCTGGTAAACTGCAAACTGGTGGTGTAATTTATGATTTTTCTTTCCTGGCATTTAAAAAAATAAAACCTGCATTAATGTTATATTTCTAAATTAACAACACTAAGGAATTTGAAGTTGACAAAACAAAGAAAACCTTAGGTAACATTTAATTTTATTAGAGAAACATTTAGGAGATGATGGAGAAAGCAGAGATGCACATTTAAATAGAAGCAACCATCAGAACGCTATAAAATGGTATTGAACATTTATCACTAAATATGACAAATTTACAAACAGAAACATAAAAACTCTAACAAAACCAACAACAAAAAGGTGACTGTTTTCTAATTCGACTTATGAATTGGGCTTTATTTATTTGTACCTAAATTGATGATTAGTAGGAACTTTTTTTTACGCTTTTCCTGTCTTTCGTTACTTTTTCTGTTTCAGTCGTTGAATGCTGTTGTTGTAGAAAACTTCTGTTTAAGTAATGGCACCTGAGGTCAGCTCAAACAATATGCTCTTTATAACTCAATCAACACATGTGTTTATGGTTTCAAAGAGGAGTATAAAGGCCTTCAATGGCTGAATAGTTCAGTTAAACATTAGCCCTCCGGTTTTATTGTTTAGAAAATTGTCTATTTATTGTATTTTTGCCTTTAAATTAAATGCTCTATTGCAACTAATGTAATGTTTATAGTTCAACCAATCCGACTCAGCTGAATCATGTTTTAATAGGTTAGACTAAAATCTTTAAAAGCAACAAATTAGTTGGAGTTTGTGTGAAAATGACTCTCTAAAACAACATAAACATTAAGTAAGTCCCTTTTTCTTTTACTGGTATGGTTACTTGACATTTTGATAATTCATTCATGTTTGTGTAATGAGTAATTGTTTTTGGATGACTTTTACCCTTTAACAGAGAAGGCACAAGTGTACTTTGAAAGTGCCGAGCAACGGGAGGCGACTCCAGATGAAAACTGGCAAACTAGAGTGCGCCACTTCTGCCGCTTTATGCGGGCAATCAACAACACGTCGAGAAACATCGGCAAGGACGGGAAGTTTCAGATGCTTGTCTGCCTGGGAGCAAGGTAGGTAAAAGGCAGCACACACTGTTACAACTCGTGATAATTTGTCTGCTTGATGTTTGTAAAAAGGAGTCGATCCATTTTCTATGTTTTCTAGCTTCTCCAAAGGCTGTTTTGTTGATCGTTTGTGCCTTCCCCTCACAGGGACCATTTGCTGCATCACTGGATCGCTCTGCTTGCAGATTGTCCAATCACCTCCCAGATGTACGAGGACACTGCGCTGATTAAGGACCGCTCACTGGTAAACTCTCTGATCAGAGTCCTACAAACTCTGCAGGAGTTCAACATCACCCTGGAGGCTTCGTTAGTCAAAGGTGTTGGTATCTGAAACCAAGCTGTGCTCTCCACCAGTCAGACAAACAGGAATATCACTGAGGACCACTAAAAGAAGCATTACTGAATCTTTTTTATGCAGCAACAGACTTGAACAAAGAACACTTTTTGGCTTACTAGAGCTACTGTCATATTTGCCATATGTTAAGTGCAATGAGCCTTTCAAGATTTATTTTTATCCTCGATGATGATGCCATTAGATGTTGAAGAATTATGTTTTCTATAATGGACCAACGTTTTCACAACATTGAGGATGACCTTGTGCTATGTTTTACTGAAAGCTCAATATTTTCATTGTTGCCGTGACTTGATGACAGCGGTTATATTTAAGGGAAAGTGAGGATTAAAACTGTTAATATATTTTCAGATAAAAACAGTATTATTTTGTTAAATCGGTGAAGTTGCTTGCTCTGTTGTCAAATCTGATTTCTAAATGTCATAATGCAGAGTTTAAAGCAAATGATGTAGAAGTATGCTTCATAAGTATGCGTATGGCAGGGTGGCTGAGAGTAGTAGGTGTTTTTAAGTTTGAGTCTTTCCCAGACAAACTTACATGTATGTATGCAAATCTTTTACATGGAATACCTTCACCTGAAGAAAAAGGTCCCATCACGATGACTGTGTGGCTAAAGCCTGCTCCCATTAACGAATAGTATGTTCAGTTGGTTTCAGGAAAATAAAACGAAGTCTTGTGTTCCAGAGCGCTCCAGGAGATGCTTAACCCTGCTACTTTTGCAAAGTTGTTCACAACTTCAGCCTTCAGTGTAAATACCTCCCAGCAGTCCTCTTCTTTTACTATCATTGCAGCCCTTACACTACATGTACTCTGTTATTTGAACTACAATGTGATGACCACCTGAGTAGTTCCTGTGCTGACTTGTGACCTCCTGATAACTGTGTGAGGAGCTCAAAGGACTTGTTTTATTTCTCCACCCTCGTTTTTGTCATGGTTTCTTGCTATGCAATACCTACAAAAAAACCTGAGATATTACTGGGCTCTCTCCATTGACATAGGATGGAACTTTACCTTGCAGAAAAAGAGATTTGATATGTGACAGACTTCTTTTTGTGTGCCAACGGCGTCTGGAATGACTGTGTTGTACTAATCTGTGTACGACCTATATAAGCATCTTGGGAGATATATATTTTTCTTTTCCAGTACAGTTGTACATTTATCAACATACTTGTGTAATGTAGTGTTTACTAAGTGAGCAACCATGTACAGTGTAAAAATATAAAGAATAAATCATCTGTAAAGTATTACTTCTAACTTTATTTCTTTTTAGAAGGGTATGTTACTGACTGCAAGTCTGCAGCTGTCACTTGTGATCCAATCACTTGATTGGTAATTCCACCACTGGATGCACCATCTCCTCAAAAACAGCTTTTTATTTTCTATTACAGATTTAATTGGTTTTAATTGATGATAAATATCTAAAGTATTATCTTATTTTTTTCTGCTAATTACGTAACCAGTGCTTATTCCTGAAGTTTTGGAATACTCCTGATTTACCTGAAGTAGAGTGTGTAGGCTATATACAGTGGCTTGCAAAAGTATTCGGCCCCCTTGAACTTTTCCACATTTTGTCACATTACAGCCACAAACATGAATCAATTTTATTGGAATTCCACGTGAAACACCAATACAAAGTTATGTACATGTGAGAAGTGGAACGAAAATCATACATGATTCCAAACATTTTTTACAAATAACTGAAAAGTAGGGTTGTGCGTAATTATTCAGCCCCCTGAGTCAATACTTTGCAGAACCACCTTTTGCTTCACTTACAGCTGCCAGTCTTTTAGGGTATGTCTCTACCAGCTTTGCACATCTAGAGACTGAAATTCTTGCCCATTCTTCTTTGGAAAACAGCTCCAGCTCAGTCAGATTTGATGGACAGCGTTTGTGAACGGCAGTTTTCAGATCTTGCCACAGATTCTCGATTGGATTTAGATCAGGACTTTGACTGGGCCATTCTAACACATGGATATGTTTTGTTTTAAACCATTCCATTGTTGCCCTGGCTTTATGTTTAGGGTCGTTGTCCTGCTGGAAGGTGAACCTCCGCCCCAGTCTCAAGTCTTTTGCAGACTCCAAGAGGTTTTCTTCCAAGATTGCCCTGTATTTGGCTCCATCCATCTTCCTATCAACTCTGACCGGCTTCCCTGTCCCTGCTGAAGAGAAGCACCCCCAGAGCATGATGCTGCCACCACCATATTTGACAGTGGGGATGGTGTGTTCAGAGTGATGTGCAGTGTTAGTTTTCCGCCACACATAGCGTTTTCCATTTTGGTCTCATCTGACCAGAGGACCTTCTTCCACATGTTTGCTGTGTCCCCCACAAAGCTTGTGGCAAACTGCAAACGGGACTTCTTATGGTTTTCTTTTAACAATGGCTTTCTTCTTGCCACTCTTCCATAAAGGCCAACTTTGTGCAGTGCACCACTACTAGTTGTCCTATGGACAGATTCTCCCACCTGAGCTGTAGATCTCTGCAGCTCATCCAGAGTCACCATGGGCCTCTTGGCTGCATTTCTGATCAGTGCTCTCCTTGTTTCGGCCTGTGAGTTTAGGTGGACGGCCTTGTCTTGGTAGGTTTACAGTTGTGCCATTCTCCTTCCATTTCTGAATGATCGCTTGAACAGCGCTCCGTGGGATGTTCAAGGCTTGGGAAATCTTTTTGTAGTCTAAGCCTGCTTTTCTCAATAACTTTATCCCTGACCTGTCTGATGTGTTCTTTGGACTTCATGTTGTTGTTGCTCCCATCATTCTCTTAGACAACCTCTGAGGCCGTCACAGGGCAGCTGTATTTGCACTGACATTAGATTACACACAGCTGCACTCTATTTAGTCATTAGCACTCATCAGGCAATGTCTATGGGCAACTGACTGCACTCAGACCAAAGGAGGCTGAATAATTGAGCACACCCCACTTTTCAGTTATTTGTAAAAAATGTTTGGAATCATTTATGATTTTCGTTCCACTTCTCACGTGTACACCACTTTGTATTGGTCTTTCACGTGGAATTCCAATAAAATTGATTCATGTTTGTGGCTGTAATGTGACAAAATGTGGAAAAGTTCAAGGGTTCAAAGTTCATTGTATGAAAGATGTCAACTAGGTTCCTCTTTTTGAGTAGCTATATATATTTAAGAAAACTACATATTTATAGGGTGAGTGCTTATTTTATTCTCTAGATCTAGATTCCATCAAAAGTGAAATTTCTAGCTTAATTTTAGGATTTAAGTATGTTTCATGTGGAAAAATAATGTAAACTGACAGTCTTGTTTTAAAGCAGAATGTTTTGTCGCTGTGATTTCTGACAAGTTTTTTTTTTTTTACTAATGAAGACTTTTAGCGGAACGGACATAAAGGGAGAATATTAATCCCAGATCATTCACTCTTTTTATGGCAGTATGTCAGTAAATCAAGGGACCCCAGAATTCTGACTTTTAAAAAGCTCTCGATTTGTAAACCTACATTTATGATCTTCGTATCATCTAGAGGTCGTCTATATGCTATTTTAAATTAACGTTTTTGACATAGGCTACAGTTTTTGATTAAAAAAAAAAAGCCAACAGGCCTACTTTCATGGTTTGTTTTTCATCAAGGAGCATAGTTTTATTTTTAAACCTACTTTTTTTTAACTACCTAAACACTCTCAGTTATAGTTTTGTTAGTCTTTAACGATCATATATAATCGTTATCTGCTGGCTACTTGGTCTATTTAAAGTTGTACATTTGCCCAATCTTTGGCTTTTTTGAATTCACTTATTTGCTTGAAATTGCTTGGACGTGCCCAAAATACTACTAAATGGGTGTTTTACAGGTGCTAACGATCACCTATATATTTAAAGGTGTAATAATATGGTGTCATATTCAATGCAGTGGCGTTTTGAGCAGTTATATTCTACTAAATGTGCTTTCTCAGCTGTGAAAACGTAAACAAAGTCGTTCGCGCCATGTCAGGGAGCTGTTTTTCTGTGAAGCCTCGGGCCAGGTGGCTTATGGGACTATGAGTTCAAAAAGAGCCCTTTCACAACTGACGCACCCGCGTTTTCTCCCTCATTCACTACGCCTCCCATCATTCATGTTATCTGAGCAAAACAAGAGGTTTGTGGCGATTGGTCGAGTCCAGGTTCAAACCCAACGGCTGCACTCCTAATATGGTCATCGTCCGCTCGCCCTTTCATTCCATCTTTTTATGCAAAACACATTCTAATGACCAGCTGTATGCAGCAGTAGTAAGAGCATGCGCACTGCGTGAAAAGAGCACGGCGAAGAGTCAAAGTTTTTGTTCAGTAAGTACACTCTTATTTTCTTTGTACGAGGTTTACATTAATTTGACTATTACAAATTTGTTATATGTCTAAGTTGTGGTGATATTTTGAAGTTCTAGTGTCCTGCCGTGTGCGTTCGGTGTGGTTTTGGGTTAAATGTGTAAAGACTCACCATGTCGACAATGGGATAACGTGGAAGTAAACGAGAGCGTGGCCTCGTCTGCTAGCGCTCGTGCTAATGGCTAACAACAATGAGCCATATTTGGCGCACTCTCAGGCGAAAAGTTTACATTTAAAGGGGAAGACTGTGTCTACCTCAACTCTGTGTTTTTAACTAAAGAGTTAAGCCCTTGCATGACTTGCGTCCAAATCGTAGTTGTTATTTAGGTTATTTAAATATCGCGGTAGCTTTTTGTCTTTGATTTCAGAAAGTGCAGCAGCCCGCTTTTTGTTTGGGGCATCCACTTTAGACAGATTCCCCCCTTACTGACGTCCCGTTGCAGATACATTCATTATAGATGTATATTAAAAAACAATGCTTTTTCTCTTTTGTCGTGCATGTTTATGTACAAGATTAACTCTAATTTTAAGTGTAAAGAGGTGCTCGAGTTGTGGGTGTAACGTCCCAGCGACTGTTGTTGAAGTTTAGGATGATAATTCAGACACATTTATTCACTAAACCCGACCTTAAGTTTAGTTTTCTATGAAGTAACACGTTAGACTACTGCCACCATTGTTTGCATGAAGGTATTTTGGTCCCGTTTGGCTTCAAATTCCGCAAAATAGTGAAATAAAGTGGACCCCCCCCCCCCAATACTGTGATGCTGCTTTTGGTATTTTTGAGCTTTTTATTCTACACCCGGACACTTAAAATGTGTGTGCTCGCAGGATTTGTTGTTAGAGGTTAAAAAGGGTTTTCATATTTCTGTGTGTATGTGTGCGTGTACGGACCGCCCCCTTTTAGTAGCAGAAAGCACAACTGTCTGCAGACATCTACGCTGATTATAACCCGGCAAGCGGTGGGACGATTGACGATAGTCTCTTCTCACGTTTTCAGGAGTTTTCTTTGCTTGGCTTGCACCGACCCACAGATTCAGCATGTTTGGCTTTCATAAGTCAAAGATCTACCGGAGTAATGACGGCTGTTGCATCTGTAAGACCAAGTCCTCTAGTTCACGCTTTACGGACAGCAGCAGATATGAGGAGACGTTCAGGATGTGCTTTGGGTAAAACCTCTTATTCCGTAGTATCATACATTTATGCCTCAGTAATAGTTGGTTGTAAAGGTTTCAGACCTAATTTCCTTCTTTTTGTGTTGCATTGATTTAAGGCTCTCGGAAGATCGTGTGGGAGACATTTGCAATGCATGTGTGCTGCTGGTGAAGAGATGGAAGAAGCTGCCTCACGGCTCCAAGAAGAACTGGAATCATGTAAGTAATGTCTACAGCTTAGCACACAGAGGTATAACGTGCCATGGGTTTTTTTTTTGCTAGAAGTTAACTTTGTTGCATGATTTGTCTGCTTTTCCTCAGGTGGTTGATGCCAGAGCTGGTCCAGGTTTTAAGGTAACCAAACCCAAGAAGATCAAGAACAGCGATGGGAAGAAGAAGAGCAAACTAAAGAAGCTTCACAAGTTTAAGAGACACAGTAAGTGGTTAAAAATTAACAAATAAGCCATCTTGATTTTGTAAAAACTAAATGTTTAAAATCTCTATAACTTTTTTTGCTCTCTTTTTCTGCTTCTGGAATATTGGCTTTTTTGTTTTGTGTACTGGATTAAAACACTTTGTATGACCAGTACAATAATCAGAAGTAGTGATTTAATGTCCTGTAAAACTGTAAGATGAAAATAACATTTTCCTAAAATCACAATTTCCCAAATCAGTGCATTTTTATTCTGTCAGATTTAGTTTTTGTCTCTATATGAACAGAATGTCTTTGTTAAATAATCTCTAGCAGCATCTAGTGGCTGATTTAAATAGAGCATGCATTTTATTTGTAGGTGTTATTTTTCCAGTTCTTACCACATAAACAAATGGCAACTGGCTTGTTCAATGTGTCAGCTAGAAGATTTAAAATAATTTTTTTGGGTCATAAACACCCTTGGTATCTGTACTCTTTAAAGAATACATCATCTGCTCATCTATATTCATGCTTCTTTAAATATGATGTATAAATTAAAGGGAGAAGCTACTAAATACAGCCGTAAATGTTAGTTATTCCAGTGGCCCTCCAGATAAATATAAATTTTTCTTAAGTTTTTTTGTTGTTATTTAAGCAGACTCAGATGCTCACAGCACAACCTCCAGCACGTCTCCTGCACAATCTCCCAGTTACAGCAACCAGTCGGATGATGGTTCAGACATCGAGTCCAAACAAAGGCGCTCGTCTCCTTCCATCTTCTCCTTCTTGGATCGTTCTTACTGGAAGAGGTGAGATATCTTCAGGACTCTATCACAAAACAAATATATTTACTCTTTATTTAACATGTTTTCTTTAATTCTGACTGGTTTGCTTAACATTTATTCAATTTTCTTTTAGGCAAAAGGTGTGCTGTGGAATTATCTACAAAGGTCGGTTTGGAGAAGTGATTATTGATCCCCGACTTTTCAAGCCTTGCTGCAGCTCCAAAAAACAGAAGACACTGGCTCCCGCACAGGTGCCCACACTTCAACCTCAGCTCCCAGAAGATTTGAAAGAAACTTGGTGAATGGTTTTGTCAACACCCCCCCCCTTCCTTTATGGGGCTTTCCATGGCATCCACCTGGATTTGTCTCAGTGGCAGACCTCATTTTCATTCCCCGTTAGATCAGTTAATGTTTGTCCTTGTAATAATCATTTTCAAATGGGTATTTTTTTTAATCATTTGTATAGAATTGAGCTCTGTTTCACAGAAAGGAAAAACATTGGGGCATTAGTGTTATTTATAGGATAAGGATAAAATTTTGGTTCCAGATTGCTTTTGGTTATTTTTGTATTGAATGATCAGTTTTTGTAAATAATGTCTGTTTTTATTCCATATCAGGACTGCTTTATTTTTTTATAACTTGTAATACTGTAATTGTGTGTATGAAAGCCACCAGCTATTTCCAATACCAGCGTCATGCGTGTTGAAGGGATTCTTCAACATTTTTTGCTGCAATGTTTTGTCATACTTTAGCTCTGTTTGTTTAATGATTGTTTGTTGTTGTTTTTTTAGTGCACAAATTGCTTTTGATACACAGGGATCATAAGCAAATCTGTTCTGTGTAAATGTAATGATTTCTTTAAATGTGTACAGATTAGACACCTTGGATATAAACAGCTTTAGCCACCAGTTTGAAACACTCAGTTTTAATTTAAGCAGTTCGTGCACATTAGACCATGCATGCAGTATGTCCCTCTGCTTGTTGGATTGACGGTTTTATTTATTTCTTTTGTACAGCCTCTAATGAAATTACATTGCATGTTGTAAAGCAAATTGTTTTTTTAAAATGGATTTTGTAAATATAGCATTTTTTGGCTCGTGGGTTTTCCAAAATGACATGAAACAGCAAACCACTACATCTGAAAGGTGTGAAGGCGTGCTTTTTTTCCCTTTTTTTCTTGCGCTAAAGACTGGTTTGATCTCTCATTATTTTCTCAGGTATGTTTCTCAAAAGGCTTGCATTGTTTTAACTTGTGCTCTGTGCAGAAGTAGGTGTAAAGTGCAGGAATAAAAGAGAAACTCACCTGCAGAATCAGTGAGCTGTGAACATCTGTTTTGTGCTGTCAAACTGGACATGCTGGAGACCTGTGGTTACTCTACATCTTTAATGCGCTTAGAACGTGTTCATCAAAAGAAGCAATTGTCAAAAGTTCAAACTATGCAGACATTTTGAATGTGAGAATTGCTCTGGGGGTTTCTGTCACTTTTAGACGGATGGACCCCCTTTTTTAAACCAAATTGGCTCTATAATTTCAGCAATAATGTTACATCGTCGTCACCAGTCAGTGTCTCAAAATGTATGCCATGTTAAAAATATTGCTTATATTGCACAGTTATTGTCATGGTGTATACTGTTTTAGTACTGCAGTGACAACGGTTGCTTTAGTTTTTAATTTTTTTTAAATACATTTTTGTAACCAAATTCAAAAGTAATTGACAGGCACTGCTCTGTAAAGTTGCTTAATATATGTAAACTGTATTCTGCGGCAGGGTAGTGAAATGCTAAAAAAAAATTATGATTCTTATTGAAAAGAGGTAAGCTGCGTCCTTTGTAAGCTGGAAAATAAGCTGTTTTTTATCTTTAGGAAGTTGCCATGTTTTGCGAGGTACATTTTGGGATGTAAGCTGTGCCTTAATGAATGACCTGTCCTTTTTCGCTATGATTCGTATATAATTTATATTTATTTATTACACAACCTTTTTTAAAACTGAAATTTTGAGCTAACTGGTGTTGAGCCTTTCAGAAAAAGTCTGTTTCTAATTTTGTGCACTTCCTTTGAACATGCAATGTATGTTTTTTTATATGCGTTTTGTATACTGTACCACAAAGCAGATCTGTATAATAAAAACACAAAACTATCCTCCTGGTACTTTCTTGTACAACCGGGTGGTGGGCAAAAGCCACACAAAGCAGACCTGCTATGACCAACAAGACAAAACACTAGACATATTATAGTACAGTTCAGTTCTGTGTATTCACCACCAATCCACAGTTAAGTCCAATGAAAAAACTTTTTTAAGACCAACAGACGATATGAAACACTATTCTAGTCTGAGGTTACAAGCTCTTTTGAAGTAAAATGCACACCAATTGTATACAATTTTAGGTTTCTTACAAAAACCAAGGTATATCACCTGTTGAACATACAGTTTTGAATAGAAAAAATTCTCCTCAATACAGACAGAGGGCGCACTTTGTTTACTAATGGCTGGTTTGATTAAGAAGAGTCGAGAAGTCTGTTGCTATGCCCCCACTCAAGAACTAAATTAGGTCAATTTCTCCAGCACTAATGCTGTTATGGAAATGTAGCTATTATAACAATCGTCTTTAGGTAAACTGGCTGTGATTTGTAGATAAATGAGCAACGCTATTCTCCATAGATTGTCAATATTACCTGACTCCATAGATTTTCCACCCGTTTAAGGATTCTACCCTCAATTTTGAATTTAAGCCCTGAATATCTAAGATATCTGCTTTAAAGTCTAACATTTATCCTTGCTTAACCATCCATATTTAATATGTAATGCCATATTTGTAAATATCAGTAAAAATATTGCCAATTATATATTCGATTGCTTTTATTTGTCATGTACCTTTCAGACAGATTCGCGTGTTAGCTTTCGTAAGTAAACATGATTCTGTCTAAACAAATGGTATAGGAGTAAATTTGTCAAATGGAAAACAAAAATTCAGTTTGGCCAAAAGAATTTCAGTCTTTTTGCCCTCTGAAAAATCTTCATAAATGATTGTAGTTATCCTAAAAACTAAAAAATTAAAGCTCTATCTCATTAAATAAGAATCTTATAAGATTCTTACTGAAAGGTCCATTGTCATTTAATCTGAAAAAGGGAATGTAGTGATTTATATTCGAGGCATTTATTTGTGCTAATTTAGATCATGGTTTACGGGTAATGAAAGCTCAAAATTCAGTTTCTCAGGCAAATAGTTTATTACAAAGAAGCCAACAACAAAAATGATTTTTAACTGAAATGCCAACCTATACAGAGTAGTATGCTAATGTACTTTATAGTATAGCCATTCAAACAAGCACAGTGACACAGTTTGGTTGAAATAAATTCTGTGAGTTCTTCTTCTTGCCATCTATCTGTCTCTGTCTCTTACATCTAAAGAACGTTTTTTCCCACTCTCTATCAGCTGTGATATGCTTAAGGGGTTTCTTGCATGTACAGCCTATTTCAGGTCACCCAACAGCATCTCCATGGGGTTCAGTTCTGGGCTTTGCCTCAGCCCAGGTCTTTCAATTTCTTGTTTCTCAGAAAGTCCTTGATTGATTTGCTGGCATGTTTTTGTTCATTGTCATGTTCCATGGCGCAGTTCTGCTTCAGCTCAAATTTTTCATGGGGGCTCTCAAATTTTCTCCAAGCAGCCTCTGATATACAAATGAATTCATGGTGGATTCTGTGATATGGAGGAGACAAGGTTCTGTTGCAGCAAAACATTCCCAAACCATGGTGCTTCTGCCTCCATGTTTCATAGTTGGTAGAAGGGTCTTCTCCTGAAATGCTTTACTGAGTATAGGCCAAACATGTGCTTTGTTCTGGTGTCCAAATAATTCAGTTTCAGACAAAGAACATTATGCCTGAATTCCTGGTTTTGGTTATGTTGGGAAACCCTAGTATGACCTTCATGTTTTCCTTAGAGAGCAAAGTCTGTTTCTTAGAGTAAATGCATACACTTTCATATCAATAGTAGTAAGAGCCTTCTGTAGGTCCTCCTGTGATGTTATTTTAGGGCTTTTAGAGACTTCTTTTAATATTTTGTGGTGTGCTTTCGGGAAAAACTTTCTTGGATGGCCAGGATGTTGGCCATTGCTTCAAATGCCCTTCACTTGTAGACTTTGGGGCTACAGAGAAATGACTGATCTCAAATTATTTTGAGATCTCTTTAACCACCTTACCAGACTCAAAAGCTGCTACAGTCTTCACAATGCAGAGTGATGATGTTGACAGGTGTGTGATTGTAGCCAGTTTAAGTAGGAATAAATAGGATATGCGGGGGGGATCCTAAAAAAATTAAGAACTTTTAGCAATTTTTTATAACATTTAAAAAAAGTTTTAAAGGTACTTTAATTTTAATTGGTTTATCTGACTGTTGTCTTAATATATTTTAAACATATGAGCTTTAAAATGCATATCTTTAGATATGCTAGAAAACATATATGTATTAATTTTATCACGACTGTATTAGCAGCTGTTAGACTCTTTAACCATCGCTGCTCCCAACAATGTTTACATCTCGGCTGTAATTTGCACTGTTTATGTCACTTCAAGTAAAATTTCTGAATTCTAAATTCACAGTTTGTTTTTTCACTTCTTGTAAATAATATATTTATCTTTTAATGCACAACAAGACATGCACATTCTGTAAATATATATTTTCTAATTGTCCTACTCAGTTGCACATTCAAATCTGACTATGCCCTTTTATTTTTAATAACTGCACAGTACTTTGGTTTTGTAATTTTGTCCTTAAGGTACATCTAGTATTCTTAATTCTGTATTTTATTCTTTTCTTTTATTAATCGAAATGCTTCTATTTCCTGTCACTTTGCTGCTGTTACAGCTGAAATTCCCCTTTGTGGGACAAAAAAGGATTATTCTGTTCTATTCGTTATAGTCGAATGTGTCACTACTCTACTAGAGGATTAGGGGCACTGAAAACAATTCAGATTTTAATCTCAGAATTTTGACTTTAATCAGCACGTAAAAAATCACTTAAATCTGAAAGACTGCTCCACAGCTCACATCTCTGTCATTAAAGCTGGCTGCTCCCAGGTGCCCGTCTTTATTTTAAATCCTCTTCGTATAGGTTATTGCTCAGTTGTACACATATGCAGCATGTAACCTGTTACAACCAAGGTTGGGTTGTTACTTAAGTTTTTTACTTAATTACTTAATTACTAATTATGTAGTTTTAGGAGTAGTTTTACTACACCATACTTTTTACTTGAGTAATATTATTATGAAGTATTGCCACACTTGAGTAAGATTTCTGTATACCGGCACTCTATCCACTGTGAGTATTTTTTTTTTTAAAGGTTTATTGAAAGTGGACAGGCTTATAGAAAGGGGAGAGACATTTGGAAAATGTCCTCAGGCTGGAATTGAACCCGGGACAACCGCATCGAGGACTAAGGCCTCTGAACATGGGGCATCCGTCTAAACCCACTGCGCTACACGATTCCCCCGACATGAGCGGTTTCACTGAATGAAGAAAAAACATGTTTTAACCAGAAATGCTCCAGACCCCGAAACGCACCTACAGTTTGTTAAAGTGAGACCTCGTTTGTTCACAAGCTTTGTTGCTCCAATACATACCAGAATGTTACCTACTGTAAGTATTAGTTTTATAAGTTTCATATTGAAAAAAATAGAGGTGGAAATAGTTTTTTTATGCTTGAATTTTGTAAATGTGTTATTTTTGTCATTTTAGTCTTTAAAATAGCTGAATTTGCCCATAAAATTATATTTTTCTCCATCTAATGACATAATCAGTTACTCAGTACTTAAGTAGCCTTTTTACGAAATACTTTTCTACTCTTACTTGACTCGTTTCTTGGATGACTACTTTTTACTTTTAATTGAGTAAAAGTATATTGAAGTAGTGCTACTTACTTGAGTACAATTTCTGTGTAGCCTACTCTACCCACTCAGGTTACAACTCACAATTTATAACCGAATTTCGAGTACTAAAAGCAAACAAAACACTTGATAGAAATAAATGAGATGAAATAAAAAGTTATTTATTTAAGATGAACTTAATTGCCAACCTTAAAATTGATAAAAGCCCTCAGCGTCAAAGCGCTGGTCTACATTGTGCAGCAGAACCTTCTGTGGACTACAAACATTTCCGGTTGGAGGTTTCAAAAATAAAAGCCTCCACTGAGCGCACACTGCTGCTGAGGTTTGCCCATTGGCTGCCTCTCTGGACGCTTCAACACGCACTCATCCACCCACTCCCCCCCAGTTTACTCCCGCGTGCACGCACACGCACGCACGCCTCCATTCTCTCTCTCTCTCTCTCTCTCTCTCTCTCTCTCTCTCTCTCTCTCTCTCTCTCTCTCTCTCTCTCTCTCTCTCTCTCTCTCCTACTTTCAGACAGTCGCTCTCTCCTTTCTCCTTTCTAAAGGCCGTTGTGAAGCGAATTGACAGGCAAGAAGGAAAATGAGGCGGACGCTCCGTCACGACTTCAGTGCGCCCGCGTCCTTTTGAGAAGACCTCTGAAACTTGGACCACATCACCATGGGAGCTATTTGGGCTGCGAGGGACTTTTGTTTGTTTTTGCTCTTGTTAAATAGTCGTCAAAGCATAGCGCTTCCAGAGACTCGAGGTGGGACTGTAGTGAGTGTTTGCATGTGTTAAGAGTTTTTGCTTATCCAGCCGCGGGGAATGCTACCATTTATGCACTTCTCAAAACTCCGTTTTAATAATAATACTAATACTAATAATTATAATTATATATATATATATATATATATAAAACTTAGATTGATTACGAACTTATAGTGTTAATTCATTTCCTCCCTTTCTAATTTCAGCTAATGATGTAAACATTACAGAGCCTTTAGGCTGTTGTTATTGACATACGGACATGTTCTCCATGTGTTTTGGTCAAACTGAACAGATCCCTGCGCAGAAGAAAGTGATGGCTGTCACATTGATGCTATTTGTCAGACTACCCAAGGCTCATACAAGTGCACATGTAAAGGAGGCTTTAAAGGAGATGGAAAACACTGCGAAGGTGAGTTTGAAACACTTTTAGAGAACGGTGTTCATTTACTCCTATACTGTTGCTCTATTGTAGTTTATGCATGCCTCTTCACTGGTATTCACCGACTCAAATCGTACCCACTTTAACCAGCGGGTTAACATGTATTCATGTGGTGTTTACTCCTCAGATATTGATGAATGTGACCTGGAGTACAATGGCGGTTGTGTGCATGAGTGCAACAACATACCAGGCAACTATCGCTGCACTTGTTATGATGGATTCAATCTGGCCAACGATGGACACAACTGTCTGGGTAGGATCCACTCTTGCCTTCAGAGGGAATTCTGTGACAGGGGCTCTGATTCATCTTATCTGATCTTTGAGGAATCCATGTTTGTGTGGGTCCTGTTTGAAGTTTTGTGGAGTCATTAAAAAAACATTAGCCTCATCTGCAGTGTTTATAACACTAAACAGGATTTATATAAACGGGGAAATGTGTGTTTGTGATGAAGACAAATATTCTCTGGGAAGACTGTAAAGTGTTTTTGAATGCAGCTTTGCCCCTGTCCCGTAGATGTGGATGAATGCATGTTCAACAATGGTGGATGCCAACACACTTGCGTCAACACAGTGGGCAGCTACGAGTGCCGCTGCAAAGAGGGCTTCTTCCTCAGCGACAACCAGCACACATGCATCCACCGCTCCAGTGGTGAGTTTACATCTCGAACAATGTGTCCCGTCCTAGCTCCTTCACAGCTGATGTTTTAGATTCAAAAGTGATTCATGCTGCCTCTTCGTAGCTTTGCTTTTTTATGTGGAGCGGCGACATGCTGTGGGAAAATATCCTCTGTGTCCCAGAGAACAAAATAAGTTAATAACTGCAACACTCTGGCTAATGTGGTCTGTGTCACAGATTAGTCTGAAGTGCCTTTGTTTTGTCATCTTGACTGGAGTCAACTTAAATGCAAGTACTTTCCACTTCATTGGGTCTTGACAGGCTTTGTAAATCCTGCAGACCTGACCACTCAGCTGTGACCCATCTATATAAATGGTGCCGCACCTCCTCTCAGCTTCAGGCTCAAAGCAGCATCAAGTGGGTTGTATGCAGAGGAACAGCTTGCTGTGTTTTCTTTTCATGCAAAAGACTTGCAGAATATTCCATTTTTCTCCATTAAGGTGATAAAAATATCCCAGCCTTGGATGTTTTTGGATTGCGCAAGGCGAGAGAACAATAAGTGTTTTTGAGGATGCTGGACTAATCTCTCAGTATGTGTGACCTTTGTGTTTAGCTGGTCAGTCACTGCAGGAGAGTTTCATTGTGTACCTCTCTCCCACTTTGTATCCCAGAGGGCCTCAACTGTATGAATAAGGAGCACGGCTGCGCCCACATCTGCAAGGAGAGTCACAGAGGAGGCGTGGCCTGCGAGTGTCGTCCAGGCTTTGAGCTGGCCAGGAACCAGAGAGACTGCATTTGTGAGTGAAGCTACAGTGGCAATACTCTCTAACCAATACACGCATACACCCTGATGAATTGCCTTGTGTTGAACTGTCGTTTATGCTGCAGTAACCTGTAACCATGGCAACGGAGGATGCCAGCACACTTGTGAGGACACAGAGGATGGTCCCATCTGCAGGTGCCACGTCAGGTATACCTTACAGCCTGACAAGAAGACGTGTGTGGGTAAGCATTCTTTTAAAACAGGAAATGATAATATGTATATAAAAAATAACTGCTACATTACTAGTATACTAAACAAAGACAACAGAATATTTTCAACAAATATAGTTAAAATAATATTTGAAGGTGTGTTTTGATTGAGAGCATACAGCCAGCTGCACTGCACGGCAGCAAAATATATTGTTATCGCAGTATCATCGTGTGAAGTAGTGATATCTACTGTTTGAAATGATACATTTATTGCTGTTGTATTGGAAATTTACACTTTGCATGCCCGTCATATCTTGAGACTGTTGGATGGAGCCTCACTGCAGTAACTGCCCACACCCGACACAGATGATAGTGCCCAATATGCTTAAAAGAGTTGGGAACACTGAGTGGACAGATAAGAAGGAAACAAGTGAGGAAAAAATATGGAGTCATCGCACCTGATATCCTTCTCACAATATTTGAAAAAAAGTCATAATCACATGAGTTATTATGTCGTACAGAAGGCCCCACATTGGGACAAAAAATTGTGAAATCAGACCAAGACAGGAGCAGTCTTAAATTGTAGTTACATTGTAAAACAAAATAAAATCCCACCAAACTTTGTGAGAATATGTAACTAACTTATGTCACATGACTTCATCACCAAGTTTTACAGCTTTCCATTCCTACGGCTGTGAAAAGAGAAAATGAAGCTTCTAATTTCATATTTTTTTTACAGCGCCTACCCTCTAAAAAATAAGTCAAATCCCTCCAAAGTTTCAGGAAAATCTGTTACTAAAAGGAGTTAAGTTAATTGAAACACTAAACTCCACATTCACCCAAGTCTGTGATCACAGAGAGAGAACATAGAGCCTCTAACTTCTGACTCTTTCACAGCATTTACACTCTAAAATGTAAGTAAAATCTCTACAAACTTAGTGGAGATGTCTAACTAATGGATGTTAAATGAACAACAACTTCTGTTTATTTGTGTCTGTGGCTATAAGGAGAGAGAAGAAAGCCTCCCACTTCTTTTTCGTTCATACCTGCTATGCTCCACAACATTTTTAAATTCATTCCAAACTTTGCGGAAGTGTGTAGCTAACTGGTTTTAAATGAATGGAAGCACCAAGAGAGAAAGGGGAGCATCTTACTTCTGATTACGGTATTTCAGAGCTGTTACACTCATATAAACATAGGTAAAATCCTTCCAAGGTCACAGGAAACATGCAACATATTTTAAACTAAACAAACTACCCGATTGCAAGAGTTTAAAGGAGAATATGGGTTTTGAACTTATAAATAAATAAATAAATGTGAAAACATTGACAACTGAGTTATTCTGTTCTTACCAGTAGCATTCCACCAAGTTTCACAATCAGAAATATCTTTTCTGTTATGAATATAACAAAATTAGGTGTTTTTGTTTCTTCTTATGCATTACAGTCTATCTTGATGAATGTTTTGAAGACATTGTGAGTTTTGCTCTTACTCATTCTTCTATACAATGGTTTGGGCGGATAAGAATCATCTGTGAGATGATAGGTTATCTCTTTATTTCCAGCAGCAGTGCGTGTGAGGTCCAGGCGTGTAAATGTCGTCTTTCTGCAGATCCTAATCTGCTGTAATATTTGACACACACCAAGCCACTACAAGCAGAGTATGGCAAAATGCTTCTAGTTTCTTAGAACCAACAGAAACCTCCAGAGTTGAAGTTACTGGTCAGGTTGCAGGGTTGTGTGAAAATTTGAATCTGAGGGATTTTTTTCAACCATACCTGCTCTATTTTTAATTGGTTTTGTGTGTGTCATAGAGCGAGATGAAGCCACCACTGAGTCCTCGGACCACAACGCCACGTCCTCTACCGAGGCGGACAAACGCGTCAAGAGAAGATTGTCAATGGGTAACAGTTACACCCCTCACAGGCTGACAGCTTGAACTGGCACGGGCGGAAGACGAGTAATGTCTCGTACACCGATACATTCCTCAGTCTTTTAAGCAAACTGTGAAATGACTGCATGCTCGCTGTTCTGCCTCAAGTCTCTCTCCTGTAATATATGCACTTGTGACAGTGTGGTAAATTTCACATTTCCCTTCTATTTGAGTAGGGTGGCATTTTAATATTTTGTGGCTGAGTTTCTATTTATTGGTTGTGTGATTCAGGCTTTTAGAATGCATATAAAAACATGGCATCTTTTTAGCACTTTATCATGAGGAAACGTTAAGCACGGGAGGTCTGGGAGCTGTACTCTGTGGTGCAACTAAGGCTTTTTTGTCAGTTTGTTAAAAGGCATAAACCTGCATTGTGCCAATCACATTTTAAAGGCCAATTTATTTAGACAAAAATTCAAAATAGGTAATAAATCTGAAAGTTCAATATGTTTTAAGGTCCTACTAGTCAAAAAAAAAGTCATCTGTGCTGGATTTGACATGTTATCTGTCAATGAGAAACAAGGCAGCACCTTCTGACACAGCTGACAGTCACACGTTTGACTTGTAATTTTTAGAAACCTGTGCGCTGAACAATGGGGGCTGCGACTCAACCTGTAAGGACACATCCACTGGTGTGCGCTGCAGCTGTCCTGACGGCTTCACACTTCAGCGGGATGGAAAATCGTGCAAAGGTCAGACTGACCGGTCCACAACAACACCTTTCATGAAATGTAGCAGCACACTCATTTGGTATGTCTGTGAAAGATTCCTTTTTATTCCCCGGGAAGTTTGATTAGAAACTCGTTCCTCACAGATATCGATGAGTGCGAGATTCACAATGGCGGCTGCGAACACTTCTGCAAAAACACCGTTGGCAGCTTCGAATGCAACTGCAGGAAAGGATTTAAGTTGCTGTCAGATGAACGCTCTTGTCAGGGTAAAAACTATTTCAAACATTGGTAATAAATTGGGCGAAAAAAACGATGCTGATATGATGTAACTGCATGTCCCCAAGAAGCTCCTTTTGAAATCCATTTTTTTATCTGATGCAACTTTGTGCACTTGTCCTATATCACTGCTCTGGAAAATGGGGTACAATTCCTTGTGGAGAAGGCTATGACCGACTGCTGTGGTATTATATCGTCTGTGTGATTTTGATTACAGATATAGATGAGTGTTATTTTGAGCGCACATGCGAACACACATGTGTAAACTCCCCTGGTGGTTTTCAGTGTCTGTGCAACAAAGGCTACACCTTGTATGGGCTGGCCCACTGTGGAGGTGAGACAAGCCTCTCTGGAGAAGCATTAAAATATGCTGGACGGTGTGATGTTTAAAAATGTGTTCACTTTTTCATCCCAGATGTGAATGAATGCAGTGTAAACAACGCTGGCTGTGAGCATGGATGTGAGAACACTGTGGGTGGATTTGAGTGTTTTTGTCGTCCCGGCTATAAGTTACACTGGAACAAAAAGGACTGCATAAGTAAGTTACTACCTCTTCCATAACTATGTATGTTTTTTGCCTTTCTGTTGTGTTTGTATCTAAAACTATTTGGAAGGCAATGTGGGGACAAAAACAGGAGATACTTTGAAACGTTTCTCTATTTTTCTCTTTAGTTTTCTGTCACTTGTTTTTTCTCGTGCTTGAGTAAAAAACATCAGATTTGCAAGCAGGCTCGCATGAGTTGGTATTTTATTTTTTTGTCTCTCATCTTTTGTGTTGCAATCAAACACATTCTTTTTTACCTTTGAGTTTTGTTGTGGTCTTTATCCAGAGGCTGAGGGTTTAACACCTGCAAACCCCCCCTCTAAGCCTACCTTGAACTGTAGTAAGCAGCATGGAGGGGATCGCTGCTTTCTGAGCTGTCACTCTCAAGTTCATATCAGCAGTGGTGAGTCAAGCCATACGTCTTTTTCTTATCTGCTGTTTTTATCATTTACGTCCACTTGCACACCCATCTTCTCCCAGTTCTCGTCTATTTAAATACAGCCGAGCTTTAAAAGTGGAAGTACGAGCGTCATTCTTAGGTATGCTCCACATCTGCTGAGACGCATGCTCCCCCACCACATTTGTTCTATCAGAACCAATTTAGATATTTTTGACAGACTAATTTCCTGTGAGAAGCTCAAAGGGTTCAAGTTTATCATTTCATAAAATAAATCACTGGGTGTATTATGTTTGCTCTGGTTTCTTAAAAATAAAATCAGATTTAGATCAAATTAATTAACTGGCGTTAATATGAACGGTGTGTTCGATTGGTAGATATTGAAATGTCAAAGTTCTTTCAGTCACTGATTAAAACCCAAATTAGAAAAACTGGTGGCTTCTGACTCACCAGTAAACAAGCTCTCTCCTGAGATTCTGGAAGCTGTTCTGGTGGGGATCCTAATGCTGTGGGTTCGCCCTCTGCCATTTGGGTCTTAGAGCGACTCAGAAGCACAAAATAGCAGCAAGTCATATGATCCTAATGAATCTGAAATTTGAAACATATACTCACCAGGTGCAAGATTTCATCACATTATTATTAATAGTATTATTATTTATTCAATAATTTAGATGCTGACACCCATGTTAAATGTAATTATTGTTACTTTGACCTATATTACATGTATGGCTTCAATAGAAATTGAGGATTTTATTATAGTTTCAAATGTCATGGTATTTCTGAATTCTGGGAGTTTTGTCCTTGTCCTCTTGTCTATGTAATGGTAAGAAAAATAAAACCTTAATTTTAATGTTAGACCACGACTACCTGGGTAAATGCAGAAAAGCAGTTTTCAAATGAGAATTTAATTTATCAAGGGAAAAAAAATCCCAACCAACCTGACCCTATGTGAAATAGTAATTGCCGGAGCTAATTCGATTTAAATTTCTGTTAATTAATGAAATCATCATTTGAAAACTGCCTTTTGTAATTTCTTAGGCTATATTTGTCTGATTGAATAAATTATAATTCTTATAAACAGCATTTGCAGATATAAATAGGATTTCATTGTAACCAAGTTCTTACATCTAAGACGTTTTCTGAATCCTTTATTATCCCAGATGTTCAGGAGGCTTGAATATGTAGAAAACTAATATTCTTTTCCACTGCCATCCAAAATCAGGATGTTTGATAAACCTACAACATTTGGTCAGATAATATGAGCTGTTATGGCAACATAAAATGCTGTTGTATGTAAACTCTGTCTTTGTTAGACTTTTGGCAAACACTCTGCGACCAAAATCACGTCTGTACCACGGCTCTCTTCATCACTGTCGTGAGTAAGCTCCAATAAGCCATAGGAAACATTAAGATAAAAGTGATTGAATGGCGTAGCTTTAACTGATTGATGAAGCCATCAGTGTTGTGAATCTCGTGTCTGAAAAGGGGCTTAAGTCGAGCTGTTTTAGATCTAGCTGTGTGAACAGTTGTCAGCTTTAGTCTACGGAGCGGACTCTTCGTGTTCCTACATGCTCTCCGGCTCGACTTTTGTGGCCCTGACTTTTGTCAGCCTCAGCCTGTGTGTCATGCTCTCTTGTGTGTTTTCAGGGACGGAGGATTCCTACACGGTGACCTGTGGAATGCCTCTGCCCTGCTTGGCTGGCGTACAAAAGAGCAACAGCGGCTCCCATTGCTTAGGCAAGTACAAAACGTCACAGATCATTCTGCTCGGCCACACAAAACATTAACCTGATAACATCTTGCGCTTGTGTCTCTTGTTTTTGTTGATGTATAAATACATAAGAATGATAAGGTTTTCTGTTGCTCTGCCCTTTAGGCCCAGAAAAAGCTGGTCTGCAGCGAATTAAAACCACAGCCACTTTCAAGTCTGGCGCTGCCAAGTGCAACCTAAAACGAAGTCAGGAGAAACTGTGGGAGAGCTTCAACTCAGCACATTCAGGTAGAGAGACTGGACCAGCAACGTCTCCAAAAACAAGATGACACCTAGACATGACTGGAAATTATAGCTCTTTTATATGCTGCTGGTTAAAAAACATTTAGTGTTTAATGAGAACTGCCAGCATCTAAAGAAGATGAAGCAGACCTGAAAGCTACTTCAAAGAAACCTGAAACCAAGGGAAAATGTGAAAGACTTTTGTGGTGAAAGTGATGTGGCTTGGGGTGTTTTTGAACGTCTCGGAACAGCACTTTGTCTGGCAGTGACAGGGGAGGATGTAATTAGCCATTGCATGCCTTTTAGTTGTATTTTACCCAGCCATCAATCAAATCCCTCCTTGATAGTTGGATGATTTGGCCTCTTCAACGGGGGTTCAGTCTCTTACATCGTTCGACTTTACTAAAAGAAAGCTCAGTTGTTTCAGGTTTCAGTGACATCACAGTCCTTCTAAAGGGTATTGTAAAATATTTAACCATCTAATACACAGTCGACTTTTACGTGTTGCCCATGTTTACAGATTGCAGCTTTCTCTCCGAAAACGTCCAGTTCAGCTACGTGAGCCTCCGCTGCACCTCGTTGGGCCATCGAATGCGCAGCCGCCACAGCAGGAAGGCTGGCGAGGACGATGGCTTCGCCATCACAGCTGAGTTTGAGCTGGATGTTAACCTTGAGGAGGTAACAGGTTGGTCTCTCTGTGCTTCCTGCCTGCCTCCATGCGTGCAACCTTTTCTTCTTATTCTGTGTCTGACTCCTTTTCACTGCTGTCTGTCACTAAATAGACCCAAAGCTCTTAAAGTATCTCCTGTTTTGGCTCGGCTCTGGGCACCAGGGCTGTAAGTTAGGGGGCTTTCTGTTTGGTTCCCTTCATTACTTTTTTTGGTATCTGTGGGTGTTTTTGTCAGGGACGCATGACAATTAAAATCCAAGTATTGTAGGTGTTCAGGATGACGGGGGTCTTTTGCAAACAGTTGTGGTATCGAGTGCTTTTCTCAGCAGAGAGCTGTGACCTGAACTGCGCACGTCGACGCTCAGAGAAGAGACTCAGGAAGACCATCAGGACCCTGAGGAAGTCCATCAACCGGGAGCAGTTCCACCTTCATTTTGCCGGGGCCGACTACGACCTGTCCAGAAGTCAGGGTCAACCAGCAAGACTGCCAGGACACTGTCTGGCGGGACAAGTGTTGGTGGGCAGAAAATGTGGTGAGACAGATTTTTATTTAGAGCAGAAACAATTTAAAACATTAGACTCACAGTATTGTATGCATAGTGGTTATAGTAACCACTATGCATGCACACAGTAGACCCACAGGAACAGAGGTGGCTCCTAGTAGGAGAGATATTTTTAGAAAGTTGGTTTAATGATTGGATTTGGTGCAGGCGTTTGCCAGATGAGTGCCATATTTAGTTTACAGACGTGCTTTAATGAGCGAGCTGGAGCACGGTGGCTTTGTGTGGAAGAACAGAGAAGCTGTTGATGGCTCCAAAGCCTGTGAGATCTTCCAGCATCTCTCCCAGGGATAAAAAGTGCAACGTGACAGCTCTCCTGGTAGCTGTTGCGCTTCTCGTTTGGGTTTTATATACAACCTGCGACGAAGAAAAAGTTGGTCAAACGCGACCGCATGCTGTCAGGAGGAGAGTCGGGAGCTGGATTGTGTTTTTCCTGGCTGGCGTTCCTGTACGCCCCTTTTTTCTGGCCTCACAGTGAGTTAGTTTGCTGCCGAAACATCTTCTGGGGAAACTAGTGCCTGTCGTCTAAATATTTATTCAGACAGATCTTGCTTTGTGCGAGATTTGGACCATGACTGATGCAATCCAAGATCTTGATTTTTCTAAACCTAGAAAAAAACTCTAAAGGTGTTTGCTTTGTTATGACCTTCTTGTACTTTTAGCTTAATTATTGACACTTGATTTGAGTCTAAACTGCTCAATTTTTAATATACATTAAACATCTTGATGTCTAAAATCCCTCTGCCAACACTTTCAGGTCGACATTAAGCAGTCCATTGGCCATGGCAGGGGTGTAGACATGTAATTTGGGAGAGTGGGAAAGGAGGGTTTCAGTGAGGCATTCTTCTTAACCTCCAGCTCTTTAAAGGAGCTATATTTTTCCCTCCTTCCCCCACCTCCCACACTGGCTTAGCGTAGAGTGCAGTTTCACTCCTTTTCAGTTTGGCCGCTCCATTGAGTAAAAAAAACCCAACCCATTTGGGGCTCGCTCCTTAGAGAAAAAACAATACAGACTTCTGTGAATTTGGACAGAAAATTATGTTGATCCTTCTGGTTTCACTTTAGCTTATATACCAGAAGATTGTGTCTGTTTATGAAGGAACTATGAGTATAAGTATAACCCACAGAATTATGTCCAACTATAAGTGTGCAGTATTCATGCTTTTCAGTAAATTACAGCATATATTTGACTATTATCTTAAAGACATGAAAGGATCCTTAGATGAGATGACTGTTTGAGGTGTTTAGGAAGTGCTGGTGATCCAAGATGGTAGTTTGAGTCTTGGGGAGCCTCTCACCAACCACCACCTCCTCCCTCCTTCCCTCCCAGCTGGGGCCACTTTGCATGACCCCCAGCCACTAAACTGCTAAAAAGAGCTGACTTCAGCCGCACCATGGGAATCAATTAGCATCAGCTGTTTGGGCCACCGCTCGATGGGCGCGAGCAGCGATTGGGCAGAGTCGAATGGGGGGGATTCAGGAAAACCTGACCCCTTTTATTGGGTTCAGCTCCTCACTGCTGTGATACCGCAGTGTTTTCCTATGTCATCAAGTGGGCAAGAAGCAGGGGCATGAATAGAGGTGAAAGGTCCTTTAAACCTCTTTGAGGGCCATCAATTCGAGGACTCTATAGAGGTGTTCTTTGCATTTGAAAGGCTTCAAGGTTTTTTTTTTCTCTCTCTCTCCCTTTCACCCCAACTCTCTCCGCTTCCCTCACTGTTTCCTTCTGTCAAATAAAAGCTGTTGGAGGACAATGCAGTGATGGGCTCCTCATGGTCTTTCAGAGTAAACAATGGCCCTCAAAGATGAACTGCTCTTGATAGAATTACATTTTCCCCCTTTTAGAGGAAAATCCAACACTTTGTTGAGTATAATGGAGCTCCACTCAAGCTGCTGTGTGCTGAGCCTTCCTGCAGCTTTAAAGGCTGCATCTTTAGGGCACGTTTATCACTGAGACCGAGGGATTTAGTTGATTTATTCTTGCTTGAGATCAGCTTCTTCTTTTTGTTGTTTTTTTTCTAAAGTCAAGTTCTTTAAACTATCAGACAGACAGTAATTCCCAAATTAATTAAAGGCATTGCTCTGAGGGGGAGGAACTGTTGCAAAAAAGTGATTTGGTCCCTGTAATCAAGCCTTTGCACTTTTTTTAGGTAACAGGGAAATACCCCCCTTTGATTTTCTGCTGGTTCTGCTTTTAAAAGAGGTGAGGGTGTTTATGCTGTCATTAAGTTTCTGCTTAATGCACGGCAAAACCTTCGTTGTACCAAGCATTAGGAAGGTGGTTCTAAAGCGACCAGTGCTCTTCCTTTCATGGCTGCTTTAAACTGGTCTTTTTATATGCTTCTGAGCATATAAATTTGGACACTACATACACAACCTGTGTTTACTTCTAATGTCTGTATTGAATTTCACATAAACCCATTTTAAACACAACAGGCAGCCCTTTGTTTTTGCCGAACCCTTTTGGTTTGAATTGAAAGAAACACCGCTATGTTTTTTTCTACTTGCACATATCAGAAGGCTTTATTCATAAGCTTAATCTGCTCTCACATTAAACATAAATTAACAGCAAATAAACATACTAATCTTTATATAGAATATATCTGAACAAAAAAGATAATTTTTATACAACATATATTACAATTTATTTTCTTTGACTGCAATAGCTACTCTTTTATTTTACTGGGAGACTAAAACATGAGTCTGTGGTTCAATTTAGCATATAATTGATGTGATATGTAAATGTAATAGATCTGTTCCTGAACTTTCATAAAAGCTCAAACTTTGAGGGAGATATTGGTTTTATTTTCACTCAGTTCTCTAGTTTCAGACCGAAGAGCCCGATTCCCTGCAAACCAAAACAAAGGGCAAACTGATCTAATACAATAAATAGTGTTATGAAACATGAAGATATAACAAAATTATGCAGTTAATAAGTATTCATGCATCTTTCAGTGATTCAAATAAGCAGAATGACATAGTTGAGAGTGAGATGTATAAAATTACATATTTGTATTTAGTGACATATGTATCGTGTTTTTAACATAATTTCTTTCAATACCTAATATAACTGTACAATATAACCCATTCTAGTGGTCATAAAAATATCCATGTTTTCAATAATCACAATCTGAAAGGACAGCCTGGATGCAATATTTGGCTGGCTATAATATTTTAAGTGGCATGCATGCAAATTCTGCATGCCAACAATAGATTTGGCCTGTTCCAAGGACTTGTATTGTCCTTGATGCCTACATTAAGTCTTTAGCGGTTCAGAATGGAATCAAATGGTGGACATCATGATGAAAAATTAGAAAGAAAAGAGGCAGGAGTTATGAAGGTTAATCTTTATAATCATCGTAGTATTCAGCAATAGTATATGAATTACCCCAAATTTACGGTATTCTTGTTTTTGTCTGTATTAATGATTTCTCACAATATTTTTTTTTATAGTTTTGTCAACTTTAAAAATTCCATTGCAAGAAAAACATGTTTTATTTGATTTGCTATTAATTTTCCTAATGACTGCAGATTGTGTGCAGCAAACCTATAACTCTTTTTTAACTTCTGAAAATAATGTAAATAAATAATAATGATCATTGTGGATGGGCCAGTTATACTTATGTTTAAAAAGTTACGGTTTCAAAACCACAACATATTCTGTTACACAGTCCGTACAGTTTAAAGTTTTCTTAATGAGTTGCCAGAGAAAGTGCTGGAGTGACCAGTGTTTTGTCTGGCCGAACAAGGGGAAAGTGTGAGACAGCACTACCCCTCCCCCACTTGTTGCTTTACACCGCTGGACAGCTGACTATAAAAAGGCTGCTCCTGTTTTCTTTTCTAATATGAAAGACCAGTGTTGCTTATTGGAAATATTTCCAATCACAAAAACACAGGCAGTCATTGGAAAAAACAGAGCTGAATTATTACTGAATAATTAACATAATTAAAAACAATAACTAAATGTTATTACTGAATATATTTTTTCGCATTAGTGCAGCAATAGGAATGATTGATGCTTTCTTTCTTTACTAAAGGCTTTATTTTGCTAAATATAGTACATTTTTCTTTAAATGCAGGTGCATTGAGACTGGCATATTCTCACTAAAGTTTATGAGATAATGAAGTTCTCATTCTTGCTTTTGTCTACTGCTCATTCTGTTTAGGTCTTGGTCTTGAAAGGACCCTACTCCTATTGGTTAAGACACAGTGTAAGTTAACTGACTGAAGCTTGAATTACAAGGTTTATCCTGCTTTGGGGAGTATTAAAAAAAAGTTATTCTGTCAGTTGACCCGTCCAGTGTACATATTAACCAACAACAGAATTTAAAGCTCTAATCTATGATATTTAATAGCATTTTGAATCACCTGATGTACAGATTAATGGTTTAGCCCGGGTAAAGATAATAGATTGTCTTAATGTTCTTTTTCAAAGAACTGAAACTCAAATCAAGCTTGAGGAATACCTTTGATGTGTTAATATTTAAACATTACGCTTGAAGCTCTTTACTGTGTTTATCCTTCTTAAGTATGCACCTGGCCCTCATTGCTATAACCTTAGAAATGGTTGAGGTCTGGGTTATTTTATTGGTCTTGTCATTCAGCTTTACAGCTGTATTTTTTGTCTTTATGTTGTGGTAAGAACAGTTTGACAGTGTGGTGCCGGGGGGGGGGCAAAACACGATATTTGTTGATTCACGCCTGCACATCACATTGTTTTTCTGCCTTTTTTTCATTTGTGAGTTTGCTAATTCACGTGAACTACAAGTTCAGACACATCAGTCGGTTTTGGGTGTCTTATCTTGAGTGTTTTTATTTGGTGATTAGTTTTTATTTTATTTTTTAGATTTATTCCAGCTTTTGCTTTATTTCCTTTTTATGTGAAAACATTTACCTACGTATTTAAGTATTGATGCATTTTTTATGTGATCTGTCAGTCAGCTGCAGTGCTGGGACGTACTATGATGGGGATCTCGGACACTGCATGACCTGCCCTGCTGGAACGTATCAGGATGAGGAGGGACAGATGTCCTGTGAAATCTGTCCCACACCTGAAGGGAGGGACGTGGCCAAGGTGGTTGGAGCTCGAAACATGTCAGAGTGCGGAGGTGAGATGTAATTCTCAACAAACAACAGCATGAAAAAGATACAAACATAAACATTATTGTCATAATGTTTAGTATTATGGATGTAGTTTCGTTATATCTATAATCAAATTTTTAAAAACATGTTGATTTTTTTTTGTGAGAGTAAAAAAAAAAGAAATTCTGCAGCAGGCAGACATTCAAAATGCTCTTCAAATCTCAAAACATTGGCCTTTTCTGTTGATTTAACTTCATTAAGTAGATGTAAAGTAATGGGAAAAAGTACTGAGTAAGTCAGCCTCCTCACAAGAGGGCAGACTTCTTCACATAAACATTTAAAGCTTCTCTTTTTCACAAAAATCTTTGGTTGATTATTAAGTAACTAATTGTACCCTAGGAAATATTAAATCCTGAAAAGGGTCACAAACTCACAAATTTAGCCAGTATCAGACAATTTAGCAAGAACAAAGAGTTTTAGCTACCGTAATTTTCGGACTATTGTGGGCACCTGAATATAAGCTGCACCAGCTAAATTTGAAAAGAAAATCTTGTACATATATAGGGTGCACCTCAATACAAGCCGCACATTTTCATATTGTAACATGAGATATTTACACAGAAAGACAATACACGGAATTATTTTTTTAAGTTACCTCTGTCAGGAGGTTATGTTTTCGTGCCCGTCTGTCTGTCTGTTGGTCTTTTGGCAACATAACTCATTTCAGAAAATGACCGCAATGGGAGCAGGAATAACTAATTAAATTTTGGGGTTGATCCGACGTGAAGCGCATACCCACCCATCGACCAGCGGCGCTAACCTCAACTCCTCTCCTGTGCCCTAGAGCTCACAAGCGGCTCCCCTCACGCAGCAGCCCCAAATCTCCCCTCTCTGTTGGAAGAGCGCAGCACACACACAGCTGTGGGTCTTATTAAGAGACATTTTGTTGGAAAAGTACAGAAAGTTACAAATATACATAACAACATGGGAATCGGGGGGGAATGAGTGGCCCTTGCAGAGGTCTGCCGTGAGTGATTTTTTACTTCAAACTCTGCCTGAAAATCGGCAATAGGGCACCAACACAGCATCAACACAACACGACAGTAACATGCCTGGTTAGAAAGTAAAACATACCTTAGCCAACCAAAAAAGTAATTGGTCGCTATCTTCATCTTCCACTGAAGTCGTCTTCTTCAGTGTCTTTGTGTCACCTGAAAACTTTCGTTGTCTTTTTACACTAAGTTCTTCTTGCTGCCTCCTCCAAAGTCTTACCATCGATTCATTGATGCCAAGCTTACATGCAGTAGCTCTATTTCCTTCTTTGACGCCCAGCTCGATTGCCTTTAACTTAAAAGCTGCATATATGTATTTCTTTGTGTGTTTTCCATGATGAGGGTGTGTGCATGAAAACTACTGGTGGTGTCTCCTTCGTGCTTAATCTTTCCTCATATGTCTGTCTCACTTTTACACTTCCTGCTATAGTGTCCCCAGGAGGCCGTTAGCCAGTAAAAAATCTATAATTTAGAATAGAACACACGGTCCAAAGCGTGTGAAAAAAGTAGCAGCTTATAGTCCGAAAATTATGGTAGTTGAATTGGCCAGTTACCGATTTCCATTCAATTCAAAAATACTTTATTGGTCCCAGAAGGAAATTAAGCGTTGTTGTAGCTCATACAATTAATTCTTTAAGGAGTTGTTGTAGATCATGATGGCCTTGGGCAGGAAGGATTTCCTGTAGTGGTGTGTGTTGCAGCAAAACTGAAGAAGCCTCTGACTGAAGACACTTTGTTATTGTAGGGTAGTCCATGAAGAGGATGCTCAGGGTTGTCCATATTTTTTTTGATTTTATGAAGAATTCTTTGCATGATCATCTCCAGTGGTTCTGCAGTAGTGCCAAGAACAGAACCAGCCTTCTTTATCAGGTTGTTGAGCCTTTTAAAGTCCCTGGCTCTGATGCTGCTACCCCAACAGATGATGGCTGAAGAGATTACACTCTCCACAACAGACTTGTAGAAGATTTGCTGACACCATCTGGACCGGCAGCCTTGTTCAATTCAATTCAGTTTATTTATATAGCGCCAATTCACAACAGATGTCATCACAAGGCACTTAACAAGAAGTAATTTCAATACATTTATACAAACATTCCAATCAGTTAAAAAGTTTCCTATTTAAGAAATCCCAGCAGATTGCGTCAGTCATTGGCGTGAGGTTGGGCAGACTTTCCAACCACAGCAATCCTTCAGCAATCCCTCATACTGAGCAAGCATGTAGCGACGGTGGAGAGGAAAAACTCCCCTTTAACAGGAAGAAACCTCCAACAGAACCAGGCTCAGTAGGAGCGGCCATCTGCCACGACCGTCTGGGGGTTTGAGAAGACAGAGCAGAGACACAGAAGGAACAGAAGATCCGATATAAGAGTACTTTCTATGGTACAGAAAGTAAAAAGTTGATAACAGGACACAGTGGATGTTCAGTTACTGGGAGGATCATCCCAGTCGATGCCCCCTGTCCAACAGGGCACTACAGCCAAGCAGGATACCAGACCAGGTATATCTTCTATGGAGAGAAAAACACTGAGAGAAAACAAAGTTAACAGTCGAAATAACAGAATGTACTGTAATACAACTGGAGAGTCGTAGTCGAAAAGAAAGTAGCAGAGTGAAGAAAATTGGTAAGTCTGTCCTCCAGCAGTCTAAGCCTATAGCAGCATAACTACAGAGCTACCTGAGGATGACCTAAGCCATCTAACTATAAGCTTTATCAAAAAGGAAAGTTTTAAGCCTGGCCTTAAAAGTAAACAGAGTGTCTGCCTCACGGACTAAAACTGGGAGCTGGTTCCACAGGAGAGGAGCCTGATGACTAAAAGATCTGCCTCCCATTCTACTTTTAGAAATCCTAGGAACTACAAGTAAACCTACAGTCTGAGAGCAAAGTGCTCTGTTGGGAACATATGAAACAATTAGATCTCTGATCTATGATGGAGCTTGATTATTAAGGGCTTTGTATGTAAGAAGAAGGATCTTAAATTCTATTCTGGATTTAACAGGGAGCCAATGAAGGGAAGCTAAAGCAGGAGAAATGTGATGTCTCTTTTTAATATTCATCAGAACTCTTGCTGCCGCATTTTGGATCAACTGAAGGCTTTTAATGGCATTTTGTGGACTACTTGATAGTAAAGAATTACAGTAGTCCAGCCTTGAGGTAACAAATGCATGGACTAGTTTCTCAGCATCACTCCTGGACAGGATGTTTCTAATTTTAGCAATATTCCGGAGGTGAAAGAAGGAAATCCTAGAAACCTGTTTAATATGGGATTTAAATGTCAAGTCTTGGTCAAAAATAACGCCGAGGTTCTTTACGTTATTACTGGGGGTCAATTTAATGCCATCTAGATGAAGTGATTGACTAATTAGTTTCTTTTTAAGAATTTCTGGTCCAAAGACAGCAACTTCTGTCTTGTCAGAATTTAAAAGGAAAAAGTTTAGATTCATCCATGTTTTTATGTCTTTCAGACATGCCTGCAATCTACCTAACTGACTGGGTTCATCAGGATTTATGGATAAATATAGTTGTGTATCATCGGCATAGCTGTGGAAATGTATCCCATGCTGTCTAATGATTCTACCAATTGGAAGCATATATATGGTGAAAAGAATTGGTCCAAGCACAGAACCCTGTGGAACTCCACAAGTAACCCTTGAGAGTGAAGAAGATTGATCATTTAGATGAACAAACTGGAATCTGTCAGACAAATATGATTTAAACCAGCCTAGTGCTGTTCCTTTGATCCCTACAACATGTTCAAGCCTTTCTAAGAGAATATTGTGATTGACTGTTTCAGTGCTATGATGAGCTCTAAAACCTGACTGAAACTCTTCAAACAGCTCGTTACTGTTTAGAAACTCACAGACTTGATTAGCAACAATTTTCTCAGGATTTTGGATAATAAAGGAAGGTTAGATATAGGTCTGTAATTCACTAAGTCATCTTGATCAAGGGAAGGTTTCTTGAGTAAAGGTTTAATTACAGCTATTTGAAATTCTTGTGGTACGTATCCGTTTACTAAGGATAGATTCATCATATCCAAAATGGGGCCAGGAACCAAATGGAACACTTCTTTAAATAATTTGGTTGGGATTGGGTCCAACATACAAGTTGAAGGTTTAGATGAGGCTAATATTTTTGATAATTCCAAAAACTCGACTGAATCAAAACACCCTAAGCACAACTGAGGTTCTACAGTTCTTTCCGATACTGCCTCATTTACTGAGGAAGAAGTAATCATGTTTGGGAGGAGGCAAATGATTTTATTTTTAATAGAATTAATTTTATTTATGAAGAATCCCATAAAGTCATCACTGCTAAGAGCTGGGGGAATAGTTGGCTCAACAGAGCTATGACTCTGTGTAAGTTTGGCAACTGTACTAAAAAGAAACCTAGGATTGTTTTTATTCGCCTCTATTAATTATGAAAAATATGCTGTTCTAGCTTGTCGAAGGGTCTTTTTATACAGCAGTAGACTGTTATTCCAGGTTAAATTGGAATCCTCTAGATGTGTAGAGTGCCATTTTCTCTCCAACTTCCTAGTATTCTGCTTTAAAGTATGCAACTCTGCGTTAAACCAAGGAGTCAGCCTACTATGGCTAGCCACTTTCTTTTTTAAGGGGGCTACACTATCTAATGCCGAACGCAATGAGGACGTAACGCTGTGAACCAGACCATCAATTTCTGAAGGGTTAGAGATTGAATTGCTGCCATCCACTGTGTTACTCTGAGACACTGAGGAAAGTAAGAATGGAACAGATTCTTTAAAAATTGTTACAGCATTGTCTGATAAAGCTCTACTATAATGAAATTTTCTTTCAGATTTAAGATGGTCAGTTAAAGTAAATTCAAAAGTTATTAAGAAGTGGCCAGACAGGACCGGGTTATGTGGGTGGACTCTTATTTCCTCACACTCAATACCGTATGTCAGTACAAGGTCCAAAGTGTGTTTACCCGAGTGGGTCGATCCCTGTACTTTTTGAGTAAAGCCAATTCAGTCTAAAATAGCACTAAAGGCAGCATTTAGGCTATCACTTGCAGTATCCACATGAATATTGAAGTCCCTCACTATAATGACCCTATCAGTGTTTAATACTAAATCAGATAAAAAATGTGAGATCTGATCCAAGAATTGAGAGTAAGGGCCTGGTGGACAATACAAAACCACAAACAAAAATGGTCTTAATGTTTTGCAACTTGGATGAGGAAAATTAAGGGTTAGATGTTCAAAAGAACTGTAGCTATAAATTGGTCTGGGACTAATTAGTAAATCAGAACGAAAAATGGTTGCAACTCCTCCTCCTCGCCCAGTATTTCTAGGAATGTGAAAATTTAAATGACTGGAAGGAGTTGACTCATTTATACTGACATAATCCTCCTGCTGCAACCAGGTTTCTGTGAGACAAAGCAAATCAATGTCATTATCACAAATCAGGTCATTTACTAACAAAGTCTTTGAGGAGAGAGATCTTATGTTTAATAAACCACATTTAATAGATTTATTTTTCTGTTCAGTCAAAGTCGTATTTATCTTTATGAGATTTCCATAATTTGCTTTTGTTGGCTCAACTTTAATGTCCCGTTTACACGAAGGAAAAACGCTGATATTTCCCTGTGGTTTGGCCTCTCATTTACACGAACACCCCGTTTTTATCACAGAAAACGATTATTTCTAAAAACTCCGGCCAAAGCGGAGATTTGCGTTTTCTCCGTTTTAAGTGTTTGCGTGTGGACAGAAATAACCGGAGTTTTCAGCTCCGCAACGTCACTTTCCGTGACAAAAATGCCCCGACATCACTTGTGCGACTTGTGTTTCCACTCAGAAACAGCATTTATGCCCTCAGAGATGTGCTGGCATCATCAATTGTCCAAGAGCTTTTTGCTTGCTTGTTTTTACAAGCTTAATTACTGCTCTATGTAGAAGTTAGAACATAGAAAGTTACTCTGAGTGGACAGGATTTGGGGGAACTAGTGCCCCCTACAGGTTTGGCAGCTCTATGAATGTGCTTAACAACACACTTTTGCGGTTAGGTGTGGACGGAGATTTTTTTTTAAACGAGGTGGTGAAAATATTCGTTTTAAAAAAACCGCCTACGTGTGCACATAGACTTAATCCATTTAATTTTGGCCGTGGGAAGACACTGTTTCTATAGGGTAATGGGTGGGTAACAGTACAGAAGCAGCAGAGAGGTGGGTTAAACTACGACTCTGCTTCCTGTCAGTGTTTTGGAGGACTAATAAATTCGGCCATATTCCTAGAAAGAAGAGCTGCTCCATCCAAAGTGGGATGGATGCTGTTTCTCCGGACCAGACCAGGTTTTCCCCAAAAAGTTCGCCAGTTATCAATGTAGCCCACATCGTTTGCAGGACACCACCCAGACAACCATTGATGGAATGACAGCATGTGGCTAAATCATAGACTGTATGGGCTAAACATGTCGTCACTGGTCCGATCAGGCAGGGGACCAGAAAAGATTACCGAGTCTGACATTGTTTTGACAAACGTACACACCAAAGCAACACTAATTTTTGTGACCTCTGATTTGCGTAACCGGGTGTCATTACCGCCAGCGTGAATAACAATCTTACTGTATTTACGCTTATCTTTAGCCAGCAGTTTCAGGTAGGATTTGATGTTGCCTGTTCTGGCCCCTGGCAAACATTTGACTATGGTCAATGGTCTCTAATGCCACGTTTCTGACTATGGAGCTGCCAATTACCAGGGTCGGCTTCTCAGCGGGGGTGTCGCTGAGCGGGGAAAATCTGTTAGAAACGTGGACCGGTTGGTGGTGGCCCGGGGGCTGGGTCCTAGAACTATGCTTCC
Source organism: Valencia hispanica (assembly GCA_963556495.2). Lineage (NCBI taxonomy): Eukaryota > Metazoa > Chordata > Actinopteri > Cyprinodontiformes > Valenciidae > Valencia > Valencia hispanica. Next base: position 31,777,415 of record OY747701.1, on the reverse strand, counting down.
TACGTACCATCACCCAGCCGGCCTGAGGTCCCGGCTGCGCGGGCTCTACCGGAGGACGACTAGGGGGTTCTATCCTTGTTGGCTCCGCTGGCTAATGGGCTTCGGCTATCTGCTGGTTTTTCAACAGCGCGGAGCTGTTACATTTATTACATTTTTTACAGTTACAGTTTTATTACAGTTACCATTATCACTAAAGGAGGCAGGGAAGTAACTAAACATCTGACAGAGAGAGCGAGAGAGAAGAGTAGCCATAGCCGCAGAGAAGCTAAGCTAACTGAGCTAGCGAGACCTTACCACCCCAAGAAAAGCTGTTTGAAACAAGGAGTTCCCAAAACGTAAAGTACACCACCACAAAACGTGTGTTTTAGTGTGCTTGTGTGTTAAAATAACTTAGAAAGGCCTCAGCACAGAGAAAATAAGATCAATTCAAGAGAGTCTGAACACAGCTCCACGGAGCAAAACACGAAATGACGTAATACGGCTTACCCCGTCACAGAGTACCAACCAACACTGCCTGCAGTGGTCAGCGGGATTCGGAGTGGTGTTCGGTTCAGTTTCTCCAGCTACCTCTTCATCTGACTTTAATAGACAAAAAAGTGGGAGGGGGAGGCAAGGTATAGCAAGGTAAAAAAAAATGACACTTTCAAAACTACAAAATTGTTCTAACATACTATCAAAATGACTTACAGTCCTTTTAATAAGATGAGGACCGCAAGATGAGGAGCACAGGGCAGGAAAAATATCCTCGGCAGTATGGAGCAGTGAAGTAGTATAGTAACAGTACTGCTTAATATGCAGCACTATCCAGATGTTGTCTGGGGTGATGAAGATTAACTCACCTCAGCATGTGACATGCTTAAAACTGAAAGTACTGAAAGAATATCACATTATATAGTCTTACTCATAGTATCGCAGTATATCATATCGTCTGTATTGTGATACATATCGTATCACCAGATTCTTGCCAGTACACATCCCTACTATATTTTTTGAGCAACAGTTGAAATATAGATGTTCAAAGTTGTGGTACTTTTACCAAAGGTTTTCAAACTGTAAGAATCTTACACTAATATATAGCTAATTGAATCTCCTAAAAACACAAAAGATTACATTGTTTGATACACATGTTGTTATTTAGGCACTGCCAGGGTGACAAGTTTGCATACAGTAGATATTTAACTAAGACATGACTCACCAATGCTGTTTACTGTATCTGCTTTGGATTGCATTCTAGACCCGCCACCTCTGCTCCATTTCTTTCTCAGGTTTAAAAAAAAAAAAACTACACATACCAGGGTGTTATGTTCAGGTGAAAGAACTGTACATTCGCATAAAAAAGCATCTCAGAAACTCCTAAGAAAACCTTTAGAAAACTTGGAGAACTATCGATGAAGACTAATTTAAAATTGCAAGAAGAGTCCAAGAAGATCTGGCTCCTTGGAAGCAAAATGTGAACACATTTGCACCTTACTAAATATTCAAAAGCTGTTCTTAACTGATTGTTTTATTGGAAGTCAAAACATTTAATTAGTAACACAGCCTCCTTTGGCTTATGCATAATGTGCCTTATTCTACTTTAAGAAAATACAAGCATTTTTGTGAGATTTGCAAATGCTAATTCATCACATTTGAAGCAAATAAACACCAATTTGCCAAGTTTTCATTCAGTTATGCAAGGCTAATTTATTATTGCCTTTATTTTTAAATTTAGTGATCAGTTATGGCTCTTTTACAGAAAAGAATTAATGTTCCACTATGTTGGTATTTGCATTCCAGAGATGTGGGATTTATTACCTTACCTTTAAACAAATAAACAAATTAAAAAAGGCGATAAAGACCCGGAGGGTCACAAAGGGAGCAAAGTAAGTGTTTTGTGAATCAGAGGCACTCACAGGAAGCATTGATGCCATGATAAAGATCTATGTCCTCTGCAGATGTTCTTCTTTGTGTAAATCCAAAGAAGCTTAAACTCAGGTGATGAAGATGTGTTTGAATTTCAAGTTCTTTGAGTCCTGAATAAAAGCCGAAGCAGCCACTATGATCGCTCTTATCAACAGTGACTTTGTGGCTGTATCCCAGATCCCATCTCTTTGGACAGACTAAACAATGGGAGCAATCAGAGGATTCTTGCTGACACCCATTTTGTATTAGTCATCTAGGACTTAGAATAAGAAGAGGTGCAGATAAGACATGTTGTTTTCCTAAACTGTACCACACTGATGTATCTTACCCAGAAGATTACATCTTGATCTACATTTAAAGAGCTTAAACTCTTGGGTAAAACTATTGCACCTTCCATAATGGTTTTTGTTGTTCCAGCAGTCTGCTCTAACCAGATATTTCTTTGTGTGTGCATCCAGGTCAGTGTCCGTGCGGTCAGTACTCTCATGACGGCTTTATCCCCTGCCTCCCCTGTCCTCTGGGAACTTACCAGCCAGAAGTGGGACGGACCACATGCTTCCTGTGTGGAGGGAACCTGGTGACTAAACACAGTGGTGCTGTCTCCTTTCAGGAGTGTGAGACCAAAGGTGTGAGAGTTATCAGGGCTGTTCTTCCCTGTTAACTCATTTTTTGTTTTGTTTAGTTCTAACATAAATTAATAGCTTAGGGGATGAGTTGGAGCAGAAAGGTTTATGAAAAGCTGTCAGATGTATTAAATGAACTATAACATCTGTTGTTCTTGGGATTTGAAAACGTTTTTCTTCTACAACTCTTTATCATGGAGATAGTCTACAGAGCTCCCTTCATCCATGTGGGAGCTCTGCTGCCCTCTACAGCTGCTGGGTGGGCATCACTACCTAAAAGTCATTTTTTGTTGAATGATTTACCTTTCATTCTTAGTCGAAGTATATTAAACTGGATATTAGTATATATAGTATATTAAAGGTTTTTTTTGCCATTTTGAGTTAAATATACTCCATTTGACCTAAATAGTTAAAAACAGATAAAGATGCAAAATATCTGATCAACTGGGAATATTTCAATGTACTAAGAAACTGTTATTTTTCTTTGCTCCTGCAGTCCAGTGCTCTCCGGGTCATTACTACAACACCAGCACACACCGCTGCATTCGCTGTCCGACGGGCACTTACCAGGGCGAATTTGGACAGAACTACTGTGTCTCTTGTCCTGGAAACACCTCCACTGACTTTGATGGCTCCACCACCATCATGCAGTGCAAAAGTATGTTTGTTTATGCACAACTGGACACATCAAAACACCACACCTGTCAGAGTGGGCTAAAGGTTATATGAGGCCCTGAGCAGAATTTCTTCTGGGGCCTCTGTATTTCAGAAAACTTGTTTTACAGTTATCTAGTGACCCAATGTTGAATTGAATGGACTGTGTGACAGAATGTGTTTTGCTCCAAATTACATGAGTATTCATTAAATATTTTTTATTCTATATTTATTTCTATATTAGTTCTATAAAGCTATGTTTGTAAGTATACTTTTTCCATCCCAACTTGATCTTTAAGTTAATTTTTAATTCAAGGAATATGGGACTCTGGTAAGATTAGTTTATTTTGACAGTTTTGGGTTTTTTGTCCCTCTTCTATGATTCAGTTGAAGAGAAAACTGCAGAGAAGTAAAAAACCAGCAACATTGGATATTTAAACTATTGCCAGAATGTGAAGCTTAATTTGCAACATGATATTAGCTGTGCTACTTTGCACAGCAGTCTGGCAGCAGTCAAACCTTGTGAAATAGGAAAAGAAAATGAATATTTAACATGTGTGCCTGCTTTACTTAACAGACCGGCAGTGTGGTGGAGAGCTGGGGGAGTTTTCTGGCTACATCGAGTCTCCAAACTATCCGGGGAACTATCCTGCCAACATCGAGTGCACTTGGACCATCAACCCGCCGCCTAAACGCCGGGTTCTCATTGTTGTGCCAGAAATCTACCTGCCCATTGAGGACGAATGTGGAGACTACTTGGTGATGAGAAAAAGCTGTACGTTTTACCTGTTAGTGTTTGGGAGAAAAGCTGTAGTTGTAGATTTGTTATAGTTAACTTTACGACCAAGTAAAACCAAGGGTGTGTTGACAGTTTGTATAAAATAAAATGTATTCCTTTAACCTCTGAGTGACCAGAACTGTATGCAAATGTTTTGCTGGTTGAGAAGTAGAGCTAGCATAAACTCTTAGGATCTTTTTATTTCCAGCAGATTTTCCAGCATTGATGTTGTGCATTACTTGACGAGGTTCTTCTGTGTGTCCATGCCTTTAACTTACAGCTCTGCCCAACTCTGTGACGACTTACGAGACATGTCAGACATACGAGCGGCCCATCGCGTTCACATCCCGGTCCAAAAGACTGTGGATACAGTTCCGGTCTAACGAGGGAAACAGCGCGAAGGGCTTTCAGGTGCTATATGTCACATATGATGGTAAGACCAAACTGTTTCAAGAATCAATATTCCTTTGTTGTCAATATGTATTCACACATAACAAAATTTTGTTTGGTTGGTTTATTTTGATGGAAAGATTACTTGAAATCAGGGGTGTCCAAAGTGCCATTTTATACCCTCTGAAATTTTGTGCGACTGCAATTCAAGAATGGCACAAATTTTATCTGTAAGGAAAGGTGGTTAATGCAGATGGACGGTTTTTTTCTTAGGTCAAGATCAGTTAAAAGTTTATAAAAAAGAAAAGAAAATGGCATGTACAACACAAAGTGATCTTTTATTCGCCATTCGCCTTTTGTTTTTATTTCATAAATAAAACTACAAACATCCAGCAGCTTTTACTGAAAAGCATCCTTTCATTGAACTTGTCAAGCATTTTTCTAGGAAGAAGGACCTATGCCCTTTTGTTGTTACTCAAGATAGATAGAAAAAATTATTTGGACCAACAATATAAAAGAAAATTTTGGGGGGGGAAATTGCATGAATATCTTTTAATAAGGCAACCGAATGAGACCTCTTTTCATGTTTTGGATTTGATTTTTTCGTAGATCCCTTTAATGCAAAAATTCGACTGCTTTGCTTTAATAAAATATTCTGTGTAGAATAGAATAGTAAGAGTCTGCCTTGCATTTCCTCTGTCTTCTTTAGTCCTTAATTGTTTTGTCAGTGAGTACACTTCTTCTTAAATAAAACTAGTTAGCAGCAACTATCATTTTTATTTCTATTTGATTTGTACACATGTCTTGTTTGTTTCAGAGGATTACCAGGAACTGATTGAAGACATAGTGAGAGATGGAAGGTTATATGCATCAGTGAATCACCAGGAAATTCTCAAGGTATCTGTGATTTACACTTTACTTTCAAGTAATAATACCTATTTGCATTTAAATACCGGTACAAGTTAGCAGCATATTGATATTACATTTTCTATATTATTTTTTTAATTGATCAGATTAGCATTGGATTTTTTAACTAATTGAATTTCCTCTAAATGCTATGCAGTAAGGATGTGGCGGTCTCTACTGGACACATATAAAACACAGACTGTGTCTCACATTTAGTTGTTATAATATCATCTCTTTATATTGTCAGGACAAGAAGCTCATGAAAGCGTTGTTTGACGTGCTGGCTCATCCACAGAACTATTTCAACTACACGACACAAGAATCGAAAGAAATGTTTCCCAAATCCTTTATCCGCTTCGTGAGGTCCAAAGTCATGAGATTTTTTCGCCCTTAAAGGGTGTTTAAACAGAGGATCTGGATCTTTCACAACAAACTCAAGTCAGACACTGGTGACAGTATCAGTGGCCCCTTTAAGAGCATTCTGTCATTTGTTTTATCCCGCCGGAGCCAGAGTAGAGTGGTTCCTAGACTGAGGGGACTGAATCAAAGCAACTGGACTTTAGACAAAAGTTTGAAGACTGAAGATGTACGGTTTACTGATCTGCTATGGCATTTCTGAAAGGAATCCAGATATCTTCCATTGGTTTGGAAATGTGTCTGTAAAGACTTTATGGCTTGCTATAGACTTTAAATCCAGGACTGAAATCCAAATTGCAGATCTTTGCACTGGAATTCTGCTTATTAAAGTGTCTTTTTGGAACTTCTCCTGACCTTGTCATAAAGGAATATAAGAGTGGTAGCTGGGAGGTTAAACACTGAATATCAGTGAGACTGTATATAAAGTGTGTAACTAGTTTAACATAGGTTACTTCCACAGGCAAATAGTATAAAAAATATCCAGGAAAAAACAGAGCACAAATAACATTTGGGGACCACTAGCACTACTAAAGAGGTTGTCCCACCAGAAAAGCAATTATTCTGATTGATATTTTGTATATGGTGTACAAAGTTTTTGGTGAAATGCTAACGTATAGCGTATAGCTCCAAACGCTGGTGGTATTTGTTTTGTTTTTTAGGGTGTCTGAATAATTACTGCTTTTTATGCATCCATAATATAAGAACCTCAACAGATAATACTCAAACATGATGTATAGTGATCTAACAGCTGAACAGACACGAAGAGAAAGTGAAAAAGAGGCTGATAGAAGAAAGTAAATGAAACATCTTGTAATATACAGTTGAGTGGTTCACTTGTCCTTGGTGATATGTATGTATATTTTTATGGTTTTGTACATCGAACTTGCTGTAAATAAAGACTGAAAATGTAATTGTTCACTTTCTAGATCTACTATTTATTTATTTATTTATTTACCTATTAACAAACTGACAATTTTTGGGAGATTAATAGAGGCAACTTGGCATTCCCCTACAAAATTATAACTAAATAGAGTTTTGTTATTCCTTTTCTCTTGAAATAATCTGGCACAAAATAAACTTCTCATTCCACAAATTGAATTTAAACAGCCTAGTTTAGCTGAAATAAAGTTGCTGTGCATTTTTTATATTGCCCATAACTTCCTATAATAGATTTTTTTTGCAATCGTTTCAGATATTGATTATTAGCTCGCTCTCCAGGCTTTCTAATGGTCTTTCAAACATTTTAAACTTTAACTGCTTTTTTTCTCATTCTTAATGTAGTTTTTGTAGATTGCAATGACAACATTTGATGGAGTTTGTGTTTAAGAAATTGGGAAAAGAGAGTGGAACGTGTGGTGTGGGTGCCCCATATATTAATCAATGCCTCAATGTAGCTGCTTTGCTGATACAGATCTTGCTCTGGGCACACGCAAGTCTTTAGAAAAAAAAGAGGAGAAGTAAATAAATAAAAAAGATGTGCCAGACCCAAAGATAACTAATATGCATATGAACTGTGTCTGAAAGTAATTTCTTGAGAAAATATAGGAAAAAGTCATGAGAAGAACTGTTGCCTACAGTAATTGCACAGTGTAAGGGAGAATTACAATGTTGGTGCAAAAGTATTATTTTAAATCTGTCAAAATTACATCTTCATTGTTGTTTTTGTGTGTCTAAAGTGTCTAAAGATCAAATTTAAATAGAGTCTTAGGTTGTCTGTTATATTTGAACAAGAGGACACTGGGTCATCCCTTCAGTACAGGAGTCTTTCATGTCTGAACGATTCATAGATTAGAGTTGAACAAACATCCTCCTGACAAGGGTCAGGTATTTCATTATACATAAAGTGTTAAATTAATAAAATATTACAAGAGAATCTGCTGCAAGACTTTTGCACAGTACTGCAGACATTTTAAACAATACTATACATAAAACTGCTCCATGCTCAAAAACCTGGTATTAGACATCGACACATTTATATAGAACTATTATTACAAAAGAAGAATAAGAGGGTGAATTAGTGCAAATCTTGGCGAACACCAGAAGTGTTTATAATAAATTACCACCATGCAACATCTCACGGTCGGAGCAGCTCTTATTTCTAGAGACCCGCGCCATCTAGTGACATCTCTATGGTGATGCTCAAGACCAGTCTGGTCACGTGACTGCGTGCGGAAGTGGAGTCAGCTGACAGTGAACCTGTTTATCCTCGGTTTAGCTCGATGGCTAGAAGCGTCACTTTTTAGGTTGTATTTGTCGTTGCTGGGTGGACTTTGGGAACAGTTTATTGGCTAATATTTCCAAAAGAGGGCTGTCGTGACTAAACCGAAAAGATGAAGCCCCTGTTCGTCGTCGAGGCTCTCTGTTTGGCGTGTTGTGTTCTGCTCAGCCAGGTTTCAGCAAAGGTAAGGTTACTGTTAGCCTGCTTAGCTGGCTGTAGACAGAAATGGTGATGGTGGCTTACTGAAGCTGAAATCTGCTTCCTGAAACATTCCTCGTCTCTGTTTTTAAGCCACATTTCATAGATAGGATCATTGTGGTTCAAATATGTAGTAAGGCTTTTATACTTTTAATGCAGGTCTGTTGAGTAGAATTATGTGGAAAATAGGAAAGACTTAGAATTGATATTAAGATGCAAATGTACTTTAAAGCTATTTTAAAGTTATTAATCGTTGAAGACACAACAGCAAGACAAATATTACAAAAGGTTCTTCAGCGTTTCTATTTTCTGTTTTTAAGTTTTTACATTTTTTCATTAATCTCCGTTTTTTTTTTTGGTGTGTAGCATATAATTTGTTTGTGCTGTATTGGAAATCTAACTAGACTCTATGAGAAAATTGCTATCTGTATCTAATTAAAATGATCTAGTTTATCTTGTGAAACATAGTTGAATACTAAAGTTTGGAGACACGTCTGGTGTCTCAAAACTCTAAAAAGCCATTTTTAATTTTTTTTTTTATATCAATGAAGCACTTGAATAATGTGAACTGAATTATATGTTTTTATTTCATACATGAGAAAACAGAATCCTGGCAGCGACATAAAATGACAGATGAAAAAGTAGAAACCCTAATTGACGGGAAAAATTGCCAAAGCAAACCTAAACTTCTCTCGTTTTACAGAATTCAGAAGACATCCGCTGTAAATGCATTTGCCCGCCCTACAAAGACGTGGAAGGACAGATCTACAAACAAAATGTCTCGCTCAAAGACTGGTGTGTTTAGAAACCCCTCTATGTCTCTCTGATCTATTTTAATCACGGCCTAATAGTGATGTTCTCTCATCAGTAACTGCCTCCATGTGGTGGAACCAATGCCAGTGGACGGCAAAGATGTTGAGGCCTACTGTCTGCGCTGCGAGTGTAAATATGAAGAAAGGAGCTCGGGGACTATTAAAGTAGGTTCACTTTGAAAAACATGAAAATTACATTTGTATGTTTTTGTTCATAAGATTTTTGCGTCCTTCTGTCAAATATATTTATAGATATTTTGTTAAAAAAATTTTCAGAATCCTCACATTCACTGTGTTATTGCTGCAAGAATGTCCTAGCTTCAATTCCCAGCAGTAGAATTTCTGTGTGAAGATTCAGTCCTCTCCTTATCCATGCGTGAATTCTCTCTGGGCACTCCAACTTCCTTACACAGCCAAAGACAAAAGTATTTTTAGAGTATTTGATCACATCACTCTAAATTGCCCTTAGGTTTGAGTGTGCTTGTGGTTTCCATGTGTCTGTTGTTGGTCCTGTGATGGACTGGCGAGCTCTCCCCGTCTCTCGGCCATTGACCCCTGAAGATAAGCACTAGCAGATGTAAAAAATAGATTCAAGAGTGTAAAAAATACCCAACAAAACCTAACACTATAGATTGCTAAAGCACAAAGTTCAGAGTAACTTTTTTTGAAATATTCTGTTTATAAGTGTCATAATGTGATGCTTTGGCATTAATTACTTAATTTAGTTGCCACTTTGCAGCGACATCCTTATATTTACTCTTTATCTCTTTTTGTGTTCTCTCAATGGGTACACAGAACTTTTATTAACATTTTTACTTTCAAGTAATAATTGCTTTATATTGTAGATGTTCACATTGATAACATTCACTCCCCTGTTTGCTCTCTATAGGTTACCATCATAATTTACCTTTCCATTTTGGGCCTTCTACTGCTCTACATGGTCTACCTGACTCTCCTGGAGCCCATGTTGAAGAGGCGGCTGTTTGGACACTCTCAGTTAATCCAAAGTGATGATGATGTTGTCGGGGTACGTGTTCTTCAGGTTTACGGATTTCCAGCTGAGACATACCATTTCCTGTGTTATATTGCTCCAACTCTGAACTCTGTCAGCGTCATCAGATTCTTTATGCTTTAGTAAAGAGCTCCTCGTTGCACAAAACATCACATGGTAGCCCTCCATCGTGGGTAAAAATTAACAATGCAGCTACTCTGCTGTAATTTTTTCCAGTGCTTGTGTGTTGCAATATTCTATCACAGTACTGCAGACTGCAGACTATTTAAGTGCAACATCTTTTAGTTGGGGGAGAAAAACCCCACTGAAATTTGACACTGGGTACTTGGCTAATCCAAAGCCATCTCAGCAGATGCTTAAAGCAGCAACTTAATGCATTAGCAACCACAACAATCACAAGCAAAAACTGTGCAGCGAGGAAGCTCTCAATCAGGCACTGGCCATATTTTGTTCACAAAAATCACCAGTATTTGGCAAATTAATATTTTAAAATGGAGAAAATTTAAAGAATTCAATTAAACGTTTTCGTGTGATACCAAAGATCTGGAAAAGTGAAGTTGGGGCAGTAGTGCTGCATGATTAAATAGGAAAGAATCTCTACATAGTCACCTCTTTCACCTTTCAAGGTATTGAGCCACCTGTAATGCATTTTTATGTTTTTTTTTTTTAGTTATTCCTTGATTTCTTTATAATTTGCTTTTAAGAACCAGGCCTTTGTGAAATCTTTTAATATGTTTGTAATCAATGGTTTTCTAAAGGTCTTTACAGTTATTTTCTTTTTTACACTTTTTCTGCTGTTTCTCCCATTTTGTGTTGGTTACTTCAGTTTTTTTTAGGGGATTTCTTTTCTGCTTTTGAAGACATTTAACTCTGTTCCAGTTTTGTTAGTTGAACCTATGATAAATACTGTAAACAACACTTTTACAGACAGAAAACAGTAGTTTAGGAAATTTCATACGGTTCATCTACAATAGACAGTAGATAGTGCTGGTACTTCTTTTGTTCGTCACTTCTCCACTGATAGTGAAGTACAAGGACTGGACTGGACTGAATGCTGCAGGGCCTCATTAATATACTGTATGTATTGTTTCTGCATTTCAGCTGTAAAGGCCTTCTTCCAAATGGAAATCAGATTTAACTTTAAAAGAAAGTCAGGCGAGCTGGCAGTGTTTCCCAACTCCACATGACTAATGCTTCAAGGGACAGAAATGAAATGAAAATTGATTCTGTTTTTCATTGTAGCATTCTAATATACTTTTGTGTAACTTGATCATGAATATGAGAACAAGAAGGAAAGCCACATGGTTTAATCAGCCTCAGGAAACGTTGGCTTTCACAGCATTGCACAATTAGAGCACATGCAAACATAAAACAAACTAATCTTGTTTCTGACATTCCTATTACTTTACGTAAAAAAGCCCAGTTTATGTGCTCGAACAATGGATAAAATTAATCAGTTTGGCCTCCTTTGGTGTGGCTGAATGTTTACATATTAGCAATGGGAAAATGTTGCTGCCTTTCCCTGAGGGTGGAGGTGGAGCTACAGCTGCTTTTTGATCACGCTGTGATTTGACAGAGTTCATCCAAGAGGCGTTTATGTGAGGGGGCTTTTAGCAAAATGTTAACATTTACTTGAAACATGAGTCTGGAACAAATCTTTGTCAGTTTAAAGTGTTGAGCTTGATGCAACAAGCAACTATACAACTACTAAAGTCTTGTGAAGTTGTTTATCTAAATGTTTGGGTTAGCCATTTCTTTTCCTCTGCACTAACTTTGTTGCACAGCACGCTTGTCCTTCACGGCAACAAGCAGGAAGCAAAAACGAGCGATAAAATGCGTATATTAAACAAGATTTAAGTAGGACTGCTTTAACATTCACTATACAGGAAAACATTAGATGTGTGATGTTTACTAAAACTTTGGTTGGAAGATGCTGCCAGACTCTTATCCCATCGGCATTTTTCTTTCTTACCCCATGAGAATTATTTTTAAGGAACACTCCTGTGTTGTTTGTTCTTTATCTGACCCTGAACTGACCTTCTTTGTTTTGCATTTTCAGGACCAGCAGCCTTTTGCCAATGCTCACAATGTCCTGTCCCGTTCACACTCTCGACCCAACATGCTAAACAAGGTGGAGCACGCCCAGCAGCGCTGGAGGAGGCAAGTCCAGGAACAGAGGAAGTCTGTGTTCGACCGCCATGTTGTTCTCAGTTAAACAGCTATCCGAGCTGTTGGTAGAGGTGAACTAAGAAGACAACAAAATTCAAGAAAAACAAAATGAAACACTGTGAAAGAGACCCCAGTTTAATTTGGTTGTACTCTTATTTATGGCTTTGGTTTTGAGGTGAACATGGTACAGAAATGTGGTCCGTGAAGCAGAGGTTACTGGAAACTGTTGTTTAGTCTACAGAAAAGATTCGAATGGCTTTGATTTTGCACCTATTCAAGTGAACAAGAATCCATACATTATTCTGCATCTCAAAAAATTAATTTGGAGTTTTGTCTGTCTAAAACACTCCAATCATTCAGGTTTACAAGCTTAATGTCAACAACGGGATCAATCAGTGGTGACTATTTCTCACCATAAAACAGTTCATCTCATTGCAGAGGTAGCAAATGTGTGAGAAATATTTGCATTTTCAGCCTTCTTTGGAAAAGCATGTTTTGTAATAGCCTTTTTTATAAATATTTGTCTATCCATTTGTCCTACCAATTGTTTAGTCTTAAAATGGTGAAATGTTTCTTACATAAAATTTGATATTTGGAGTAGTATAATTGAACTCTGCAGAAATCAATAGTGATATTATCGTTAACATAGCTGTGTTACTGATTCTGACCCTCATGAAGTCAGTGCTGTGTTTGACTGTGTAACATATTTACTGTATAGGCTTTCATATATTTTGTGATTGGTTTAGCTACAGTTCCTTAATGAAGTCCTTGTTGTCTAATAGACAGTGTGGATGGGGCAGAGAGCAGTTACTCTGAGCCCAATTAAGTTTATTTTGCCATGAAGGTGGGGTGGCATACATGGTCCTAAAGTGGATAAACAACTACTGGAGGGCGACCCATGAAAGTGTTCTTAACTATTGTTTATGCGTAACCTTTGACTTTAAAATAAATCGATGTCAAACATCGGTCTCTCATTTCTTGTTTCTATCTACTGTGCTAATTATGATTGTTTTCAGGACTGAGCAGCATGCTGCAAGAGCATTTGACACACAGTTCTTTGTATTATTGATATTGTTACTCCCAAAAGACTTAATCTGCAGATACAGTTTAATATGGCTGCCATGGATACAGAGCTGGAAATATTTATGCCAGAACAAAAATGATTTCTAACTCCTTTAAGCTGATACAAACCATTATTTTCATGCTTCAGATTACTGCAGTGTTTCTTTAATCACATTATAGTCAACATTGGTTTGTACAAAGTAAAAACAAAAGATTATCTATGAGCAAGATACTTAAGGCTCAGCAATGGGCTCCCTTGGGGCTCCATAAGTACGTTCTGCTCCTGAGATTTTGACATTTGTTTAAGGAATATAGCAGAAAAGTATCTGGCTAAATATCTACCAATCAGTGACGTCCATTCCAAATAAACTAAATATGTATTTTAAGGAAATAAGTTAGCTAATTAACTGAAATACTTGTAGTTGGAGAATTTGAATAAATACAAGTTTTTCTAAATATATTTTTACATTTGAACAATATTGCAAAATAGAGTTGTCATTAAATAAAGTTAAAACTTGAAATGGTATAAAGTACACTAATGTTAAACCCTCTGTCAAAAAAAAATGAAATTAAGAAATCTGGTTAAATGGTTTTGGTTTCAACTTTTTTTTTTTTACTTCTACAATTTCTATTCTGAAAATTAAAAACTTTCAGCATTTTTCTTTCAACGCTTTATTGTGATATGTCAATTTTAGTTGAAAAGACTAGTGTTAATCCTTTTCATAAAGTTTACAGTTTGATCTGCCATTTTAGAAGTGTATTTCATATCAAATCGAGACTGATGGTGTTACATTATTGTCTTAGTTAGTCTTTGCTTATCCTCCCACTTTCTGAGAACTGAACACCGGTTAAGTATTTAAAATCTGGAAATTTTATTGCCATGGGTCAAAGACTTTCATGTTCTGATCTTTGAGCCATTTTATCATTTTTGTTTTGTGACACTGTGCGCCATCGTGCTGGAAAGTACACAGATCATCAAACTGCCTGGATCATTGCTCTTTAAGGACAATTTGATCCCAATCTTTATTGATTGCAATGTTCTTGGACACCAGGGTACTGGTGGATTGGAGCAACAAAGGACAGTTGGTAGTTGGTTTTTTTCCCCCTAAACAAATGATTTTCCAGATGTCCAACAGATCTGAAAGGACTCATCAGCGAAAGTACCTTTGCACAACTCTTCTGCTGTCCATCCATGTACTTCCTGGATAATTTTGGTCTGATTTTGAGTTATTCTTTAATAAAAGTGCCATCTTTGCAATCATTTTAGGTTACAACAGAAGCTATCGAAATATAAAGTAAGGATGGCTGCACACTTCTCGTAGTAACTATAATAGTAACTGGAAGTAACTATTATAAACACAAAAAGACAAAACAATGTGAAGCACATCTGCCCCTTTTTTAAATCATTTTTTTCTGCCAATTTGATTGGTAGAGTAATTTCAGATAGGCTCATTGAAAGCGTCATCTGTATTTGTAACATACAAATTAAAAAGATTACACTGAAACAAAGTTAGACATGAACACAGTGAAATTGGTTTTTATTTTAGAGTAAACTTTTAAAATATATACATTTCTTTGCAATGACCTGAAAACATAAAATTGCTCTACAGAATGTTATCAGATATAAAAGGTTATTACAATAAAAAAAGTAAAGCTATCAAACTTGCAAAACACCACTGGTTTCATTGCCCAAAGATTTTGGCCACTTTTTGCCAAACTTAAGAGGGAACACTTCATGTCCCCTTCCCTGGGCGGCCACCTTATCATGGTGGAGGGGTTTGAGTGTCCCAATGATCCTAGGAGCTATGTTGTCAGGGCTTTCTGCCCCTGGTACAGCCACCCATGGCAAACGGGTCCTAGGTGAGGGGTCAGACAAAGTGCAGCCCAAAGACCCCTGATAATGAGCAGCAATAATGGACAGTGTTCCCTCGCCCGGAGACGGGTCACCGGGGCCCCTGTCTGGAGCCAGGCCTGGAGGTGGTACACATTGGCAAGTGCCTGGTGGCCGGGCCTTTATCTATAGGGCCCGGCTGGGCTCAGCCCGAAGAGGTGACATGGGCCCCCCTTCCTCTGGTGGCCGGGGAGGGTGCCGAACAGACCTGGCAGGACCAAGCGTGTTGTGAGGGTCTGCTGGGAACGTCTGGTGGGGTTTCCAGTCAGAAGGAGCTTCAACTTACCTCCGGCAGAACTTTGAACATGTCCCGAGGGAGGTTGGGGATATTGAGTCCCAGTGGGCCATGTTCCGTGCCTCCATTGTTGAGGCGGCTGACCGGAGCTGTGGCTGCAAGGTGGTCAGTGCCTGTCGTGGCGACAACCCTCGAACCCGCTGGTGGATACCAGCGGTGAGGGATGCGATTAAGCTAAAGAAGAAGTCCTTTCAGAGGAGTTTGGTGGGGCCATGGAGAACAACTTCCATAAGGCTTCAAGGCGATTCTGGTCCACCATCTGGCGTTTCAGGAAGGGGAAGCGGTGCACCACCAACACTGTTTACAGTGGGGATGGTGTGCTGCTGACCTTGAGTCGGGACGTCCTGAGTCGGTGGATGGAATAAAGACTCCTTAATCCCACCTTTGGGGACTTTGGGTCAGGCTCTGGTCCTGGCTGTGGAACACTGGAGCAGCTTTACACCGTCAACAGGGTCCTGGAGGGTGTATGGGAGTTCGCTCAGCCAATCTACATATGTTTTGTGGACTTGGAGAAAGCGTTCAACCGTGTTCCTTGGGGAATCCTGTGGGGGGTGCTCCGGGAGTATGGGGTACTGGGCCCTTTGATACTGGCAATCAAGTCCCTATACGCCCAATGTTAGACCTTGGTTTGCATTATTGGCACTAAGTCGTGCTCGTTTCCGGTGAGTGAGACTCCTCCAAGGCTGCCCATTTGTCACCAATCCTGTTCATAACTTTTATGGACAGGATTTCTAGGCGCAGCCAAGATGTTGACGGGATCCGTTTTGGTGGCCTCAGGATCGGGTCTCTGCTCTTTGCAGATGATATGGTCCTGCTGGCTTCATCAGAACGTGATCTACAGCTTTCGCTGGAGCAGTTCGCGGCCAAGTGTGAAGTGGCTGGATGAGAATCAGCATCTCCAAATCCGAGACCATGGTCTTGAGCCGGAAAAGGGTAGAGTGCCTTCTCTGGGTCGGGGACGAGGTCCTTCCCCGAGTGGAGGAGTTTAAGTATCTGGGGGTCTTGTTCAAGAATGAGGGAAAAATGGAGCGGGAGATTGATAGGCGGATTGGTAGGGCATCTGCAGTTATGAGGGCGCTGTACCGGTCTGTCGTGGTGAAGGGAGAGCTGAGCCATACGGCAAAGCTCTCGCTTTACCAGTCTATCTACGTTCCTACCCTCATCTATGGTCACGAGCTCTGGGTAGTGACCGACAGAACAAGATCACGGATACAAGCTGCTGAAATTAGTTTCCTCCGCAGAGTGTCTGGGCTCTCCCTTGGAGATAGGGTGAGAAGCTCGGTCATCCGGGAGGGGCTCAGAGTAGAGCCGCTGTTCTTTCACATCGAGAGGAGTCAGTTGAGGTGGCTCAGGCATCAGGCCAGGATGCCTCCTGGACGCCTCCCTGGTGAGGTGTTTTGGGCACGTCCCACCTGGAGGAGGCCCAGAGGAAGACCCAAGACACGTTGGAGGGATTATGTTTCTCGGCTGGCCTGGGAACGCCTTGGTATTCCTCCCGAGGAGCTGGCCCAAGTAGCTGGGGAGAGGGAAGTCTGGGTCTCTTTGCTTAAGCTGCTGCCCCCGCGACCTGACCCCGGATAAGCGGAAGAAAATGGATGGATGGATGCATTTCATGTCTAAGTACTTCTGTACTTCTGGTTTTTGTCATTTTTTTCTGACAGACACTAATTTACAAATGTAAATAAAGTAATCATTTTCTCTTACTATTGAAATGTTGTGGTCCTCGGGGTTCTGTTTTTTGTCCTATTCTGTTTTCCCTACACTTGATCCTTTTGGGTGTCATCATTTGGAGACATCCGCATTCACTGTTATGCTGAAGAAGCTCAGTTGTTCCAATCATTCGATCCACCTCAGGCCTGTTTTTATTGCAAAAACAGTTAATAATTAGTTGCTTTTTAAAGACCGTAACTTAGTAGCCTAGTAGAATAGTTGAGACTTGGTTGGTCCACACTGTTACCAGTGCTAAATGTAAAACTGAGTTTATAGCTGTCAGTAGCTCCAAATTGGCAATACCATTTTAAGTTCTTGCACGTCTAAATATACTTTTTATAGACTCAAAATTTCCCAGAAACGTCAGCGAAAGTCTGCAGTATGAAGAGCTTAGATCTTTGAGAAAATTGCAACCATATTCTTTTCATTTTAAAAAGTGATTTCCATCCAGCTGCGTCATCATTTCCTGTGGAGTTTGCTTTTCCCTTTTTTTTTGCTCTTTTCACTCATTGGATGCAGTTACAGACAGAGAAGGTCGTTTTTCCCCGCAGAAAAAAACGCTCATCAGTTTTCAGGCTGCACACAGACAGAAAGCCACGCATCTTTGTTAAAGAATGGATTATTAAGCAAACACCAAAACAACACAGGAAAAACGGGTAGGTGTTTTGTTTTTGCTCCGTAAATGCTGTTTAGGGAGAAATCTTACGGAATCATCTATTTTTAAGAAAGTTTCTTAAAGTTTTGCTGTGTAAAAAAAAATACTCGTACATTTGTTGACAATGATGATTATTATTATTATTACCATACGTTGTTTTAAGATCGCTCACAGTTACTTCGGTCGATGTTGTCTGTCTTCTCTTGTCTTCTTCTCTTCTGTTGATGGTTTTTGTTGGACGTTTGTTCTTAAGCTTTAGTGCTGCAATTTCCACGTTCAGTCTACAGGGGGCACCCGAGGGCTTTGAATGCGAACCATGCAGTCAATCAATGGCCTCTGCTCTCGTTTGTGTTTAGTTTGACTTCATGCCACAACAAACCTCAGATCGATCCCCCCCCTTTATGAGTCAGTTTGGAAACTGTAATTTATACAGCCCCACAGACACAAACACACACACATGTTTTCATCATCCCAGTCCATTGTCCTCACAGTAAGTTCAAACCATCTCATCATCCTAAAATGCAATTAAAGGCGTTAGAAAGACTCCTATTTTGTTCTTTAAAGCAGGGCAGGTCTAGAAATAAACTGTTATTAACAATATGCATTAATGTTTACGTTTTTTTCAGTCAATTCTGGATTGGTGTTGGGGCTTCTGGAAAATGCTATGAGATAAATAAATGTCCTTGCGCTAAATTCAGCTCCTTGTGTGTTGCAAGACTGGAGCTCCAGCTATTCAGAGCATTTTTTCTAAAACACTTTGAACACTTTTACTTTGAAGTACTTGTTTTAAACTCTGATATATTAAATGTTATTTAAGGCAAAAAATTTGGGGAAAAAAGTCTGTGCTTGCACACCAGGATCAATGTGTGGGTGAGTTTTACTTTAAATTAGTCGTTGCCAAGTGATGACAGATGAATAGATGGATAACCCTGATAGTAGATTCCACTGTGGGCCATCGAGTGCCAAATGAGGTCGGTTAATAATCACAACAGCCCACGTTATTGTTTCTGAACAAGCACAGAGCCGCTATGGCAGCACTTTTCCTGTGGTGCAGTCAGAAGGCAAAAAGAAAACAGGTGGCAGTCTTCTTTTTGAGCCTGTTGCTCTCCATAAGACAGTTCCAGCTGATATCTGTAGTTTTAAAGAGGAGGAGATGTCTTCTATCCACAAGTTGTGTCTTCTTTCTCTAAGCGTTGACGAAACATGTCAACTTAATCCTGAAGTCAAAGAGCTGCCTCAGGGCTGTCTCTGAAATGTGATTTTGAGTTTTAATGGAAAAAAAAATCTCTGATGATTGGGCTATAAAACTGACTTTGATTTCTTTGATCAAGCCCAGAAGCTAAAATATTATGGATACATTTTATTGTGTTGTTGGCAAAAGACTCATGGATATTAAAAAATATTGACAATACTTTTATTGCCTTTTAACATTTAATGCATCGATTTGCTTGTTCCTTTCCGTTTAGCATGCGTTTCATAGAGTAAACAAGATAAAATAGAGTAAAACTAAGAAAATTAAAAAGCTTGAATATAATCAAGTAAAATCAAATAAGGAACAGTGCTAAATGCTTAAACCAAAGGGCTTCTGCCACATTAACAAGTCTGTAGTCTACAGAACAGAGTTCCAGAGCATCTGTACTACAACTGCATTTTTAGCCTTGATTTAGAGACAGATACCCTGAACAGTTGACCTCGGGATCCTGGTGGTGACATATGGCTGTAGAAGATCATAAATGCATGAAACTGGGCTATAAAAGTCAAAACCAATATGGTAAACTCTATTCTGCAAGCAATCCAGAGTTTTACTAAGTCAAGTAAACTCAGAATTACAATAATCAATGCCAGAGGAAATCTCAGGATTGGATATAACAGAGCTTAGTATGAATATTACTATATAAAAATTGGAACAAAAAACACTTATTTCTCCTGGTTCAAACAATAAATTAATATTAAAAGTCTACTCAGTTCTTTAGCACTGACTCATTTACAACACACTTGAGTTTAAAAAGCAATGAGAAGCTGAATGCCATCAGCATAGCATGTGATAGGAGGTATCAGCAAACAATTCTAAAAAATTATATAAGAGAAATAAAGTAAAGCTGCAAATAAAGACCAAGTGCCAAAACCTGTGGAACTTCAT
The DNA here is from genome assembly GCA_963556495.2 of Valencia hispanica. Taxonomy (NCBI): domain Eukaryota; kingdom Metazoa; phylum Chordata; class Actinopteri; order Cyprinodontiformes; family Valenciidae; genus Valencia; species Valencia hispanica. The sequence continues at coordinate 31,757,583 of OY747701.1, read as the reverse complement.
GTTGAGCTATAACCATAGATGATTTAGTTTGTTTTTTTTCAACAGAATGCTTATAAATGATGAAGAGGAAGCAAACCAATCCAGAGTTGTATCTGATATCCCTGGGTAACAAGCAATGAATACCGTCACAATTTTAGAAGCTCCTTGGTGAATCCCGTAAGGTAAAAAAATTATATCAATGTGACGTTTCCGGGTGCTGGGTGAAAGAATTTCACTTATGAGTGTGCAAGTTCAGGCTTTGCTGCTCCAATATAATGGAAGTCGTGGATGTGGTTTTTAATGACAAGTCTAGATGGCTCAACGATCATTGTGACAATGAAGCTGAATCCTGGTAAAACATACCCACAAATAGGAGCCAATTGCTCAGCCTTTTGTGCTGAGATAGTGACATTTGAAGTGTTTTCAAGAAAGAAGGTCTTTATGAGACCTTGAAGAGTTTTGATGGGGTCTCTGAGAAAAGCTTCCTGCTGACTCGATGTTACAAGCCGCCATCACGGATGTCTGTGTTTTTGTGACTTCCTCCGTCTTTGCAGGCCTCTGGGACAACAACACAACTCCTCAAGTTGAGCTTTAGATTTTGTTTAAAAAACTTCACATGACTACTGCTTCAATTTTTGATACTATAAAGGGGAAAGTCTTTATCACTGTTTCAGTGTAGCCAGAAAGAAAATGTGAAAAGGCCTTAACTAAATAACAAATATGAGTCAAAATGAAAACAGAATCCCACTAATTAAAAGGATCTGAATGCATGTTTGTACTCTGCAGAAACATCTTGTTTCAGTCTACATGCTTTGAAAGATTCTGACCATTTAATCGCCGAGTAGCATAATAAGGATTTTTGAAATTCATGCGGCTCTCTTGTGTTGTCGCATCATATGATTTGATTTAACGATTTGAGGAAATATATGAGCATTTTATTATTTAGATTTAAATTGTTTTATTCACTGGGTAGATACACACCACAGAGAGAGTTTAGTGGATTATAGTTACATTCCTTGTAAAATATGTATAATTCAACTTTATACCATGCGACTTGTGGCTCACCTCAGAGTCAGTGCAAATTTACAGGATATGACAGTTCAAACAGCAGTTAACTGCATTGATTTACTCACTGAATTAAGCATTAGCTTTAAAATGTGACCTTTTACTGTTGCATCTGAATATAAGTATTAAAAATCAATGTGCATCCTTGCAGGATGACTGGTAGGTTTGAGTCTGTGTTCGCACATGTCATGTGCACACACTCTGAGGGGCTTTCAGGGGTCCCACAGTGAAGCTACACATCACTGCAGCGGATGTAAACCCCAGGTGCTCAGTCACACCTGTTTCCATTATCGTTTGTCTGTGTAGGACAGAGAGAATAGTCTTAACTTGATGGACTTCATCACATTTTTAAAATGATGTAAATTGTAAAAACTGTATTTCTTATTTTGTTTTTACATTTCACATTTGGATTTCTCACACAAATATTTCTGTTAACATTTTTCATCTTTATGTAAGGTTTAAAACAAACCTATACATCACTAAAGATCAGATGAACAAGTAAAAATGAAAAAAACAATTATGGAGTAAAAGTGATTTGTTATCTTGTCGAATTTTGTAACTGTGACATTGTGCCATATTTTTAGATGATAATAGGATTTGTTCTTTATCTGAAAACAATAGTTAGATTGGTCATATTTCTTGGTAAATCTGGTGGACCGAAAATATTTTTAAAAAGCTGTAAATGAGAGGATTGTCAAAAGAAAATCTAAGATCAAATACGTAACTTATTATGTAGGATATAAAGTTAATATCAGATACAACCAAATACCCTTTAGAATTTATTTAAGGAGGCCAATAGACATTAAAATGCCAAAAGACCTGTGGATCACAATAAATTATCTCCATAGTCTGAGCGATTCATAGCCTATATGGATGGACAAACTATTGCATTGATTTGTAGGGCAGCCATCACAAAATCTTGATTTATTTGATGTTTTTTTTCTGCAACATAGACCATCAAAGAGAATATCATTGACCAGAGTCGTCTTAAGCCTGGTTCGCTGGATTGTTCAAGCTCCGTAAATAAGAACACAACAAGATAGCAATAAAATGTTACATGTGACTTCTTTAAATGTACATGAAGCTCGTTAAGAGAAGTTAAGACTGGGATTATACAATGAAGTTTTGTTTGATACCGTTTAAAAGAAAAGACAGTCTGTAAATGATGCAGAGAGGGCTGATCTGGAGAAACATACAAAGTGTGACAAAGACAAGGTGATAAGAGAAAGAAAAACCAAGGTTTCAGAGGAAGATAATTTTATCTTATAAGAAAACCCATAATATTATGGTTTAACCTACAATTGTCTTTATTTCATGGAACAGTGATAATTATAATATTTTATTTTATTTGTTTGTAAGCTCAGTTTGATTGACATTTCTTGTGACATTTCTCTCACATATGCAGCCTTTTGTGCAGAAAGCTTCATGATTAATGATTATCAGGTACACACAATCATGAACACCGGGGTTATGAGTGTGTTTTTTGATTGCATTGGTGTATAAACAGAATCTTAATGTTTTGTGTGGATTACCTATGTGGATAGTTCAACAGTTTTGTTGCACATTGATAAGATGTTCTGTGCCTAAAAAATATTTGGCACCCTTGCATTGCTAAATATACAGATAATTAAAATATAAATGTAGCTAGATCTGTAGAAAAAAAGAAATGGAACACTCATCTAGTATCTGACATAAATTGACATAGTTGCTTTCATTTTTATGCTCTTTGTCAGACTTCTAAAATCTGTTCTACATGTTAAAAGTAGTTTCAGATCAGCACGGTGCTTTTCTGATTATATTTTTTGGTTGATACAGGCACAACTTATTTTCCTGAATGCTTTTGTGGACATTTTTGTCATACAAAAGTATGTAAATATAGCTATGTAAGATTACAATGTGGTGACTTGCATGATTGCAATCCAATTTTAAGTGTCAACTAAGCCTCTTATCAATGCATTCTTAGATATTTGATATGGGAGTCACTGACTGCACTCAACTCCTCATCTTTGTTCTTGGCCTTCTGCAATGTTTTCAGTTCAGGCATTTCTTGATTGTGTTGTGAATAAACCATACTCAATACCAAAAATTTATCTGATGATTTCATTTCAAATGCTTGGTTCAAATATAATTTCCCTGGAGATTCTTAGCTTGTTAATTAACTAAAGCAGCTTAATAATTTGTAAACCTGTTCTGAAAAAAAAGACAAGTACTGGACTGAAATATGATATTGGCAAATACTTAATACTAAAACTCATTGATCACTTAAGGACTAAAATCTTGGACAGGACCCCTGAGTTCTGACAATAATCTTGTGATTCATTTGCACTACAAGTCAGAATTTCCAGCATTAAGGTCAGAAAAATAACCTGGAAAGGGAACTGTAGTTGAAATTCCAACTTGGAAAGTTGGAGATCTCCAAGAAACCTCAAAATAGAAATCCACTATGGCTGATGTGCATAACAAATTTAAAGTCCCTTTCATAAACTGTTGGTTTGTTTTTCATGAAATCTTTGGCACACAATACTACAATATTACAAATGATGCTATTCCATGGTTGCGTATCTTCCCTTGTGTTTATAGCATATATGCTGCCATCTCGCCACTGATTTTTTTTGGGGCAAGTCAAAAAATTATGTAGCTTGAGCCTTTCAACTTACAGACACCATTTATAATGCAGATAGGCATCACTGCTTCAGAATTTACATAGGTGGTTTATGTCATGATATGTTATTCAGATGCTCTGTCTGCCCCGATCCAAATTTACTCACCTCGACATGCTGAATGCTTAGTGGCTACAACAGTGGGGCAGTCCCACCTGATTATTTTTATTGATCATTATTTGAACAGAGGTACATCATAAGTGATGGGTGATGGGTGAGCCCATACTTCCCCCAAAAAAACAAATAAAATGCAGGAAATTATTTGAGATTCTGGCACTGAAATAAATGCAACGCAGTCCCTCACATAGCCTGTGACCTAGTCTCCTCGTTACCAGCAGCAAGCAGGGGATGCCTAATCAAATTCCCATTTTACTGCACATGCACCAAAGCAATAGAAAAATTGTTCATGCTTCAACTGATAGAGAAGTTATATTTTTTTCAATCGTGTGCTTGTTCTCTCCCCTCTCTTATGCCACCCTGGGAAAGTGCCCACCTAGCCCGTATGACAGTCCGCCACTGAATGACACAATTTCTAAACATGTTTGATTAAACAGTAAATAAAATTTCACAAAACAGGCTGTTTTGATTGTTGTGTAGTTTGGCTGGCCACTAAGAAAAAACAGTTAACAAAGTCGACTGGTTTTCAGACTTCTGGAACACAGTCAGGCAAAAATGGAATGAAGCCCATATCTTTTGATAGAATGGAAAGACAGCTCACGGATATTAATAAGGCTTAGTCTTGTGTTAATTTCTGTCACATTTGCATTTATATACAGTTAACTTTATTTATATGATATTATATCTTCAGAAAAAATTTATCAGAGCACTTTACACCTAGATTCAAAATCAATTCCAAATTCACCCTTAGCTAAAAAATGTATACTTGATGTTCATTTAATCGAGTATACTTCTTTGGACTAAACTGGAACACTTTCAAGTTTATTGAAGAATACTTTAGGGATAGTTTAAGTATACTTGTATAAACAAAAATGTAAACTACAAGTACATTTTAAGTACTATACTGTTGTACTAGGTATACACTTGTAGTTCACATTTTAGTTTATTGAAGTATACCTAAAGTAAAGTATCCCATAGGCCTATACTTCAAAAAACTTGAAAATGTTCCAATTTAGTCAGAAGAAGTATACTTGATAAAAAGAACTTCAAGCCAAAATGAACTTCAAGTTCAGGCCAGTATAAAATTGTCTTTGATGCAGTTTTTCAACCAGAGCATGCACAGGGCGACAGTGGGCATTCACCTCTGGCTTTCTGAAAGACATCTTTGTGCGCTGATGACTGCGGAATGTAAACTCTGTTTTATCCCATCGTCAGCCCTCAACTCCTGAATATTCATCCACCCAGCCCAGCGGGACAAAGAACAAGGCGCAGAGGAGCTGAAAGCCTGTCTGAAGGAGGATGGCAGGAGGAGGGTGGATGAGGGGGGGTAAATCCCAGGAAAACTGGGGGGGGCAAACAATCCGTTCCCATAGCAACAAGTCCTGCCTCTGCTTTCTGCAGCGGGCTGTGGGCGCAGAGAGGGGAGGCTGGAAAGTCTTTTTTCTTCCTTTCCTCCTTTTTTTTTTTGCGTCTATCGGTTTGTGTTGGAAAGACATGAGTCGGAGTTTACAGAGGAGGGCAGGTATCCGGAGCAGCCAGCCAAAGTTTTCTAGTAGACGGAACGGGATTTAAACGTCGCAACGGGATATAATCTGAAAATGTCACCAGCAGTCATGGATGTAAGGGGGAACACGGAGGTAAAAGAAAAAAAAAAAGACACATGCTTTTTGAACACTTACTGACGAGCTGCAGCATGAAGTTTAACGGAGTGAATAGGACTGTAAAACCAGAATGTTTTAAACAATTTTAGAGTCGCAGAGAATGTGTTTTAAAGAGCTTTGTAAGGGTCGTTAAAGTTGTTCCCATGTGACCATATTTGGTCATCGACGTGTTGAAGTAGAACTGAGCAGAAAGCTTCTTTCTCCTTTCAGCTGACCCTTTGAATGGAGAAAAATGTCCCAGCGGATAGAAGCTGCTACTTTGTGGGCTTTAATTAGACCGAGCTATTATCGCATAAACACCCCAAACGGCCAAAGCAGCAGATAAGCAGGGGAAAAGGAGCAGGACTCTTCTGGACCTTTTTCATGTTGTAGTTCAAACTTTGTGGGAAATGAGAAGAAAGTTGACAAAAGATTTAAATCTGGTGCCCTTTTTGCTTTGTTTGATAAGATGCAATGTTGACATAGCATTAAGATGTTCTGTCAGATTTCATAGGTTGGGCGCTGCAGTGTGATTCCCAAGGTTTTACGGTATCGCGGTATTTCACAAAACAAAATGTTAAAACGAAAAGTAGTGGCATTATTTTAAAGAAAAGAGATATTATTCCCTCTACTGCAAAAATAAGTTCAGTTGGCTAATACAGTTAAAATGTTGGTAAAATATGAACTAGGCTCATGTAAAGTTTTGTTATGGTTTTCAAGTAGCCTATTGTGCAGGAGTTAACCTTTTTTACAGCAGTTTTCAGAGCATGAATGTGATGGGAGGCCATCTTTATTTTCTGCACCAAAAGTATCTGTTTCTAACGAAAACATCTCCGTTAAACAACCAATTTGGTCCTTCTTGTAATCAATGGAAAAGTGTAATGACATTCTTTAGGTCAACTGACTGGCAGTGTGCAGCAACGTGTGGGGGAGGGGCTATGCTGTGTTATTTTATGTACCATACAGACGGAAAAACCTCTGTTCCTCTGGCACGTTGGCTGACATTTTAATCATTTGTGGTGTGAGACCCTTGCTGCTAACATTCTGGTATACTTTGATACCCGTAACTGGTCTGTTCCTAGTTTAATGCAGTAACTTCAATCAGCTTCAGCCTCACTTAAAATCTGTTTGCTTAGGCCTATGTAGCGACAATCTGGAACAAATGTCAACTCAAGGCTCTTTACAAGACAATCAGATCCCATTATTTTCCAGAAACATAAGTTGAAGTAACTTGCGTAAAATAGACCAAATGTGTACATTTCACCAATATACATATGCTGTTGTCTATATGTCTAGAACCTATTTGTGTATTTCCCATGAATATACGGATGTAGAAATGGATGGATATTTGCGCATTTACTTGAGTGGTCAAACACTATGTAAATTCAGTGCTTTTACCTTCGTGCAATCGGTCGTTTTCTTTACTGAATATGCTGATTCCCAGCTTATGATTTTCTTTCAATTCCCAACACATCTACTGTCACGTTCAAAACTATTCATACCCATAGCTGGTTTAATATTAAAATCATTTTGTTCAGTCTGACAGCTTCTTTGAAAGATGAAGAGAAAAGCATCTGTCAAAAGTCAATGAAAACATGTGATGAAACAGATTGGATAGTCAGATGGTTTGGCCAGTTCCAAACATTTAATGTTTTTATCAGTTAGAAGAAACATGTTAAAATTAAAAAAATACTTTAAACCCAAATCTGCTGGGTGAATAAATCCTTTTGAGTTTAATCGTATTTTTATAACATACTACATTAATGTTTGCTTCATAAAACTAGATAGGGCATGATTTTTCTGAAATCGTTGTGACTGTCCTGAATAGTCCTGGGCTGGTATGCATCAAGGTGTGCCAAGGCTTTAATACGTTACTGTTTCAAAACCACTGATATTTACCATCATTGTGGTTCATTCACCCAAGGTTACTCTGATTATATAGAACATAGTGATGCAGCACAGCCCCTCCCCCACATATTGCTACACAGCTAGTCATCTGGATGACTAGCCCTTGCTTACAAGGAAGTCTAATTTGGCTGTTTGGAAATATTCTGGTGTGAAAAATAGAGATAGTCATGGTGTGGAAACTAATGAAGCGCCACACATCACCACACTACACTTATTCAGGTATGCTGTTTTAAAACTACAGATGGCAATCTAGGAACATGTCTGCTAAGCAGTCGACTGCATGGCTTTAGCTCCAGACAACCTGACTGATTACCCGGCTAACATCTGGTTGTTATATTTGGGGTTCTCTGTAAAGAGCAGAAGGGCAAAGCACTATGTTGTTTTGCACAATAGGAGAGTTGCTACTTTGCTATTTTATCTATCAGAATCAAAATACCAATAAATAAATGTGATTAAGATATTTATGAACTTGTTTTATTTTAGCAGCAGTAGGAATAATTGGTGCTCATCTGTTTTAAATAAAATCAATTACATAATTTTACAAGTTTCATTTCAACTTTTTCTCTAAGTATTTGTGTTACCATTATGTTTAACTGAAAGTCATCATATCTGTCCATGTCTACATATGACACTTTCTTGAAGTTTTAGTTCTTGAGTTATGATTTAATTTATTTTCCCTTCATATCTAGATATATATGTTAGCGTGTTAACTTTTAAAGTAGAAGCGTGTTTTTTTCTGAGATCCTTGTGTCTGTCTGAGCATCCTGTCTCTTGAGCTTGAGTTTTTCTAGCAGATAACAGCCTTAACCCTTATGATCTTATCTTCTAACGCAAAACGTATGGCTCAGACTGCTTTTCCTCTTCTTGAAACCCCCTCTCTATTGTGCAGGTCAAACAATGACCTTTTCCCTGTCGCAGGACTGTCAACACAAAACTATTGAGGAACTTCCTTTCCATTCCCTCATTCAGTTTGGGAGGAGTGAGTCTTAACTATCAGCAGATATTTTACTGTAAAATCTATCTTCACCCCTGCCAGGTAGTTCTGATGTCATTCGCTGAGCTTATAGAGACATCACAAAAGCTCTGAACTAACATAATTCCTTGAAGGATTTTTAGCCTTGTAAACATTTAGAAGGACGGATACTTCTACTACAAGTGGTTCTGACAGATTTTGCTGTGCCTTTGTGCAAATCACAAGACATTCTCTTTAAACTTTACCCTTGTGTTCAGCTGATTTGATCAGCCACAGAAAGAAAGCTTCCTTTCAAAGCAAGAAAAATTTTTTATTTCCACATTAGACAAGTGCTCGTGGAAGCACTTAAGCAGCTCACTCACATGGCTTAAAGTCACACAGCCAGTTTCACATCTACAATCCTGTTTCACAGCATTTCTTCTCTACGTCTGCAGATGTAAATGAACATAGCATACTTATTATATGGTTTGACTCGGACTAACAGCTCCGTGTATTGCTGTAGGTCAGCTTTAAGTGCTGAAATGGATGCAGCGGAGTTTGGGTCAAGCACTTCGTCAACCAGTCGTGTTGGTTAGTTTGCAACACTGTTCCTACTCTAAAATGACAGGAGATTAATCTCAGCTCTCCCCCTGTCCTCCATCATGTTATCTTTCAGTCTGTTTTTGTTGCTGACTGAATGCATAATGTTTCTGCTTCAAAAACCTTGTTTGCTGTGAGAAGAAGTAAGCAATACGGTGTGTTTCAACCTCAGTAGGCAAACGTTTTATGATCTCCCCCTGCTCTGTAGATTGTGGGGAATTTTGCTGTAATAAATTTTTTTAACTCTCAATAAAATAACACTGTGCCATTAAAGGTGACATTATTTTACACAAGTTTAACTCCCTTAATTGTTTGAGGTCATCAATTCGGCTTGCACAGATGGAAGCGATTGTCAATCATGTTGATAACGCTGAATATAAAAAGCCAGTTGTGTGTTTTTTTGTCTCTTGTCAGAACCTGTTGATGCTCAGAATAAATGGTGCGGGCCCTGCATTTACTAAAGCTTCTCTAGAGAGTTGTCAAGCATTTACCTATGATGAATCGTTGGTGGTTTCCTGTCAGATGATCATTTTGATCATAAATCACCATACCTGATCTATATGCATAGTTTTAACATAGATGACGTGTAATTACTTATGTATAAGTCAAATAAATCATATGCATGATCATGTAAGATCCCTTCTGTAAAACTGCTGTTGAGTGCAGGAACTCAGACCAAACTTGATCATAGTTCTCACTTAGCTGCTTTACATGGCATTATAATTTTATACAAAATAGGTAGAAAGAATAAATAGAATGCCACTTCTATGACAAGAAAGTATTTCATCTGTTGCTCAAGTTTTATGATTAGAAATTGGAAATAGGGATGGGCGATATTGACTGACTGGAAATTGGATCCCAATATGTTGTGGTATGTATTTTGTGGTATTTTCAACTGAATAATATATATTTGAATATGGGTCAATGACATGACATGCATATTTTTGTGTCCGAGTGTATTTTTGCTTTTTAAAAATAATGTGATCAATGCAATACATGCATCATTTTATTCTATAAAACCTACCTAGCTATAATACATTTTCAGCACATTCCAGTAATGCATATTTTTTAATGTTTTGAAATCTCAAACCCCCCAAATTGTCAGGTGGTACAACCGTCCGAGCATATGAAGAGACTAAGAAAACTTTAAAAAATGGTATTTTAATGATTAGAAAATCAAAATAAATCATCATGGCATGATTTTATGTTTAAAATCTTTCAAATAAGCCAATAGTCATGAATACTAATAGTTTAAAGCTTTTGAGATCACCTAAGAACTTTTGTCCAACAATTTGTGTGCCCTAAAATGTCAGGGTGGCACAACTGTAAAAGCATGAATTTTATTGTGTACTAAAGAGGAAGTAACAGCAAACAGGATGTTCCATCAGCCAAAGGACCCCCAGTAGATTTTATTGCTGAATGAAAAGGTTTGTAAATCTTTATCAAATATAGATCAAATACTTTTTTTCCAAGTCATAGGTAGACTGGTACACTTTCAGTGTCATGTGATACAGCCAATGTAAAACTAGGAATATGTTATTTTTCATAAAAGTCTTGAATTTAAGTACACGAGAATGTCACCTGGCATCAATGGATAAAATCTGTGTCAGAGGGCCCGAAGACCTACATACATTTTGTCAAAGAGGAACAAACTGGAACATGTGCTGAACTGTTGAACATTTTCAATCACAAGCTCGACAGCCTGGCCAAACACCACTACAACTGGTTGCACCAAGCCAAAGAATGCAGAGCTCTAAAGGAAAGCCTCAGAGAAGATGAAGTTGTCCTTCATGTGGATTTTTCAGAGAACTTCTCTTGCAAACTCAATCGTGAGGTGCAAGCTTTTCATTTTGGTGGGAGTCAGAAGCAGGCCACAGTCCATACATGTTTGGCTTATACAGCAGCTGGCTCACAGTCCTATGCTACCATCGCTGCATCCCTTCGGCATGATGAGAGGGCTGTGTGGGCTCACTTGGAGCCAGTGCTAAAGGATGTGATGGAAAATTGCAATCCATCTCCCACAACTTTACATGTGATGAGTGATGGTCCTGTCACTCAGTACCGCAATAAAAAAAACTTTTATTTGCTCCGCACCATCCTCTTCCTCTCAGGTTTCCAACAGGTGACCTGGAATTTCTCTGAGAAGTCCCACGGAAAAGGGGTGCAGATGTACAGACCCCAGAAGATGTTTACAGCCTCCTAACGGAACGAAAATCTGACATCAGATTATTCTGGGTTAGTGAGGAGGACATCAGAAGGTTTGATGAAGCAGTCCCTGAAGTTCTGCGCCCTGTAAAGGGAACTATGACGTTGCACCTGGTCATCTCCACTGACCTTGGGAAGATCATGCACAGGGAGATCTCCTGCTTCTGCAGCAGACCACATACATGCCAATGCCACAATACTACAACCGTCAATTTACAAATATCTAGTACCCTGGCCAGTGCCCAAGATGACAGCGATCTGAATGGGAAGTTCATTGTGGTGAAGTATGAGGGTCAGCCGTTCGTGGGACAAGTACTTCAGGTACTTGGTGATGAGATAGAAGTGAGCCACATGCAGCAGTTGGAACAAAAAAATAAGTTCATATGGCCCCATCCTGCTGATATAGTTTTTTACTACACAACCAATGTCCTAAAAGTGATCTCAGAGCCAGAACCTCTTAATTCACAGCACACACAGTTAACTCATGCAGACTGGGACTGCTTCAGTACACACACCTGAAATGGGGTATTTACCCTTACCACTGTTGAACAAAGGTTTCAAAACGTTTTAAACTATTTGTTAATCCTAACTGTTCATTCTAAGGTCAATTGTTTTTATTTAGTATGTGGTTAGTGTTGCATCCTAGTTGCTCAGAATTTACAGTTTTAAAACATGGCATACGTTTGATGAATTCCATTAAGATGTATTAAATCTTACTTTTCAATGGATTTAATCTCATGTTTCTATCATCTGTTAGACTGTTGACTAATGCATTTTTTTTTATTTCAAATGAATTAAAATGAAATTAAAACGCCTATTTCTTGTCTTTACTATTTTAGTCAGGTGGTGCAACTGATAATTGTCAGGTGGTGCGACCAGGTGAAATATCATTTTAAACCAGTAAATAAGGTTAAAGTCAACACATGGTAGACAACCATGATGGGAATTGCTATTTTATTAATTTGACTAATTTGTATATTTATAAATTACTTTTCTTTCTTTAAATGGAAAATCGGATGCTAGAAAAAAGGAAAATATTTGACCATTATAATGCAATAATCCTAAATTATTGTACATACAAAACACAACCACAAAATGATAATGTGTTGCTCCCTGTAGACACTCTCAGGGATATTTGCTAAAGATTTGACTTAGAATAAATTATAAAAAAAATATATATATTTTTGTAAATAATCGGTTGCACCACCTGACATTTTTTATGCACAAAGGTTACAAATACAGTAAAAAATTTAATTTAAACATTTTGAAATTTGATTAATCAAATGTTACTCGTTTAAATACATTGTTGTGGATTCAAAAATATGCCTGACATCCATTTTGAAAATACTTAAAATATGTTGATTTTTATTAATGCACTCATGGAACCAGCTGTGGAAAAAATAGTTCAAACAGCAAAAGTAACAATCCCAACCATGCTATCGTTTTCACTGTAAATCACATTTCTTATTATAATTTTTTTTTTCCAGGTTCCTAGTTGGAAAGAACCAGTTTGTCACAGATCACAAACAATTTTTTATTTTGCATGTTCTCCTGAATATTCCAATTCTGGTAATCACTTCCAGATTAATTTATGTTCATGCAGCAATCAATTTGTTAGTCCCATTTCAAAGACTGAATGTGCCCACGGAGAATGATCATTCAGAAATGGAACAGTCTACTGTTTGTACAAAGCTTTTAATTATGCTCTTTTACAACAGACGCTCTGTAGAGTATTTTTATGTATTTTTTATCATGATTTTAAAACTTTGACATTATTAAAAAAAATATTTCCAAATTTCTACTCAGTATTTTATACTTTAGTCACCCATAACAGTAACACCAATATTTGCCCTGGTGAAAAATGATGGTCACTCAGCCATCTGCAGTCTTATGAATAAAAGTTATTGAAGTCACTTGGTGAATATTTTCAGCCCATACTGCCAGAACACTGTTTCAGGCAGTGGTGGATCTAGGATTGTTACAGTTCAGGCCCCACATTTAAGCAAAAGGGAGTCTCCAAAGAAACTAGAAACTGTGAGCTAACTGGTTGATAGCTACCCTATTGTTGTGCTGCCACACATTTCAAGCGGATTTGTTGATTCTTTGCTTATTAATACCCTCTACTATGCATGGTGGTAACATTTTCCCCATCAGATATAAAAAATGTATCAATTTATATATTTAATAATCAAAGAAATCTTCAGAGAACCACGGTTTGTCACTTTTAGTCATCTGTAAACTAACTTAAAGGGAGGCTATTCTGGTTTCAGCAGGGCCGTGGCGTTTTGGCCCCATGTATGCTTCAGCTCATGGGTTCTAGAGAAGAGAAAACCTCTTTGGTGGTCCTCTTGTTTCTGTAGTTTACCAGTTTTGAACTCCTACTTTAAGACAGTGGTAAACAAAAGCACAATGTCCAGACTCCTGTGTCAGAGGTCGACTCTGTGACACAGATTTTTTAGCCCTCCCGGTGCAGCTAAGAGGGACATAACTCTGTTTTCCGCATGCCTGCCTCTGCAGCTGTGCATGCTTATATCTGGGTTACACTGAAAGCCTCCTCTCTTCCACACAGAGAAAATATGCTGTGATTAGCCTGAAAAAAGGGAAATGAACTGAGCTACTTTGTGGTAGCATGACAGACCATGAGGTGGTGTAATTGTGGCTGTAACAGCTGCTGAAAGTGCTCTCTGTCAGCAGAATTTGTGAGAATATCATGAGCAATCATCTGAACTTTTTCACTTCAGATGGGAACATGTGCCTTCACACTTCACATTTAGCGATCATGTGTTGTGAACGCCAAAGGCTGAAGTTTTGTAAAAAATAAAAAATAAATAAAAATATGCCGCTGATCTGCTAATAACGTTCAATTTAGTCAGTGATTATTTAACAAAGCTGTTTTTTCCAGAGTTACAGAAGCCGTCTTAGGGATCAGTGTGAGTGCCTGTGTGCTGTCCTCTGCCAGTGAGTTCTAATGTCTGGAGAGAGTTGAGAATTTGCAGAGATTTTCACTCTTCCTTTCCCCGTTGCCTTTTTGGCTGCCAGTGAGCTTTTCAGTGGTTTTAAAAACCTTGAAGTCAGGTTGCTGATCAGCAGAAATAGGCGAGCAGGTCAACCAGAAAAGCCAAACACAGGAAAAAAAAAAGGAAACTTCATTATAAGGATGCTATTGTGTCCAATTCTGCTGCATTCTTTGGGTTAAAACGGCTCCTGTCTGGAAAGCTCTGATGAATGATGTTAAGGAGACTTTGATAAATGTAAAGCAGATTTTAATTTGTTATATAGTCAGATATTATTGAGTGAAATTCTGATTATGTACATACCTGCGTATTTTCTGAATGACAGCAAAGCTCTCGGAATCGATGCCAGATGTTTACGCCCCTCTCTCACCTTCTGCTCTGATGGATGGGGTAAATATTAACACATTCCTAAGTGAGGTGAGCGAAGAGGACTGTGTATCAGATGATCTGTCAAATGTGACAGGGCCAAGGACATGTGGACAGTCTTTGGAAGATATTTAACCAAACGGACTTTCTGACACACATACTGATAAAAAAGACATACATTTTAACCATCGCTGCCTCTCAAGGACGAACAAACACAAAGAGTTTGTTTATTCCAGGCAGCAGTGGTATAAAGCTACTATCATAGTTCCGCGTGACATTGATTGGTTTCTTTTTTATTACAAATTACTTTTACAGTAAAAGAATTCAGCTGTAGGCTGTTTTTTCTGCCAACGTTTAGGACAGGAAAAAAATCAAAGGCTAAATCTCAAAGTTTGCAACACTTTGATGGATGGATACTTTTAAGTCTAGAAACAATCTATTGTCTATATCCATCCATCCATCCATCCATCCATCCATCCATACATACATACATACATACATACATACATCTATTATCTATACCCATCCATCCTATACAGGGTTTTGTGTGTGTGTGTGGGGGGGGGGGGGCTAGTGCCTATCTCCAGCAGTCACGGGGCGAAAGGTCACCCTGGTCAGGTCACCAGACCATCGCAGGGCAACCTAAAAGTATGTGTTTTATATATAGAAAACCCAGTGACACAATGAAATTAATGTTTTAGAGGCAAGACAGCAAGAGGAGTTGGTGAGAGAAAAGTTGAACCTGGGCCAGCTTTATTGTGTGCTACAAGGTATATCCAACCTACCTACTATAAGACATGATGCTCCTGATTGTGTCCTTTTCAAGGTACAAATGTAGTGATTCACTATCAGGATTTTACTGATTGATAGTGATATTTTATTGGGTGATAGTGATTTCTGAGTTTCTTTAAGGGCCAGATGTTGGCCAACTGCAATTTGTGTTGACTGAACAACAGAGAAGCAAATCTGTGGAAACTTTGTTTTAATGCTATAATAAATAGATAACAACAAATAGGGAAATTTCTTTTAAAGTAGCCTCCCGTTAGAAATCAGAATTAGTTTCCCCCTGGTCGTCTCTGTTTGGTGATTGGCAGCTTAAGATAGAAAAATCACTCTCCCCCCATTTATTAAATACATCAAAATTAAAAATTCCCAACACTTTCAGTCTATTAACACTTTAACCCACTATGTATGCTTTGTTTCATAAAATTATTTTTTGCATAGGTGGTGATACTATCGTAATTCCTTCGTTTTCTTTTAGATTCAAATCTTCTTACTGTATAAAGGAACCTGCAGCACATTATTATACTTTTCTATGTTGTACTTGATAGACTAAATAGATCACAGTCGGTCAAAATCAGAGCTAGGAGGTCAGACCTCAAAGAATCATGTTAGTTTTCCCTTGAAAATCAGTACTGGTCAGGAAAAAGCCTGATTGCTGCATCTGTATTTGTTTTTATTAAATGCACATTGTGTTTTTTTCATAGTTGCAAACAAAAAAGTGTATCAGTTTAAAGTAAAGCACCTATATACTCTGCCAGATACAGCTACACATGATCCTGATAAAACCATCGGAACCACATTTAAAAACCTTTTTCATCTGCTTTCCGGTTCAGTTTTTGTGGTTTGTTACTTTCTGCTATCAGAGCTGTTAACAGTTGTAAAACACTCTGTCATTGAGGGTATTAGCTGCTTGGCAGATTGGTTGTTTTGCCTCCCTAAAAGCCTGTTCTTCCGTCACCACAAAAGACATTTGTGAGACAATGTCTCACCGAACTGATTTTCACACTGAACCTTTTGTGCATGTTACTTGATGATGTATTTGATTGCTCAAATATCAACATTTCCAGAAAGGTGACATAGTAATCTGGCATTTCATCATGTGTGACTCAACTTGTCTGAGTAGAGAAAGTTGTTGGAAAATGAAACATTCTCCTAGAACAGAAGTGAACAGATGTTCCTATCCTTAAAAATGTTTCTGTGACAGCCACTGCCAGAAAGAGCAGCAGAAATACTTTTAATACCATATTGTACCATATTGACTGGCAGCTCAGTCCCCAAGACGGTGATCCGGATCACTCCAAGATCTAATCAATAGATCCTGGTCCCACTGCGGTCATTTCCTGAACATTTCCATCTATAATATTTGGAGTTATGGTGCAGACAAACAAACTAACAAAGCCTGGCAAAAGCATATCCTCCTTGGCAGAGGTAACAAAAGCACAGACTAGTTACATGACTTCTGCCCACTTTTTGCGTCATGTCCTGTCTAAGAAATGTCCTGCTTATCCACTAAATGGAATAGAACTGTAGTACAAACACGGATAATCTTCTTGTTGTGTCCTTTAGAAGAAAAACACACAACTGTGAAAGAAAAGGAACATATTGAAAAAGAACAACACAGCAAGGTCAAAAAGACCACACTTGAACATGAAGTAGATGATCTGTACACAAAACAAAAAAGATATTTGAAGGTAGAATGCTGTAATCAGCAACAAAAGCTTCTCTGTGAAAGTAGGTTTTGCCATGTAGCTTTAGGCAGTTGTCAGTCAGCTTGACTTTGGCTCAGAAATCGCAGGAGAAACTTTCTCTTAAATTTGGTTGAATGCACTTTAAAGGTACTGTGGAGGTTTCTCTAAAGTTCTTGTTTACAGCCAGTGATTTTGTGTAGGAAGATGGTATCAGCCCTCAGGAAGTCAGTTGGCTAACGCCTTGGTGTTTACAATGCAGGGTCCATCTAGGGTCTCTGTGACCCAATTCTCTTGTTGTGCCTTAATGAGTTACAGAAAACTGAAAAGGATGAATTTACACATACGAAGGTTACTTTTAAATGAATCCATAGGAATAAATTAGTAAAAGAGGCTAATTAACACCTTTACTTCAAAATTTTTTATTTTTTATCTACCAAAGTAGATTTTAAAATGGAAGACTTTTTTTCTGCCCTTTCCTGGTGCTTTGTTTTATTTAAATTTACTCAAAGTTTCTGTGGTTCCTGGAGAATATGATGAGCTGGAGGTTAGTGTGCTGCACCGAACAACATCAGTCTTTGTGTTTTAATGAAAAAATTATGCATGTTGTGCCCTTCCAGCTCAGTCCACAGTCACAGGAAATAGCTGACAGCAGGAATGCTCATTCTCTCTCCTCATCTGTCTCTTTAGGAATCAGCTTCAGCCCTGGTTGGCTTGCTCCTTCATACAACAACTTCCTGTAAACAAGTCCTGCTGCCAAGCAGCCTCCTATCATCCACCTCTGAACTCTGGGGGTCTCAGTTTGACCCCCTTTTGCATCAGAACAATTGCTTTGAGCCCACTTGTAAAAGGGTCCAAGTTGTGGTTTCAGGAGCATTGGCCTTTGGTTTGAGGGGAGGATTTAAGTTTCTTTTGGTCTGATGTGAGATAAGGTCCAGGAAATGTTTCCTCCAAGGAACATGTCTTTACATTGTTTATGGTTTATTTGTTCTAAGGACCTCAGTTGGTATGAAAAAGAGGATGCTGGGCTGCAGGGAAACAGTTGACTGACAGTTGATCAGAAAAGACTCAACATGAACAAACATATGCCATCCTTTGTTTTTCTTGCTTAAGTGGCAATCCTAAGCAAACATTGCGCTGATGATTTATATGCTTAGCTGATGTATTAACAGCTGTCTTATTGCAGATGTACCTGTATTGTGAATGTATTTTTTAAATGCAACAAGATGGTAAACTGAAGAACAAACATGTGTCAGCCCTAGTTCTTACAGTGAGAACTGATAATAAGTTCAGCTTGAATGACACTTTATCCAACCATCTGTACCTATCAGCAGCGTTGGCTAGCACAGAGGTTCCCAAACTTTTCAGTTTCTGGTCCAAAAATTTACATCAACAATGAGCTGTGACCCTGACTAGAACTCGCTGAGGAATATAAACTTTTCAAATAAGTTGATTAAATAACGCTGTAATGACAACACTGACAGCTTAAGCAAACAATATATAATTTTTAAAATCAGTTTAAGATAAATGTCTACATTTGTTGCCATGAGTGTAATTGTGGATTTTTAAAATTATTTATTTGTATTTTTTTTAAATAGACCCATGTTATACCGTGTATACCTGTTTTATCTTGTGTTGTTTATGTTGATGCCTGAAACTTTGTTATTTTTATGTAATTTTAGGTAGATCATAAACTAGTCAGAATTCTCTGGTTCTTTATTTATTGCGTTTTCTCAATAATTGTCAATTTCTGATTCAGAAACTATGCAGTTTTCCCAGAAATAGAAAAGAAAAATGCCTGCATTCTCATAATTTGTAAGTGTAAAATGATTTAGGTTCTCTATCTGTGTGCATCATGTGTCAAAAATCTGGTTATAATAAATTAGCTAAAGAGATCTCTTCACTCCTTTTTTATCAGATAATTTTTTTGTTTATTAGCGCAGCCAGTCCGTGTGTGTAGTTTTTAATATTTGTTTATCTGAATTTTAGGTATCAAACTAATATCCACATGAATGCCTGGATAAAAAGTTAACAAGCTAAACTTCTATACTTTTCAGATTACCTGTGTCAGGGGTCTTGATGTTATGGCTGATACATATCTTAAAATAGTCATGTTATATAATTAACCGTTATGATAGCATTACCCAAATGGTTCTATATTTTTACAGTACTGACCCTTCAATATTTCTACCAACTATGTGATGATTTTGATACTAAATATTGTTAAAAGGCTGGTTTATGATTATTCTAGCTTTGTTTGTATGGAACTTATTATGTAATCTGTTTGGTGATGGTTATCTTTACCGGACACATGTATTATACCAGATGTTGAGCAATTGCTTAGGGCTTTTTTAGAGCTGCTTCACTTGTGAAATCCAACAGCCCACCTTGGATCTCAACAATATGTGTTTCAATCTGTGATTCAGAGATGTTTGCTTTGATTTGAAACTAGGTATGTAACGATTCACTCAAGGCCACGATTCGATTCAATTCCCGATTTTAAGTTCACGATTCCGATTCTTTACGATTTTTCACAACAAAATGAATTTCAGTTATTTTATGGCCAAATAAATTCTTTATTTTTACAACTGCCCTTTTGTCCTTGTTTGAAATTGTAACTTTCTATTTTCCTACTAATAAAACTTAACACTGAACAAAGTAATACCGGTAATTATAGATAATATGGAATTGATCACAAATCTTTTTATGATCAAAAAAATGTTGGCTTAAAGACGGGACTTATTATCATACAGTGTTAGTGAAAATTGAACAAATCTCACAACAGAATACTTATAAAAAGGGAATAAGCACATTTGGCATCATGGCATGTTTTTCTTCAGAAAGATGAGCAAGTCAACATTTTCAGGCAAAAGCTGTGATCTTTGCAAAGTCTCTGCTGCAGGTGTGAAGCACTCTGTTCTGCTCTTCCATCACTTGTGTTCTCCACACGTAAGCTAGTCTATAGACAGCAGTAAAACATAAGAAGTATTGCAAATCAATATTTCAATTAAAGCAAAACAGGCAAAAATAGGATTCATTTTTGCATTTGCTTTCATTGAATATGAATTAGCCTACTAATTGTTATTTAAAGCCAAGAACATTATACAGCATTAGAAATATCAAAAAAAGAATATAGTTAATACCTGGTTATGTAGCTACACAGCTTTATCCTTCAGCCTGTGGAACATCCTGACGCTGGTTTTCCTCTAAATGAGGAAGGGTGCAAAATCTGGGGTCAACTGCAGTGCACTGTAGCAGGTAGTCGTATTCCTGGGCATATCTGTCAGACATATTGCTCAGGATAGCGGTCTTCATAGAGGTCACTGTGGCTGAGTCTTCTTCATTATGCTCCATGCTCTTCTCAATCGTGCTTCAGGGGCAGTTAGAGGGAGACAGTGGGGTTGTGTTTATCACTGAGCACAGTGGTGCTGTTTTTAGAGGTTTTAGCAGTTTCACAACGTCCTCGGCATCATGAATGTCATAATTTTTCAGTGTGCCGATTTCCTGAGCATTTTGTCTAATGTCTGTGCTGAGCAGGGCAGCTGCCACGGTGAAAAAAGCTGACAATGCGCCTGATTCGACCTAAAAGATGATAGACACGAGGCACAGCCAGACCCGCTTGGGTGGCCATGTTTAGCGTATGGGCGAAACACTTGATATGCGGCCCCAGCCCAGCTTCTCTTACAGCAACATGCATGTTCCTTGCGTTATCAGCGACAACAGCAATGCTATGCTTTGGTCTTTCCAGCTTCCATTCTGCAACAGCATCTGTCAGTGCATGCCCAATGTTTGTCTCACTGTGTGTTTCAAACAGGGTGCGTTTGCAGCACAAGGATGACCATTTCCCACGCTATGGTGATAACATGAGCAGTAATTGTCACGTTACTTTGCGTTGCCCTTGATGTCCATCCGTCGGTAGTGATTGCTTACATTATTAGAGTTTCCAAGTGCCTCAACAACATTAGCTTTGACTTGCCTGTAAAGTTTAGGCATCACCGTCTTGCTGAAGTGTGGACGTGATGGAATGGAGTACTTCAGCTCAATAGTTTTAATCATTTGTTGAAATCCTTTACTTTCTACAGTTGAAATGGCCTCATGTCTTTTGCAATATAAACAGTGATGGACCTTGTAATCGCTTGAGCCCTTGGACTGGTGTGGGAGAGAGGAGTTGCAAATATGTTTGCTAGTGTGGTTTGCCCCTTTGTTCTTCGCTCCTGCGTTGGTGTCTGTGGCAACACAAGCATGCTGTGGGGACAACTGAGATGTTGAGACATGTTGGTCGTACTATTTGTGTACGTTAGGAGTCTCTTACAATGCTTACACACAGTTTTTGTCTTGTCGGTATTGGATTGGACCATCCGCCATCTCAAAGTTGCTTGCTGTAGCAATGCTTGCCTCTGTTCTGATTAGCAGCATTTTGGCGCGACTGCAGCTATTTACCAACGCAATACGCAACTACGTCGGGCGCAAGCAAGCGTGCCACATAACGTTCTTGACTACATAATCTTAGTGTACTGGCCATTTTGAATCGATTTTCTTTTTTTCTACAACAATGGATATTTGAACTAGCTGTCTGAGCCTGTCTGCTGAAGGAGGAGCAGCTGCTCTCTGACTCTCTCCAGATCCGTTCACTTCATTTTCTTTTCTGTTTGCTTTTCTTGTTTTCTTTCTTAACCTTTTCTTAGTTACTTTATCTACCCAGGCCCTGGAGTTACTGTATTGGACCGGATCTCTTCTTAGATTACTTTTTTATGGACTTATCAACATGGCTTTTTGCTCAGCTGAGGATTTTGAAAAACTGCTCCACAGAATTGAGGGCAGTGAAAAGAAGCTACGTTGTCTGGAAATTAATTTTGATCTTCACGCTGATTATGGACAAAATGACAAAACTTTACCGTTGAATACAAACAGGGAACAGCCTATCAGCCCGGTGTTACATCGGTCTAACCGTGTCACAGAGACTCCCTACAGGGGCCTGAGCGGCAGAACTCCGCACTCTAATAAAGACTGGCCAGCTTTAAAATGCATCGAATCATCAACCCCAGCCTGTTCTCCGAGGAAGAAAAAACAAAAGAAACTCCGGCACAGAGAAAGCTCTGAACCCAGACCTCCCGCTTCTGCTAAAAGTAAACAAAAGAGGTTTCAGCCAAAAACAAGAGATATTTCTCCACCTGGAATCCCGCTGAAAAACAAATTCGCAGCCTTGAGTTCCCCGAAAGATGACGCAGCCCCCGGGACCAGTCAAAGCCACCAGGAGAAACCCAGCCGCATCAAACGGACACATAAAGTAAGAGCGCCCCCAGCAAAGACTGTTATCATACAAGACGGATCAATTAATGGAATTGAGGCTTTTTGTAGCAAGAACACCAGAGTTTATAGCTGCTACAAAAATACAGTGAGGGAAAAATAAGAAAACCCCCCTCCTCGCTGAGTCTAAGATTTCAGTGATTATCAGCAGCAGGAAACATAAATCGTTAGTCACACGCTCTCATATTAAACAAAATCTAAAATTGATAACCTGTCAGAAGGTTCAGCTGCCCATCATCACAATACTTAAGTTAGCATTATTAAACATTAGATCTCTATCCGGGAAGTCTTTTCTTATCAATGACTTCATCACTGAGCATAATTTACATGCCCTTTTTTTACCAGACACTTGGCTAGATGAAAATAACGAAACAAGTGCATTAATAGAATCTACAACTCCAAATTATAATTTCTTAAGCGAGAGCAGAAAAAACAGACGAGCTGGAGGTGTAGCCACCATTTTTCACAACTCATTGAACTTTAAAAAGGTAACTCTGGGCACGTTTGATTCTTTTGAATACCTAGCTACCCAGATAAATGAGCCTAACAATGCTTTATTTCTAAGTTTATATAAACCACCGAAACTTAACTCTAACTTCTTTAATGATTTTAATGACCTTCTTTCTGTAATATGTATCGACTATGACCAACTAATCATTGTGGGGGATTTTAACATCTATACCGACAACCCCCAAGATAGACAAGCAAAAACATTAGATGATACTCTCCACAACTTCGGCCTGATCCAGCATGTCAAACAACCAACACACAATAAAGGACACACTCTGGACTTAATTATTAGCAAGGGTTTAAATATTTCCAACATCTCTGTAATTAATATTGCGTTATCTGACCATTTCTGTATTTTCTTTGAAAGTACCATCTCTGCTAAATTATCCAGCCACAGTAAGACCACTATAAAAAAGCGTTTTCTAGGGGACAGCTCAGTTGAAACTTTTAAACGTATTTACCCTTCCACCACATCCCCCTCATCTCCCAAATCAAACTCAGTAAATAAGCTGGTAGATAATTTCATGGCGAAAATCTCAGACATCATGGATTCCATTGCTCCAACTAAAGTGAAAGTAGTCTCAGGTAGAAAGAAGTCTCCGTGGGCAAGTAATCCACTGGTACGTAGTGAAAAAAGATAGCGTCGACGCGCTGAGAGAAAATGGCGGAAAACTCGACTCCAGGTTCACTGTGAGATCTACAAAGAGAGACTGAATAGATATCAGCTAACTATAAAAGATGCTAGGGAATCGTTCTTTTCTGAAATCATCAACAGAAACATTAATAATGCATAGACCCTTTTTGCAACAGTGGAAAGACTAACTAATCCTTTAGTGACAGTAGCCCCTGAACTAAACTCTACCAGGGCCTTCAATGAATTTGCCAACTTTTTCACTGAAAAGCTTCTAACAATTAGACGGTCAATCTGTACCTCAATTTCGAACCCACAACCAGGTGGCATCCCCAATCAACAAAAATGTAGAGAAAATGTCTGAATTCCACGAATTAAACCAGAACAGCCTTGAAAAAATCATTATCCAATTAAGCTCCTCCTCCTGCTGTCTTGATATCCTACCCACAGCTTTTCTAAAGAAAGTTCTTCCTGTTATTGGGTCTGATCTTGTTCAAATAGTGAACTCATCACTGCTGTCAGGTGTCTTCCCTCAGGCTTTAAAAACGGCAGTTATTAAACCACTGCTAAAGAAGAAAAATCTGGACAACACGTTAATGCAGAACTACAGGCCGATCTCTAATCTTCCATTCATCAGTAAGATTATTGAAAAAGCCCTGTTTCAGCAGTTGAATAGCTTCATAACAATGACAAACCGTTTTGATGTTTTTCAGTCTGGTTTCCGTGCTCACCACAGCACCGAGACTGCCCTCGTCAAAGTATTCAATGACATCCACATAAATACAGACTGTGGAAGAACCACAGTGCTGGTTCTGTTGGACCTCAGTGCAGCATTTGACACTGTTGATCATGATATTTTATTGGAACGACTGGAGAGCTGGGTCGGACTCTCTGGTACACTACTTGGCTGGTTCAAATCTTACCTAAAGAACAGGGACTTCTATGTTTCAATAGGAAACTTTTCATCAGAACGAACAGAAATCACATGTGGGGTGCCCCAGGGCGCATCCTGGGGCACCTCTTATTTAATATCTACATGCTCCCACTAGGCAAGATTATAGCAACCAATAACATTAGCTACCATAACTACACGGATGACACTCAGCTCTACATTACAATGTCATCAGGTGACTCTGAACCCATTCAAACCCTAAATCAATGCATTGACCAAATAAATGGATGGATGTGCCATAACTTTCTCCAGCTGAATAGAAACAAAACTGAAGTGATTATTTTTGGACCCAAGGAGGAACGATCAAGAGTCAGCGCACAGCTTAAATTAATACAGCTAGAAACTACTGATCAGGCTCGAAACCTAGGTGTAGTAATGGACTCAGACCTGAACCTCCAGGGTCACATAAAGGCAATAACAAGGTCAGCGTTCTATCACCTGAAGAACATCTCTCGGATTAAACGACTGATGTTGCAACACGACCTAGAAAAACTCATCCATGCGTTTATCTTTAGTCGGATTGATTACTGCAACAGCCTCTTCACAGGTCTGCCTAAAAAGTCAATCAGACAGCTGCAGCTGATCCAGAACGCTGCCGCTCGCATCCTCACTAGAACCAGGAATGTAGAGCACATCACCCCAGTTCTAAAGTCCTTACACTGGCTCCCTGTAGCTCAGAGAATAGACTTCAAAATACTCCTACTAGTTCATAAATCATTACATGGCTTAGCACCAAAATATGTTGAAGACCTGTTGTCATGGTACCAACCACCAAGACCACTCAGGTCCTCCAACTCTAGCCTACTAAACGTCCCTAGACTCAGAACTAAACATGGAGAAGCAGCTTTCAGTTTCTATGCTCCCCTTATCTGGAACAGACTTCCTGAAGAGTGTAGAGCTGCTGAAACTCTGAACTGCTTTAAATCGAGACTAAAAACCCATCTGTTTAGAATTGCCTTCGAGTAAATGCTTGATGTCATATGTATGAAATGTGTTCATGCTCTCTTGCTTTTTTTTAAAATCTCTCTCTTGCTTTATTGTGTATCATGTGTAATGTGTGTTTCTTTTACTTTTAATTTCCATTGTTTTTTTGTTTTTTAAATCACCAAATCATGTAAAGCACCTAGAATTGCCTTGCTGTTGAAAGTGTGCTATACAAATAAAATTGCCTTGCCTTGCCTTGCCTAGTTTGCACCAATTTTAAATCGTCCCTATAGATGTAAGCTAAAATCAGCTTCCAGTAATTTTTCAGTCAATCTCTGAGTTCTCATTGGAGGGATAATGAGTTTACCTGTTCAGACACCTGAAATTCTGTGTTTGGTCCTGAGTCCTGGCTTGGGTTCAGAGGAATCTTGATCACCTGGTTTTTTCGATGGGAACAAGGATTAAAGCTTGTTTTTATCAAACTTATCAGATCTTGTTTACTTTTTAGCTGTAACTCTATGCTATATTTACTCTTCAACAACTATAGTAAAGAACTGAAAGGGTTTGGCGAGTCTGATTTTGCTGACATGCACTGAAAAAATGTATCATGTTCTTGTGTTTGCATGGCAGGTAAGCGGATGGTTTGCAGACAAACATGACCGCCAACAAGAACTCGAAAGCTGTGCCCCGAGCAGGAGGGGGTAAAGCTGCGCGGGACGTCCCTGACAGGTCAGTGACATCTGGGACAGTTTGGCTTGGTCATCTTGCACTTCCAGTCACCTCACTCTGCCTGCCAGTTCATTTTCAACACTGTCTCTCTATCAGGGATCAGTTTGTGATGGATTTTCTTAAAAAAAATTTTTTTTGAACACCTGGGAAAAATAACTAAAGATTGTCAATCATACGAACTGCAAGTGTGATCCTGTTTTGTGGACAAGGGCCCCATCCAACCCTGAACTGTGAGTGCTGAGCTTGTGTTAGCATGTTGAAAGCTGACAGTGTCCTGTTGTAAAGGCAATTGTTATTAACATGTGAATCATATAAGCCAACCCAGAAAGTCTGCAGTTGATTAGAAAGAAACGTTTTTCGTGGTCTGTTGGGTCATTTTGATCAAGAATGGTTATGGAGCGGTTGTTGGTGGTGAATTAACACCACTGCTGTGAGTTTCATTGAGTGGTGGTACTCAGAAAAGGTTAGGGATATTTGTCTTTTGGATGAAATTTCAGGATGAACTTAAAATACACCATAACCTTTACAGCTTAATTAAATTTAAACAGTTTTCCTCATTATGTTTTTATTTACATTTTGACATCATGAGACCGAGACAACATCTAATCAACAGTACCTTGCCATTGCAAGGTTCGAAGAGACGGAAATGGCTACTGAGATTAAAGTGTCACAGAGTGTCATCAGCAGGTTGCAACAGAGATACAAAGACTGGAAGAGTCTCAGAAAGGGATAGAAGTGGACATCATTTAGCCACATCCTACGCTGATGACCGCTTTAATATGTGCTGCGGAACTGACTGATGAATGCCATTCAACTCCAGGCACATTTAAGGGAGGTGAGAGACATCCAAGTGTCAAATCAGACCATTCTAAACCATTAGTGTGGTCTGCGTGCTACATGAGCAGCAAAGGTTCCTGACCACACCAGCAGGCACAGGCATCATCCTCTTGCATGGGCCTGGGAGCATTTACGTTTGACAAGGGACCAGTGGACCTCACTCCTTTTCTCTGATGAAAGTCGATTCACGTTGAGCAGAAATGATGGCCACCGACGATGTTGGAGACGACAAAGAGAGCGCTATAGATCAGCCACTGTTGTCACCAGACAACCCTTTGGTGGTGGTGGTGGTGTTACACTGTAGGCAGGTGTGTCTCGTCAATACAAATCTGCCCTACACTTTTTGAATGGTACAGTGACAAGCCTATACTACATGAATAACATCATTATACCAGTCTTTGTGCCCCTGCATGAACAACACAGGCCTAATTTCAACTTCATGGACGACAATGCTCCAGCTCATCGAGGTCACATCATTAGGGAACGACTGCTGGAGACGGGGGTACTTTGAATGGAGTGGCCTGAACTTTCTCCAGACCTTAATCCCAAAGAAAAGCTGTGGAAAAAGCTTAGTTGCTGTGTTGCTTAGTTGCTTTGTTGCTGTGTAGAGGCTTGTAACTCTATACCCCAGAACCTCAAAGACCTGAGGGCGGCCTTTAAGAAGAGTGAGATGCCTTGCCTCAGCAGACAATAAGTCAAACTGTGAACAGGATGAGATGTTGTTGTCAAGCTGTAATTGATGCTCAAGGGCATATGACACGTTATTGAGACATTAACAATTTTTGTTGTAGCATACCCACCACTGTTATTGGCTTTTGTTTTAACACATTGTTTGAGCTGAGAAAATCCCTATTGCATGCTTCTACTTAAATGCCCAACTTACATTATATAATATCATTGTAGCATGAACGTTTTACGTTTTCCAAAGATTTCACCCAAAAGTCAAATATCCCTAACTTATTTCTGAGTTGTGTATGTACCAGTGAACTTTAAGTATCTTGCAGTAATTGGTTTCTGTAATGTCTGTATTTGTCAGTTTAAAGGGGCTATATGCAACTTTCCCCCCAAAATAAACATAACAATAGCCTTTTTATTTGACCATTTATGACTCAAACATCTCCTGATGAGCATACTGACACCTTGTCAGCTCACAGTGGGTGCACCTATAAGCCTGTATCCAATTTTTTCTATTTTCTGTCGTGTCCGATTTTTTCCCGCGCTGTCTGCGGATGTGACGTCAAGCGTGTTCATGTTAAATGTTTCAGATCACTCTGCCACTACCGGTAGTCAGCACTCGCAAGCAGTTAAATGGATTGTGCAAATACACAGAAGAGACCAAGGACAACTTTGACACAAACAGTAACTCCACATAAGACTAAGAAAGTTGAACCCCTGACAAGTGCCCGAAAAAGATAGAAGATTGAGAGCGACTGGCGCACGAGCGCACGCAACGAGCGCACGCAGCGAGAGCACGCTGCGAGAGCACGCTGCGAGAGCGAGCAGAAAGGAAGAGCAGTTCCGTTTTTGGTCACATGGGGTCAGTCGCGAGTTTAAATTTCAGAAAATTGCATATAGCCCCTTTAATTTTTAACAGGCAAAAACATAAACTTACAGAACTGTGCAAACGTTTTAAACCAGCCCTTATATCTTTATGCTCCTCTTCCTAGGAACTAGACTTTCTTGTTATTTGTCACAGTGGCTTTAATCAATATTTCGTCTGCCTTTCAAACTTTTTTGGGGACTTTTGCTGCTTATGAGCTCATTTAATTTTCAGTACCTGCAACTTTCCTCCTGACCTTTACAATAATGTGCACTATGTGCTTAAAAAAGATAAAAGGGGATAAGTGAAGGACAAAAAATGTGTAAGTTTTACAAAAAACTATACACGGGCTGTACTGTAAACGCTGAAAAGTATTTAAAAGTTATGAAAAAACAGGAACCAGCAGGACCTGACACAGGATGTTATAGGTGTATCATGCTTCAGTTGAGCTCCCCGTCCTAGTCCACTGCTTCTCAACCCTGGTCCTCAGGACCCATTGTTCTGCATGTTTTAGGTGTCTCCCTTCTGCCACACACCTAATGTAAATGAATGGGTGAATAACATAGTTCTGCAGTGCTTGATGGCATGCTGAGGAGGTAATGCTATTATTTGAATCAGGTGTGATGGAACTGAGTGACATTTATAACATGAACCAAACTGAACCAATATTCATAACCAAATTACTGTTAACTTTGACCTTATAGAAAATTATATTAAAGCCAGTAAAGAGTCTCCTTGAAGGAGATGCATTGCGAGTATTTAACTTCTTGTGGCAGGATGAAAACATTTGACATCTTTGGCATGTTTAACATACGAAGCAGGGATGTTGTGATTATGGTCTAATTTCTGTCCCATGGCATCTCTTATGTTATCTTTTAGAAGGAAAACTGGTCCATCCATTCAGTTTAGGTGCTTTTTAATGCCTGTTTGATTAATAGGTCAGAATATGTTGCTTAACAAACGTAGCCCCAAGCTCACCCACGGTTTGCCTGACACAAAAAAGTGCATTCAGACTGTCCTAATATAATAAATGGTCATATCAGCAGAGCCTTACAGGTCCTTATAGGCTCATGCTACACACATAATTATGAGATTTAATGTGCATGACAGACATGACAGAGACACTCTTTGCTGTTGGATGTTTTAACAGATGGAGAACACTTGCTTATTTTGGAGGATCCTCCACAATATGTTCCTCTCAAATATGAAATGAACTCTGGATATTTTTCAGGCAACAATTACACAGATCCTGATGCAGCCTTTTGTGAACTCTGTGATCTCCTGCAATTAAAACATGTACCCAGTGAAGGTTGTTCTTCTGATGGTGTAGTTTAAAGTAAAAGGTTTCAGTTAACCTTAAAAAGTAATGAAAGAAATCCTTTTGGTGCCAAACCACGTGTTAAAACATACTAAACAACTTGTTATAAGGTGTAAGAAATACACATTGCTCATGCTGACTGAACTTTGCAAAGCCCTTAGACAGGAGCTGGATCCCAGTTGTAAACAAATGAAGAAGTGACACCAGCAGTAGCGGTGCTGGCTCTTTGAGCCGTACGCTCTCTCCGTTCTGGTTAGCAACGGGATGTGGCTTGTGGTTTAGCATGCCCTGGAAGCCTGAGTTAAAGCCAGAGGCCAGGCTGTGACTGACGTTCAGCTCTATGTTCAGTACTGTACGTGTGGCCGGCCCAGCTGAAACTGACAAAACTGGGCTTATTATTTCTACAAAGGTTAATCCACATTACCAGGAACCCCTAAGAAAATATGGAGAAAGGAAAGAAATCAGCACATTTCTTTATAAATGTTTCTAATTGTGAGGTCTTCATGTGGCAGCCCACATTTTGTTTTACAGCACTGGAAGTAAATCTTACTAAGCGAAGACTTGGTATGACTGAATAAATCAACATTTGAAAATAAATTAGGTGAAAATCTACCTGTAGGTCTTTTGTCAAATCAGCATTTTAGACTGAGGGCACTCCAGTAGAAGCTAGTGGAGTACCGCCCAAAATATATAAATCATCTGTAATCTTGCTTTAAAAAAACATTACTGTAATCTTTTAAAGTGGCCTTTAGCATAATTTCTTTAGTGTTAGTAAAAGGTGTTTAAAAGATTTTCTTTGAACTTTTGCTGCTTTTGAGTAATTCCTGCAAGACATCCACAGATCAGACTTTACCAGATTACAATTTTCCAATCCAATGAAATCTATAATTTTTTTCTGAGAAAAATGACGCATAAAACTGACAAAATAATATAAAAGTTTATTAAATAGAGGTAATGGCAATTTAATTCCGACATCTTGGTAGTTGATATTGCACTATCTGACCATTTCTCTGTTTTCTTTGAAAGTACCATCTCTGCTAAAATATCTAGCCACAGTGAGATAACTGTAGAAAAAGCGTTTTCTCCGGGACAGTTCAGTTGAAACCTTTAAATGTATTTACACTTCCACCACATCCCCCTCATCTCCCAACTCCAACTCAGTAAATAAGATGGAAGATAATTTCCTCGTGAAAATCTCAGACATCCTTGATTCCATTGCTCCAACTAAAGTGAAAGTAGTCTCAGGTAGAAAGAAGTCTCCATAGACTAGCTATCCACTGGTACGTAGTGAAAAAAGGGAGTGTCCACGAGCCGAGAGAAAATGGCGAAAAACTCGACCCCAGGTTCACTGTGAGATCTACAAAGAGAGACTGAACAGATATCAATAAACTTTAAAAGATGCTAGGGAATCTTTCTTCTCTGAAATCATTAACAGCAACATTAATATTGCACAGACTCTGTTTGCAACAATGGAAAGACTAACTAATCCTCCAGTGAGAGTAGCCCCTGAACTAAATTCTACCAGGGCCTGCAATTAATTTGCCAGCTTTTTCACTGAAAGGATTCTAGCAATTAGACGGTCGGTCTGTACAGCAGCACCGAGCCGACTACCAATGTTATAGCCAGGTAACACAAAAGTTGAAAAAATGTCATAATTCCATGAATTAAACCAAAAAAACCTAGAAGAAATCATTAACCAATTAAGCTTCTCCTCTTGCTGTCTGGATATCCTACCCACAGCTTTCCTTAAGAAAGTTTTCCCTGTCATTGGGTCTGATCTGATGCAAACAGTGAACTCATCCCTCCTGTCAGGTGTCTTCCCCCAGGCATTTAAAAACAGCAGTTATTAAATCACTGCTAAAAAGGAACAACCAGGACAACATGTTAATGCAGAACTACAGGCCAATCTCTAATCTTTCATTCATCAGTAAAATTATTGAAAAAGCTGTTTCAGTAGTTAAATAGCTTTATAATAATGACCAACCGCTTTGATGTTTTTCATTCTGGTTTCCGTGCTCACCACAGCACTAAGACTGCCCTTGTCAAAGTTTTCAATGACATCCACATAAATACAGACTGTAGTAGAACCACAGTGCGGGGACTTTTGGACCTCAGTGCAGGATTTGACACTGTTGATCATGATATATTATTGGAATGACTAGAGAGCTGGGTCGGACGCTCTGGTGAAGTACTTGGCTGGTTTGAGTCTTACCTAAAGAACAGGGACTTCTTTGTTTCAATAGGATACTTTTCATCAGAACAAACAGAAATCACATGTGGGGTGCCCCAGGGCTCCATCCTGGGGCCCTTCCTATTTAATATCTACATGCTCCCACTAGCCCAGAGTATAACAACCAATAAGATTAACTACCATGACTGTGGAGATGATACTCAGCTCTATATTATGATGTCACCAGGTGACTTTGAACCCATCCAAACCCTAAGTAAATGCATAGAACAAATTAATGGATAGATGTGCCATAACTGTCTTCAGCTGAACAGAAAACAGAAGTAGTTATTTCTTTACCTAAAGAGGAACAATCAAGAGTCAGCACACAGCTTTAGTTAATATAGCTAGAAATTACTGATGAGCCCAGAAATTTAGGTGTAGTAATGGACTCAGACCTGAACCTCCAGGGTCACATAAAGACAATAACAAGGTCAGCCTTCTATCACTTGAAGAACATTTCTAGGATTAAAGGACTAATGTCGAAAAACTCATCCATGTGTTTATCTTTAGTCGGATTGATTACTGCAACAGCGTCCTCACAGGTCTGCCTAAAAAGTCAATTAGACAGCTGGAGCTCATCCAGAACACTGCTGCTCGTGTCCTCACTAGAACCATGAAACTAGAGCACATCATCCCAGGTGTAAAGTCCTTAAACCGGCTCACTGTAGCTCAGAGAATAGACTTAAAAATACTTTTACTAGTTTATAAATCATTGAATGGCTTAGCACCAAAGTATGTTGAAGATCTACTGTTACTATACCAACCCACCAGAAAACTCAGGTCCTCTAATTCCAGTCCACCCAACATCCCTAGAAGCAGAGCCAAACATGGAAAAGCAGCTTTCAGTTTCTATGCTCCTCTAATCTGGAACAAACTTCCAGACAACTGCAAAGCTGCTGAAACACTGAGTTCTTTTAAATCACAACTAAAAACGTATCTGTTTAGAGCTGCCTTTGTTTTGTGTGTGCTTGTTGCTTTATTGCTGTTTTTACTTTATATGCTTGTCTGTGTTTTACTGCTTTATTTTATCCTCTAATCATGTAAAGCACCTTGAATTACCTTGTTGTTGAAAGTGTGCTATACAAATAAAATGGCCTTGTCTTGCCTTAATAATTTTAAAATCAATAGAAAATCAAAGAATTCAGAATCAGAATCAGAAAGGACACGTGTGTACAGTTTCACAACATTACGGAATTGCTGTGGTATTTTGTGCAAACATAAAATAAACAATTCTAAACATTTAATACATAAAAATAAAATGGGGTAAACAGATTAATATATACATGATTGAAGGTTCCAATCAAAATCACACAGGCAAGGCAATTTTATTTGTTTAGCACACTTTCAACAGCAGGGTAATTCATGATGCAAAAACACAACACAACACAGGTGCAAAAACACAACACAGGGTGAGAGTCACAGAGTCCAACAGCAGAGGGGAAGAAACTGTTTTTATTTCAAGAGGTTCCGGTCCATCCTGCTCCCCTTCTGCCTGAGGGGAGCAGGTCAAAAAGTCTGTGTCCAAGGTGAGTAGCATCGGCTGTGATCTAACTTGCACGCCCAAGTGTTCAGGAGGTGTACAGGTCCTGTAGACAAAATAGTCTGCAGCCAATCACTTTTTCAGCAGAGTGCACATCACACTGCAGTCTCTGTTTGTCCCTGATGGTAGCTCCCTCATACCACACAGTGGTGGAGGAGGTGAGGATGGACTCGATGATTGCAGTGTAGAACTGCATCATAGTCCGTGCCAACAGGTTGAATTTCTTCAGCTAAATCAGGAAGTACATGCTCTGCTGGGCGTTCTTTATGACGGAAGTGATGGTGGGCTCCCACTTGATGTCCTGGGTGATGGTGGTGCACAGGAACCGGAATGGGTCCACAGTGGTGATGGGGGTGTCAGTCAGGATGATGGAGGGGAGTGGGGCTCTGTGCTTCGTAAAGTCCACAATAATCTCCACTGTCTCACTTGACATTCACCCTCCATCCTGTAGGCGGACTCATCCTCGTCTGAGATGAGTCCAATAACGTTGGTGTCATCTGCAAACTTAACTAGCTTGACAGACTGGTGGTTGAAGGTGCAGCAGTTGGTGTACAGGGAGAAGAGAAGAGGAGAAAGAACACAACCCTGAGGGGAGCCGGTGCTGATGGTCCGGGAGTTCGAGACATTCTTTCCCAGTCTCAGGAAGCAGCACTGGTGATGCTGCTTCCTGTCAGTCAGGAAGTCAGTGATCCACCTGTAGATTGGATCAGGCACGTTCATCTGGGACAGCTTGCCTTGGGGGAGGTCTGGAAGGATGGTGTTGAAGGCAGAGCTGAGGTCCACAGACAGGATCCTGGCGTAGGTTCCCGGGGAGTCCAGATGCTGCAGGATTAAGTGAATTACAACATTGTCCTCATATGTTCCCAACCTTAAAATTCAAAACAAAGGGTATCAACATAAAACTGTTAGTTGTGTTAACAGACCAAAAATGGTGGGGATTCTTGGTTTTGATGCATTTATTGATTTCTCTGTTATTTACCTGCTAATTGGCGGTCAAGAGCCATCAAGCGAAAATTGGCCATCTCGGATCTCTGGCTAATTGGTACATGTGTAAATGTCAGTCCATTTATTTTCAGTCCAGCACCAGGTCTTTTTAGATAATGTTCTTTGTTGTGTCAAGACCTAATTTGTTCCCATTTCTTTAGTTGAATTTATTAAAAAATATCAACCAAAACAGTTTAAACTGTTTGACATTAAAAATATGATTTTAGCACTAACAAGGTGATTCCTAAAGCGTTATTGGCTGTAAACTTGGTATATAGTAGTAGATTAACTGAAGGATGATGCATCCTTCAGATCCTGAGTCAGCTCTGTTAGATTATTTTATATCTCTTAAAGACATGGATTTCATATTGTTAATTTGCTGTAGATAGATTTTACGCCATCTGGTACAAATATGGGGCCAAAAGGGAGTGACTAAGCGTATAAAACCCAAAGAAAACCTTCAGAAAGTCCAAAGAGCTGATCACTGGGACCATTGTAGAGGACAGTAGCAAAGTCTGGTTTCTTGGAAGAAAAGAATAAAGAAAGGAATGGTTTAAAACGTCTGCACATTGCTGAATCTTATTGAATAAACTGTTTTCATGATGGCAAAACTTGCTTTAAACCAACCACATTTATATGTAAGAGAAGAGATTTACACATGTATTCATCAACACTGGTGATGTTGTAGACTCCACAGACAGTCAAACACTTGAAGTTATTGTTGTTCCTCATCCTGGACACCATAAAGCTGTAAATGCATATCTGTTTACATTTCTAATACCTTGTGTTACAAAGCATTTATACATAATTTAACTTTGAAGTATTTTTTTGTTGTTTTATTTTTATTTTATTTTTTTAAAGAAAGATGATGATACAGTTGTGGTTTTTAAATGGGTTATCCATTATGGCAAATCATATTTACTGAATCTGAACAAATTTTTTAAACTTGTTTTATTGCTATAAGTATTGGCAAAAATGGTAATACTTGAATATTAAGTACTGGGAGAATTTCAGTTCATATAACATCTTAATTACAGTATCACCTGAGCATTGTGTGATGATATACTGTTTATTGCCAGTTTACTTTTGCAAAGTGGAAACCAGCTGTAGAAATCTTCAGACGATGGTTCTCATGCCTCCTGGAAGAGATGCAAGATAAGTTTCATCCATCATGCTTCAAGCTTGCAGGCACAGAGCTGCTTTAGGTTTCTCTTCTCCCTTAAGCAGAGAGAGTGAAATAAGGGAAGGGCAGATAGGTGTGAAGCCAGATCTGTCCCAACCTGCACTGTTGGATCACAGTCAGCCGCTTTCAGCTTCCTCCTCCCAATAGTCGTTATTTTAACCGAGACAGTGACATCAGATCTTCCGGTGCTTCACTCTCACAACAGTTGCTCAGCTTCCAGATAATCACAGGATTTCTCGGAGACTATGAGTGTTGGAGTATCGTGTAACTATGTGGATACATGTCTTCCTAAAGGAGGTGGGCACCATGAGAAAACTTGTGTGAGACAGTGGTAGAGTCCAGAATCACTAACTGTAGCTGCAGGGATCAGAAAAGGCTGAGAACTTGAGAGGCACAGTCAGACTTTGCAGGTAAGAGGGCTTTCATAAATCTTCCTTGTGCATAATGCCTTCTGTGTGAGGTCTGCTGGGAATCTCTTCAAGTAATTTTTCAATTATCTGGAAAAATCCACAGCGTCATTTAAATGAAGTGATTATTTCCTTTGGCCTTTATTTTAATCGTATACTGCCAAAGACTGAATACTTTCCTGTGGTTTTTCTCAATACGTGGCTTCAGGTTTTCATTCCGGCTTCAATCCTGGAAAAGTTGTCCCATCTGTTCCACAGTCAGTTTCTTACTAAAGGGTTCAATAGACAATTTTACAGTTCCTATGGGTTGCTTGATTAGATTTATTAAAATCTGTAAGTGTGCTTCATAAATATGCATCAATCTGGCTTTTAGGGCCCGATACCAACTTTCTTTTTAGTCTGTTCTGCCCTTTTGATTTTGAGCTACATGGACTATAACACAGATAAAAAATATTTACTAAGATCCTCAGTAGATGACGTGGTTTTAATCCAGTAAAAATGAAGGGTTTACAAGATCAGTGGCTTTTATTAATCAAAGCATTTGCCCATCCTTTACAGAAAAGACACATGAATCTCACATGTGCAAAATCACATGAGAGAAGTGATCGCATTTGAAATTTCTCAACTTACCAACATGTGGATGAGAAAACAAAACACTTTTTGCACAGAGGCATGATCTTGAAACAAATTGGTAGTATAATGTGTAAAACATGTAAGTTCAAGTTTAAAACCTATAGGATGACTGGAAATTTTCCACATGTGGGACACTTATGTGATACAACACGGGGAAAGTTCATTGTGTAGTAACATGTGATCACATTTATTCCACACATGGAAGTTATATTGTAGTGACATGGCCGTTTTACATTTAGAAATTAAATTGTACATATGAGGGAACTGAGATCATCTTGTGGAAATTTTCACACCTGCGAAATATTTTTTTAAATTTTACACATTTTGCTTGAATTATGTTTCTGTTCTTTTTCCTGTAATCTCATAGGAAAAACCTGTAAATTCTATGTTCTCTTCGAATAAATGTGTCAAAGAACTGCTTGTTTAGATATAGGAATTTTCAGTTTTAAGGCATTTCATGATTAGGCCAAAAAAAAAAATCTTGTCTTTGACATAGCAATCACTGGTCAGACCCAGTCATGGGAAAAATTGGTGTTTACTTTCTGTGAATGCTTACACCTTTCTCTGTCGCTTTTCAGGAGCCAGTCTACATCCCCGTTCCAAGCACTTTCTGCCAGCCAGGGGCAGAACCAGCAGCCTGTCCTTAGTGACGACGAGAGTAAACAGACGAAGTACGTCAGGACCGACGGCAGGTTCCTGCTGCGAGCTGGATGGAGCAACAAGACAGCTAGCCTGCGCAGCGGTGCCTCTCTCACAGGTGACACCGACCCCCAGGGCCGGCTCTCCAAATCTAAGAGCATCAGCTGCCTGGAGAACAGGCTCTCAATCTACAAGCCCCCATCACAAACCAAGTCTTGTCAGGAGAATCAGGGGGTTCAGGAGCAGAAGGAGAATCAAGGGGAAGTCCCAGCAGGAGTAGGATTCAATGGCAGGCCACTGAGCTGGAGCACTTTCTCTCTGGGACCTTCCTCAAATCAAGGTCACAAACGCACCCTTTCTCTCACCCACTCAGGAGCAGGCGTCCCCCCCTCCACAATACGCAAAAAGATCTCAGAATGGGAGTGTAGGAGGGTGTCTCTGCCTAGGATGAGCCTGTGTCTGGATAAACGAGGAGGGGAGCTTGTTGGCGGTAGCGAGGGGTGTCCAAGTCTGCTCTCTTCTCCTTGCAGCGAGAAGACCTTTGATTTTAAGGGAGTCCGCAGGATGAGCACGGCTTTCTCTGAATGCTCATACACGGGGACAGAGGACGAGGAAGGAGTTTCAGACAAAGATGGCCTGGGTCGTTTCCAAAAAAGGAAAGGCAAAACAGAGTCCTCTGGAGGGTTTGTGCGTACCCTCTCTGCTCGTAAAGAGACATCAGCAGTCCTCAACAGGATACAAAAGATAGAGCAAGCCCTGAAGG
Source organism: Valencia hispanica (assembly GCA_963556495.2). Taxonomy (NCBI): domain Eukaryota; kingdom Metazoa; phylum Chordata; class Actinopteri; order Cyprinodontiformes; family Valenciidae; genus Valencia; species Valencia hispanica. Next base: position 31,719,482 of record OY747701.1, on the reverse strand, counting down.
AGAATCCCACCCCTCCTCCTCCACGGTATCTCAGTAACTGCTATGCTCCAGACAAGACAAGACAGAAGTCCTTTGTGATAGGTGATGACTTGGACAGTACATGCGCTAGCAAGCGTAGCAGCATTTGCTCCGTGGCCACAGAACCAGATACTATTTTGGTCCCTGATAAGCTCTCAAGGCTCAGACAAAGGTTTAGCGTGAGCTCAACCAGGTCTGAGAGCCCGGAACCGCAGAGTCAACAGACCTCTGTTGGTGCACAAGTGAACCCCTTACCTAAACCCAAACGCACTTTTGAATACGATGCCAAACGGGACCAGAAGGACGTTTTGTCAGCCAATGGATTACCTCCGGACAGAACCTCAGAGTCTCCCCCGCCTCTGCCCTCCACTCCTGCACCCAACACCACACGGACCACAAAGCGGGAGGGGAGCAAGCCAGTGAGAATCCAGGACAGGTGAGGAGATCTCATGTACCTTCTTATGTTTCTCCAATTGCCCAGGTTTGTTTTCCCACTGTCTCAATGTTAAATGGTTGTGGCTCTTGAGAGTATCCCATGGAAACTGCTCATGCTGGAGATATCTGATTTGTTTTGGTTTGCAGAACATTTAAAATGTGAGAACCATTCCAGGACATTTTGATGGTTTATAAAATGGATTTAGAAATTTCTTGAAACTATGTTCTCTCTTAAAGAAGTTCACGGTTTCTCACAATTACCAGCTGCAGTCAAATCCTGCAATCAAATCCTGCAGCTGACCCTTGTCTCTTCTCTCCTTTTATTTCACTCTTATGCACATGTCTCAAACCTCTTTTTGAGTGAGGGTGTTGCCTCACCAGATCGTTCTGATGCGAAATCCTCAAACTTTCATCCCATGGACTCTGTTGAACATTCCTGTGGTTGCAGCCGTTTCAGAGCGGGCCCTAAAACCACATGCTGTCGATGGCCTGTTGTGAAGATACAGTAGATTCTCTCAGAAATGTAGCCCAGCTATCATTCTTTGCAGCAACTTGACATGTGATGTGTTCTTTACGGGGTACAGAGAGCCCTTAGAGATAGTAAGACATTTGCGTGTTAACTTTTCTGGAATTCTCCTCATGTTTAAAGCACATGTTTAATGTAGCATTTCTTGTTTTGTAATTAGTTTTAGGGTACTTGGGGGATGAAACCACCTGCTGGAGGAGTTAAACAACCCCATCTGGACTGTTTCTTTATAGTCCAGTTGCACAAGTTTCTCCTTTAACTTTTTATTTGCTTAATTCATTTTCAAACACTCAATAACTCATTCTTACTTGTAGCTTTGCTTATGGGTCTCTGTTTGTTTTTACTTATTTAATTGCTGCTCAGAGAGTCATGTGAGTCGGAGGATGCTGCCAGCCTGCCGTCTTCGTATCCTTCCTCCCCCACAGAAAATGGAGCGCTGACCGCAGACCCAAAGAGTCGACCAAGTTCCAAAAGCACTTTAGAGGAGAATGCCTATGAGGACATAGTAGGTAAGTGCTGCTCAATTTGTTATTTTAATCTACAGCAATAGACCAATATGACAAGAGATGAAGCAAAATGTATTCTGTGGAGTTGAATGATGGAAGACTTAGGCAAATTGTAGGAAATACTGAGTAAATGTAGATGCAGCTTCTATGTATGTATTGCACAGAAAATAATATACTTTTGCAGTCAATGCTTTTATATATCTATATAAAACAATTATTGGAATCTAACAAACTAATTTAAGGCAGTTAACTAGTTGGGCTGCTACCCATTTATGTAGCGCCTACAATCAGCTGTCATGCCCTTGGCAAGTTACCTTAATAAGAGTGAAGGGGGTGGTCCTTTTGGTTCCAGGCAATCTGTTTCCAAACAGAAGCAGTACCTGGCAGTGTGCAGCAACATGTTGGGGAGGGGCAGTGCTGTGTTACTCCATTCTCTGTGCAGCTGACTGTCATGCTCTGTTGGTGTGTGTGTTTTGGTTCATAATGTGTTTAATTGTCACCTTTCCTCACCTCCCTGCTCTGTACTGATTTTGCTCACATTGGTTTTCATTGTCACTGTCCACCCCTCCTCAGTATAGCTTCCTTGCATCTCACTCTTCTTTGCTGGTTTCTTTGTGCTCACTCCGCTTCCAGGTCCTGTTCTATTCATGCCTCTTCTATAAATCTTTCTTGTTTTGCTATTTCTAATCTCTACTTATCACCACCACAGATGTGGGTCCTTCAAAAACTACACACCATGACACTGACTGTTTCTCTGTCTCATTTAAAGCTCTCCACATTGTTGGAATGGTATGATGAAGATTCAACTTTCACTTTTTAAATACCATGCCACCGGTTCCATTCACCTAGATATGCCTCAATCAGCTGATCAACATAAAATAGATTAAAAACAGAGACAATTTTCTGATTGGTCACGAGTGCAAACTTTTTAAAATATGTTTAGACCACTTATCAGACCTATCTTCTATATTAACGACCTTTTTAATATTGAGAACAAAAACTAACTAAGGCCAGTGCCAAACTGGATTTCCACCATTTTAAAACAGTTCAAGCCTAAAAAATGACCAAGTTGTTGAAAATAATCCTTTGTAATGGCATTTACGTGGAAGCACTTTTGACTCAGATACTACACGGGCTTGTTCTGCTTAACAGTTTCGCTGTCCTTTGTTTTTTTGTTTGTTTGGACAACAATTACTGTCAGTAATAATTGCTGTCACTAATAAAGTGCTTCAAAAACCCAGTTGTGAGATTTGCAACATGAATTAAAAGATGTAGGCCTAGGTTATGCTGAAAAGTGGAACTACCCATGCATTGCAAAAGAAAATGTGGTTTAAAGCTTTACAAAAAGCAATTGCATAAAAGATTCAAATCAGAGTAATAAGATGACCTAAATCTTCTTTTGGAATCAATCCCTTTAGCACCCCTTTCAAGTTAGAACTGAGCCGTTTCTCCAAACTGAGGCCGTTTGGACAGCCAGCTGCCACTGTAACACAGAGGGTGGGAAAGTTAATTAGGGGACCTAAGTCCTTCATGTATTATTAACAAGGTCTACTAATAAACAATTTCCATCAAAAGATCTTCATCTTAGGAAATCTAGAGTCACAAAATAATTTTTTTGTGTGTTTTGGGAATGAAAAAGACTGTGAGTTTAACAATCAAATGCTTGGTGAGGCTTGCAGGCTTATCCAGGAGGCCTGATATACTAATGCTGGCAGACAAACTGGTTCAGTCTGTCAACACTCAGCCTTCAGAGTAAGATTATTGGTGATGCACAGAGTTACAGTCTAACTATTACATTTTTAACAATCAGCTTTCCAGTAAAAATATGATCATATTGTATCACACTTGCTAACTACTTTGTTGATTAAGGTCCTTTAATCAGTAACAGAGACACTCGAGCAAACTTGTTGGGGTGGCTGCGGAGCTTTGAAGAATGCATTAGTTTGTTCTCAGAGATGATGTGTGTATGAAATACCGGACATGTTTAAAAGCCAAATTCCTTTCCACTAGCAAATGACCCCAGGCCTTCTGCCCAGTTCAGCTGCCGACTCCCCCGGTGCATTTTCAGTGCGGTGAAAATGTGTGTCAGTGCAAGCGCACATGCTCATGAGGTAGCTTGGGTTTCACATGTAGAAAAAAAGTCTAATTTCTCAGAAATATTGTTAATACTATAACACTCAATAATTACCAAATAAGGGCTGATTTTTTTTATGTTCAAGCATATCATTACTTACTGGTCCATTGCTTGTTCACAAGTGTCTCTGTTTTGTTTTTTTCCTCTCCTGCTGAGGATGTGCAGCGCTAGAGCGAGTTTCAGGGCATGACAGATTTTCTTGTGAATCTTAACAAAGCTCCCATTGTTCATCCAGCATCCAGAGGGTTAGACTTTGCAGTCTGGAGACATTCTCTTGCCGGTGTTTGTGCTTGACCAAAACGGTGTCACAGAGACCGAACCGAAAAGAAACAAACAACCAAAACAAGAAACTGTGGAATTACAAAAAAACAAACAAACAAAAAAGCATATGTTTGGGAACCAAACATGTAAACCCAACATTATAACCGACAGTATGGCCTTTGGAAAATGTAAACATTCCAGGAAAGTCAAAAATAAAACTGAAAGCACAACAAAGCTGGTGACAAACATGAGAAAGCAACAAACAATAGACAGAATGAGACCATTTACTGCACAATGGCTGCAGTAGTTAGTACTTTTGTCTCACAGTTAGAAGATCTGTGGTTAAAGTCTAACCTGGGTTCTTTCTATATGGAGGTTACATAATGTCTCCATGCATGACAGGACTTTCTTCTGGTTGGTTCTCCGCTTTCCTCCTGGAGTCCAAAGAACATACCTTCTGCTTACTTTGTGGTTTAATTTGCAGCTGAGCGTAAGTGTGAATATGTGGTTTTCTATCTTGCTTTGGTGTTGAGATGAACTGGCGACAGGCCCGGTTTGTACCCAACCATTTGCCTATTGACTGCTGGGATAAACCCAGACCTCCCAAGGGCATGAACAGGTTTCAGTGGGTACAGAAATTAGTTTGAGGTAATATATGTGGTGCTTCTGAGTTTGTTGGATTGTTTTTGGTCAATCCACCACCATTGAAACCTTTTCATCACCCTTTGTCTGTCTAATATAAAGTCCCACAGTTGACCCAAATATGTTCTGATCTTCACCAAGACAGCTCAGCTTGTTTTCATAATCTCCTATCATTTCTGGTTCTCGCACCTGTGTTTGATGTTAGATGTTTACCAATGGAGTGTCAGTCTTTTGTGTTAATACAAGCAGATGGCAGATTGTTATCTTAAAGGACTTTTCAAGTGGCTTTAACCAGTGTGGTTGATGAATGGAGTGCTGGTGAGTGATGTGTGCTTAGGCGGATCATGAATCATGAATCTGTACAGTAGTGACGCGATACAAATGTCTGGTCTCATGGTTGTAAACAAATGTGGGAAACTGCGTCAGGGATGATTTAACCTTAACGTGCATTGACAAACCTATAATTTTGCAGCCCTTCAGAGCAAGATATACAGTACATTACGAAAGTATTCACACCCTTTGAACCATTTAGAATTTTGTAACACTACACCCACTAAGTTTGTTATGTTTCAAAGTGTTTTGTTGAGAATGTATGTGATAGACCAACACAAAGTAGTGCACGAACGAGAAAAAGGATTTCTTTCAAAATGTTTTACAATTAAAAGGAAAGGTTTATGATTGTATTCATCTCCCTTTTACTCTGATGCCCCCCAAACAAAGTTTGTGCAACCAACTGTGTTTAGAAGTCATTTTATTAGTAAACAGACCATGTGTGTGTAACTTAGTGTCAGTATAAATGTAGCTGTTCTGTGAAGGCCTTAGAGGGTTGTCAGAGGACATTCATGAAACAGCAGCATCATGAAGACCAGGGAACACAGAAGTCAGGTCAGGAATAAAGTTGTGAAGTTTGAAGCAGGCTTAGATTATTAAACAGTAATGGTAAAAACTGCAAACCTAACATCACATATTTTTCCACCATGAGATTTATGGAGGAGCTGTAGAACTCAGGTGTGAAAAAACCTGGACAGGTAAACTACCAATGTAACACTCAACAAATCAGACGAGAAGAAAGATATTCAAAGTTATTGTTTAAGAATGCCATAGGAAATTTCCATTAGCACCCAGTCTCCATTGTGGTGGCAGTATCACAGTGTCATGCTATGGAGACGATTTTCTTCAGAATATCTTCAGGTACATGAAAGCTGATCAGATTTGATGAGAAGATGAATGGAGCTAAACACAGGACAATACTGGTAGAAAACCTGAAACATCCTGGAAGACTTGAGACTGGCATGAAGGTTTACCTTCCAGCATAGCTGTGGCTCTAAATACACAGCCAGAGCTACAATGGAATGGTTTAGTTCAAAGTTTAGTCCAGAGCTAAATCTATTTGAGAATCTGTGGCAAACCATTAAATTTGTTGACTGCAGAGGCACTGTATCAAATCTGACTGAGTTTGAGCTGTATCGCAAAGATCTCAGTTTCTAGACATGGAAAGCTGTTGACATACCACATAGACTTGAATGTGTTATTGAAGCAAAAGGTTGACTCAAGGGTTGAATATACTGTAAATGCACACCGCAATTTTCAGATTTTTAATTAGAAATTTAAAAAGCATGTATAATTTCCCTTCCTCTTTCTAGTCATAAACTACTTTGCCTATCACATAATAACCCAATAAATCACTGTGAAATTTTCGGTCGCAGCTTGTCAAAATGTGGAAAGGTTTGAGGGGTTTGAGAACTTTTGAAATGCAATAGGCGTGTTCCCACTATTGGAACTTCAGGGTAATTGGACCGTACTTTGCTCATCAGGGTAAGTCTTTTGGCCCACTCCTCTCAGCTGTCGTGTGTCCGTACAAAAGTGGCGCTTTAAGAAATTAGTTAAGACGTCCACATATCATGACTCTCTCGGCACTGATCAGTGTTGCTTATCAGCACCAAAAGGCACCCACAGCAGCCGAAATGACAAGAGATAGACATAGAAAAAGCAGGGATTGTTGTTGTTTCTTTTTTTGCCAGGAACTAATTATTTTAGAAAGCCGGTTGTTTGGGGACGTCTGCTCATTTCCAAGAAAATTACAACCAGTCGGTGTGACTTAACCACAACTCCCGCTGAGCGACTCTACTGGGTTATTTCCAAGTACACATTCCCAGACTGGTACCCCATTGGTTCCTGAAATGGCCCCAAAAACAGGTCTGTTGACCCAGGCCGGTGTAGTGGAGATGCGCGTATACTGTGAAGGTCCCGTAAAATTACCCGGAAGTTTTGATAGTGGAAATGCACCTATTGTAACAAAAATCTTGCACATTCTCCTATGAAACTTCTTCACATGTTTTTTCTAAAGGTTTGCAGTGTTTTCATGCTTTCCTCCAAAGCTTGAACAAAGTTTTCAACCCCACAATTCTGCCTTTACAACAGAGCAACTGTAACATAGCTCTCCTCTTTATGTCTTCATGGTGTTAGCTGATACCAACATTGTTGGTATAGTTTGTTCTGTGCCTCACCCTGCCCACAGAGTCCATTGTGTACACAGAAATGCACAATCCCAGCATGCAGCAGAGGTGTGTCCACTGCCTACATAATACTGTGTGTCTGGGAGCGTGTCAGAGAGATGTTTGTAATCAGAGGAGTAGATTAGTACCCTGCAGCATATAAGTAGCCATACAGACATGTCATTTTCCCAGCAGGCTCTCATTACAGTTTTGCTACAGTTTAATGGAGCTGGTGCACAACGTGGGGCCAGACTGAGCCCTCTTTTTCTCCTCCTCAGCGTTAACGATGTACAGACTATTGCTCAGCTAATTTACTGTGAGACCCAACATGACGCTTGGAGGAGCCTTTGGCAGTTCACACTGTCTGTGTATGACAATAATTAACCTAAGAATAGATAAGTGAACGAAACTCCGGCTGTCTTTTTACTCCCAGATGTTTCAAAAACACTCCCTCTTTGTTGGAGTTCATCGGGTTTTCCATTAATATACTCAGGAAGTTGGGCCACAGCTACCACACAGATACTTGTTTTTTCAAACTCCACTGACAGATAGTGCTGATTGTCTTTCCTATAAAAGTTCCCTTCATGCGTTTTCACTCCATCTGGCTCTGTTTTTGTTCTTCACTGCAGTTTCTTCTTGTTCTCACAACCTTTCTTTTTTCAGACACTGCCAAAAAACTATTCTCAGAATATGTCTGAATAGAAACGGACTGCAGCTTTACACAAGTTCGCTCTTTATTAATGTTGGCCCTGTGCCAGGTGACATCAGTGAAAGCTGCTGGTTGCGCTGTAATGCTGTTTCGTTTCCTTTTTCCAACATAATTTATTGTTTGAGGAACATCTATAAAACAGTAGCCACATCTGTGCTAGTCCCATCCATAGTTAAGATCACTGTGGGAAAGCATAGCTTATTTGGTCAACCCTAGTGCCTAATTTAAATGTAGTAATAGAAACAAACACACTTACAGAAATACTTCTGTTTACATTTAATTAGAAAGGAAAGTATAGGTAACGCTTCAGACTTTGTAACATAAATGTGCATAAAAGTAACAAAAACAGTTTGATTTGTCTTTAAAAAGCCCCTATCAATGACTTGTTCTGAATTTTTTTTACTTTCTTGAGAATAAAGTTTTGTTTTAACAACTTAGTAATTAATAGTGAGAAAATGAAATGTTAATTCATTTTAAGTAGTATATTACACAGTTTTTGTTCTTGAAATAAATTTTTTTGAATTTCACTGCTCCTTCCTTAAACTGTACTGCACCGTACTGGGATGCTGTTTGCTAGGAAAAGCTTTCAATGTTGTCTTATTGGCCAAAGCAGTTTAACTCCGAGTGTCTCATATATGGTTTTGTTTTTTCAAACTTCATTTTTTTATTACATTTACACCAGATATTAGTATGACAGACAGTGTTCCTTTGCAGTCTTGGAACATATTGAAAAGTCTGGTATTTGTTTTGTCATTTTCAGAGTCTGGGTAACTGTATAAAAGTGAAAACTGTATGGCTGAGCTTCCAGACTTTATATCTTTTTCCATTACTGAAAAGATCAAAATCTGAGTTTCTAGAAAATTATTGGGCTGCAGCCTTGTGTTCTATGATTTGTGTGGAAAAATAGATAATAAACCTTAGCTAGGTTATTGTTTTGTACTCAAATGTCAATAAAAACAATAGATGCTAACAATAAAACCTAAAAATTTTCAAGTTTGAGAAGAGTTTTGATATAGAGATTTAATTGAAGCCCTGTGAAGAATATTTCCTAATTGTATGTAGTGATGGATTGGGAAGAAAGTAAAATACATTTAATTAAAGTGCTTTCAAGAAAACAATATACTGTACATACAGTAAGGAGAAATAGAACAAAAATATAATGGAGTACATTTGCATAATGCAACAAGCAATTTAACATTATTGAAACTTTTTATGTCTAAACATGTTTATTTTATCACAAATAGGCCTACTAGCATAACATCCTTACCAGTTCTGAGCTGGGGAATCAGCATGCTGCAAACTTTCTGATAACCCAATGCAGTGCCTAAAGAGGCTCTGGACCACACCATTTGTGCATGCTGGCTTTTTCTTTTGGCCCTCTGGGGCCTTGTGAGATTTAAAATATATAGTTAAGAAATGGTTTATAATGACATATTAAGGAGTTATAGGATAGTAAAAAAATAGATGAATTAGCTACTAGCCAATGCTTATTTTGTGTTTCTTTGTGTGTCCGAAGTATGTATTAAACGGTTGTGAAAGACATTATTCTTTAAAATATCTCTTATCAAAACACTTATTGCACAAATCTCTAAGGATTAGACCCTCCTCTTCCTCTGCAGACATGTTGCATGCCTGGACTGTGACTTACCAGCAACAATATGTCCACAGGTTTCAGTGAGGCCATGGGGGTCTGCAAGGCCTGCTGCCAACAGCAACTGTTGGGAATAGGGAGTTCATGAGAACCAGCTGGGGCTTTCCCTTTGACTTACCTTCCATGACTCATTTCCTTTCTCCTTCGATGACCAACTCCTTTCTACAATGAGTTACTACCTTTTGGTACTGACGCAGACTGTTTGTCTCCACAGAGAAGGAGAATCCATACGAGGATGTTGACCTGAAGCGGAGGAGTTTGAGTAGGAAGTCTGGTTTGTTGGAGAACAGCCGATCTTGGGCCACTATGGACAGGAAGCTGAACTCCCCGCCTCAGGTAAGCCCTAATATTGTCCGAATCTGCTGCTATAGAGCATATTGTCATTGATTCTGAAAGCTTTCTGACCCACATGTAGAATCAAACTGGGACACCAGAATAAATTTCTAAAATTAATTTTTTTTCTATAAATGGAGTAAAGAACGAGAGGTTTAACAGCTTCCGGAACCAGCTTGGCATCTGGAGAACAAGAAGATGATTAGTGAAGAGGCAGACTGGAATGAAGGGAAAGTTCTGCTGGTTTAATGTTTCACTTACAGTCCTGGATGGTGGATTTAGACATGGGGGGAAGGTTAGGTCCGGAGGTGTGAGCAACTGTGCGAGTAGGTGGAGCCGTGGGGTCTTTCCTTTGACTGGGCTTGAGAGCATTGGAGAGTGGGCAGGCAGAAGACAACCGTGGAAGAGGACTTCTAAGACTAACTTGAGATCAGATAAGCTTGCAGGTTTTTGGAGAGGATTAGGCATGGAAGCCTCCTGGGGATGACCTGAAGAGCACAGGTAAGTCTAGGAATAAACGAGGAATCAAAATCCTCACAGGAACTTGGAGATCTTGGCTTGGTGCTACTGGTAAGGTTAACCACCAGGTGCTGAATGGTTGTCTGCCAGCTTCTTAAAACCCAGGGCACAAAAGGCTTGATTGCCACCAGGTGAATGGAATCAGCTACGAAGATCTTCTCTGTAAAGACCACTCACTTGGTGCAGAAAAACACAGTCACTCACACAGAACCTAGCACATACCCACACACGTGCATATATATATGTGTGTGTGTGTGTGTGTGTGTGTATATATATATATATATATATATGTGTGTGTGTGTGTGTGTGTGTGTGTGTATGTGTATGTATAGATATACGTATGTGTATATGTATGTATATTAGTAAATGACATGAAATTTAGGTGCTTTGGCTAAAGCTTAATATCTGGATGTTGGTGTAGAGTGGTGGAAAGTATCTTTTAAAGAATGTCACAACCCATTAGTAATGTTACATGGAAATATTCATATTGATAGCTAGTTTCAGCCTAATTTCTGGAATCTGAACACTGGCGCCTAGTGTATCTGATGGTATTAAAGAGCAACTCACCCCTGTACTGGAGTCTAACCCCGCCTACATTTTCTGTTTGAAAAATGTGCCAAAAGGAGGTGTTGCCTGGCGGCGTGAGGGACGGCAGGGGTAGAGGGCTGGGCAGCGTCAACACTTCCTTGCTATTTCAACTCGCTACTGAAGCGTGGACGAAACACGTCTTGTTTTATACCCCACCTCGGCAAGATGGCTGACGTCAGCCATCACCGCAGAGCGAAGAGCAATGCCCTATTCAAATTCAAGTGCAGTGTGGAGTGTTTTTATTATCTTATTTTTACTAAAATGTACTAAAACACCAAAAATAATCGCCAGACATGTAGACAGCACTATTAGAGACTCATTTATACAGTTTATCAGCAAAAAAAAGTTGATTTGGGGATAAGTTGCTCTTTAAGGGTGGTTCAGTACACTCATCAAAAATAGGACTGCTGAGTCTCATTTCATGAACTGCGTTGGGTTTTGTGACAGAAATTGTTTGATACATTGCAGAATGTAAATAACTGTTTTACTATCCTCATTTACAGGTTCAATGTTTTACATTCTCTGTGGAAACATTTTTTTTCTTTATTTTAGCTGCTTTCCTAACTCCTAGTCCTTAAAGGTCCAGTCAGGATGAGTCTTTGTGGTTACAACTTGGCATCTGAAACCTTGCAGAACTTTTGCTTATGAGGCTACACCTCAATAATTCCTCAGGGGCAAGCAAAAAGGCCCAAACTCAAAAAACTATTTATCATGGAGAAAGTTTTATCATTCAGTATACTTACACCTGCAAATTTAAAGTAGGTTTAATCTAATACTAAACCTGGTTCTGCTGGAGGTTTCTTCCTGTTAAAGGGGTTTGTTCTTTTTCACTGCAACATGCTTGGTAAGGATGAGAGATCGCTTTAAAGCCAAAGACCAGATTTAATCAGTTGTGCTTTCTTAGATATACATTTTTTTACCAGTCTGCAGCTAAATTTGAATGAATTGTGTCAGAATCTGATTTTACCCTTATTGAAAGGAATTGGATTGCTCTGAATTGAATTTTCTTGACCGAATTAAACATGTTTGTCTAGTTTGATATTTTGACATGAAAAATGTTGTGAATTGTTGCTATATAATTAAAATGAATTGAGCTGAATTTTAATCCTGCCATTCACCTGAAATAAAAGTGCCATTGACAAGCCTAGACTGGTATGTGACCTAAGAAAAACCAAGGGATTTATCAGCAAGGCCACATTGCAAACTGAATCATCTTTAATCAGGTCAGCCTGATAATCGACCTTGTCACTGACACAGCCTGTTACTACAGATGTACTGACTTTGGTGCATATGCAAGATGTTACAGATTCTAAAAAAGCTTTCCTGGTATTTGTAAGGGTGGACTATTGTGTGGGAGCCACAAGGGTAATTTAGCTTGACATCTTTTTTTCAGACTAGAGTTCAAATATTTTACATATGTTTTAACAATACATACATACTTTTGTCAAGGACAAAAGCTTCCTGGAAATTCAGTTGTATTTTCCCTCAGTTTTATGTCTAAAATCCCTAGTTGGCTGTGATACATTTACTGCCAAAAATCTGTGAATGGTGGAGATTAAGGTGTAAACACCTTAAGTTTATCAAAGTTAGAGTTTTCAGAAAGTGCTTTTTAGGTGCTTTAATGTTCAATGTTATAATTAGGGTGATGTCAGATTATTGCTGTTTATGCAAACAAATAGAAATTGGGTTTTATCTCCCTAAATGTAAGCAAAATGAAGAAAACATAATAGCCTCACCTCACCTTTATGAAAATTCTTCATATCTTTTAACACCCTGCACAACAAACTAACATTTCAGGGGTTTAGTCCATCTGGTAACCTTCGAAGTGACTTATAGTAGAAACCACGTATGTTTTAGGGGCTCTTATATGTTTCCTCTGTGAAACATCCCAGTTTAAGCAGGTTAGTAGGAGAAAAAGCTAATAAATCTTTCCATCAGTGACTAAAATACTTTCAGCTGTTTACAGGGTTTCTCCACAGTCTGGAAAAGTGAAAAAAAAGAAGTGATATATATATATATATATATATATATATATATATATATATATATATATATATATATATATATATATATATATATATATATATATATATATATATATATATATATTGTGTATATGTGTTTTTTGTGAATTGTTTCACACTGTATCTGTGCTCTTCTTTGTGTTCAGTTGCCTTCCAAACCCAGCAGCCAGTCTCTCCGCCTCCCTGGTCCAAGCGACAGGAAGAGCCACCGAATGTCCCAGTTGTCCAAACGTTACAGCCATGATGAAATGCTCCTCATCCCTCAGATGAGCATGTCATCATCCCCCTGCAGCTTGCTGGACGATAGCCTCTGTGGCACCAGTGATTCCCTGCCTACACGCAGGCACTGGAGGACCCCCAAGGTACACACTGCTAGTTCCCACACAAACTGCTAAAAAAGGCCTTGTCAGAACTCTCACAGACCTGATCAGGTTTCTGTCGGGACCAAGTCAGAGTCTGGATGGTTCTGGATCATTTATAATTCCTCTGTTTGGAACATTTTTGGATTAAAAATCAGCCCTTGGGGTGCATTTTAAGAAGCTCTCCCTGTGGCATTTCGTATTAATAATCTGCAATGTTTGAAAAACATGCAATGCACTTTAGACTGTTACTTTTGGCCAGGAACTAGCCTGCTTCCTCTATACTTAGGATAAAAAGACAAACAGAGTGAACTCCAGGTTCCTCACAGAGAATTTCCTCTGGTCTTTGTTTACAGCTGGTCCAGAGGATCAACTCCATTTACTGCACTAAACGAGGGAAGAAGAGGCTAAAGAAGCTGTCCATGTCCAATCTTGAGACAGCATCTCTCAGAGGTAAGGCTGCTCCTTATTCCCTTTTATCCCAAGGCCAGATAAGTAAGTAAATATTTATGTCTCCTCCACCCACACAGAGCCCTGTCTCTCTCCCTCCTCTAACAGTATGTCTTTTTCATGGCATAAACACATATCTGAAAGTACCCCCTTACCCATAAAAAAAATTCATTTTCTCTGTTGGTTTTATATTTGTTTCCAGATGACAACAGTGAAAGTGAGAGTGACTCAGATGACAGGTTCAAAGGTGAGCACTGCTTTTATTTACAGAGGTGAGGCAAAAAACTTCTGCCTGCTCTCAGTTTTCTCCACAGCTTTATTTTAGTTATTTTTGGTACATTTTAGTTAATATTTTGCATCTAAGATTGATAAAAGGCTTGCATATTGTGGTTTTGATAAACCACAAAATTAACCCTTCTGTAAGGACTGATTTGTATGTAAAATACCTTACCTGCTCAGCTCACACCCAGAGGTTATTGAAGCTTCAGTCCATCCTCCGACGAGCCCCAAGCTACCGCACACTGGAGCTGCAGCTCATCGAGTGGCAGGAGAGAGAGCTCTTTGAGTACTTTGTTGTTGTTTCTCTGAAGAAGAAACCCGGAAAGAACTCCTACACCCCGGAGGTCACCTATCAGTTCCCCAAGGTAAAAAGTCTGAGCTTTATCTGAAACCTGCAACGGGTCCTTTGACCTAAACTTTACAACTGGCATAACAAGCTCCACTCACCTCTTTCTAGTCATTTAAGCCTGAGTGTATAATTTTGACCCTGTGTGGAGAAAGAAAAGCCAAAAGGAGTTAAATATGTTTACCCTATCCTTGTCTTTCAAATGTATTGAAGGTGTTTGCTGTATAATCATTATACTCTGGAAAAGGCATGGTTCAAACACGTCATTAACAGCCCAAAATGTATGCGATTCATGCCAGTAATGAGTTGATGTAAACTTCTCACTGGAACTGTATATCTTCTGAAATGCTTTAAAGCAAAGGGCTTTATTCCTTTGGCTGAGGTATTACCAGTGGCAGATGTCATTTCAGTATGGTTTTAACAGTTCACTTGGTCTGAACTACATCACGGTGACTAATAAATGCAGTTTAAATTCTCTTTCCGTTGTTATTCCCATTACCTCTACCATAAAGCTTTTCTGGTTTGTCTGACTTTAATTGCCATATTAATATTTGTAATAATTAATGTTCTGTTGGTTTTTCATTTGACTGTCCAGTTTGTTGATCATTTAAATCTCTGTGGGTAGCTGCAGTTTATAACATAGAGTTCCAGACTGTACTTAGAGTTAAAAATAACTGGAAACCATTCATGTGACAGACAAGTGTTTTTAGTTGTTAGAAAATAAACTTCGAAGTTGTTTAGTTGAGCAGAAATGTCCCCTGGGGGACATAGAGTCTGTGGTGGAGACATTGAGGCCTTGAAGGTCCAGAGGTTGAAATTTGTACGAGACATTTTATTCAGGTCTTTTGTAAAAAAATCAACTGCTAATTTCATAAACAGTAACGCATAGACCTCCTGTCGTGTCCTGTTGCAGTTGGAGAGGCTGACCAAGCAGATGAGGGAGGCAGAGCAGAGGCTCAAAGCTATTCCTCAATTCTGTTTTCCAGACGCAAAAGACTGGAGTCCTGTCTCTGAGTACACCAGGTATCCTCCACTCATTTTCATTGTTTCCACATCTCCGTTAGGTTATTAGAAAAGCATCTATTTGGACTAGAAAAGCACTCGGACAGTGCAGACCTCCATCAAGGCAGCTTAGTCCCCCCCTGCCCCTTCCAACATTGTTGTGATCATTGTGTAACATTTTTAGATTTTTTCCCATGAAAACATATCTGTAGCAGGTGGATTCACACTGATATCATTGTTGGTTTAGTAGTTATTCATGAAAATCATTATTTTGGTAATGGCGGTTTTTGGATCATCCTCAAATTCTAATCACTTGTTCCCGTTGCAGACATTTCCTGAAACTTTATCCAAATCCACCTATAACTTTTTGAGTTATGTTTCTAACTAACTAACAGACAAATAGACAGACAAACAAACAAACAAACCCTGGCGTAAACATAACCACCTTGGTGAAGGTAATAACTAATGTGTGTAAAAACTGTCACAACAAGCATGATTAACAATTATTAATCTAAAGTAAAGTTTCCACTATTCAAAACTGAAAAACCTTCTCAGAAGTCAACCTATAAAGAAATCTGGAAAAAAAATACACAAATCTCACATAAAATAATTTTATATTCTTTTCATTACACTCTATTTACTCTTAGGAAATATGACAAACGCTAACTTCTGACTTAAAGCAGAATAGCTTTGAGCAACCTCCTACTGGTAGATAGTATTTGTTATAGTCACATAACCATGCTTTCCTACAGTAGACTTTTATTAGAACACAGATAATGATGTTTAACTCATTGGTCGCCGAGCAGCTTCAAAATGTCTCCCTGCCAAGTATGAATTGACACAAGGTTGGTTATAAAACGAGTCGATGACTCATCGTAAAAAGTTGTCTTTTAAACAACCAAAGTCGCAAAAGGTACAAAAAGCATAAGAGGTGATTTTTCTTCTGGTACTAAACTGTTTTGTGATTGTGTAAGATTTTCTGCTTTTAGCCATGTTTCTTCTGGTATAGTTTTTAAATAATGTCCTGAAGTGTTGCTTACTAAACCTTAAAAAAACAAACAAAAAAACAAACAGGTCTTGGGTCTGCATATAAGCAGGTGCCTAGAAGGCCTATGTAAAGAAAATGAATCAATGAGCCTATCTAAACTGAACGAATTATCACCAGCACGTGCTAAATGAATACCAATGTATTATGCCAATTCATTTTGTGTTTCTTGCATCCAAGGTGCCAGAGTTCTCATGTACCGTATTCTTTTGGGTCAGTTCTGATCAATAGTTAGTTTGATCTTTTTTGTGTAAAGTCTTTCTTTCAAGGTTTGTGTGTGTTTACAATAATCACAAAGCAGTAATAGTAGGATAACAGTGGGACTGCTGTGGGTGAGTGGAAGTTGTGGTCTTTTGGCAATTGGAAGGTTGCAAGTTTGATTCCAGCCTGTCCCTTGACTAGAGCTCCACAATATATCAAATCACAGTTATCATCACAATATCAGGGTGATCAAATTTGCCAATTACTGCTTGGATGACATATGTTTGGAAATATCAATTAAAGTATCATGCATTCACTTCCTGTAATGATGTAGAGATCGGCTTAGATTGGTTATTGTACAAGTACTCTAACTTCCCTTAATGGGCACATTTTCCTGAAACCCTGCAACCCTACCCCAGACACATGTTGAAGTATCTTTGGGCAAACACACTGAACCCTAAGCAACATATGCCTGTGTATGTAGATGAGATCATGTGACTTGTTGTGTAAAAACATGTTGTGCGGTTGGTATAGCTAGAAAAATTCTGTAAAAGTTCAGTCTGTTATTTATTTAGGCAACTGGGACACACAAGGAGAAATTCCAGTCTCAGAAACTGATATGCAGAGGACAAATAGTATCTGAAAATCAATAGAGAGGCATCATACTTCATTTGTCTACTTTATAAGTTTCCAGCTCAGTGCTCTTTAGAAATCACATTGTTTGTGCTATAATAAATATTTTATGTGGTAAGTTGCTAACTTACATACTTTTCCTCTAATTCATCTAGAAAAATGGGTACGAATGGTGTTTTTTTTGTTCGGCAGACTGAAAGTTTGTCACACAAAAACAGCCTCCTCTGAAACCAGTCGGCTGAAAAAAAGCAACTAAAGTCTAAAGAAAAACTTTCAGAAAGCCTGAAAAAAAATTCTCTGACACCATGGGCGGTTCTAGACAGGGGCCAACAGGGCCCAGGGCCCCTGTAGAACTGATCTTGGCCCCTGTACTGATGAGATAATACTAAATCAGCTTCTTATCATTAAATGCACTGGAACAAAAACCATAGCTAATCCGTCCCTTTGACCAATTTCATTTTTTACATTTTTTACATTTTTCACTGTTTTAATTTCACAATGAATTAAAAAAACATATTGCTGTATTGAGATAGGATAGCTGTTTTCATCTACTAGATCAGGGGTCTGCAACCTGCAATTTTGGAACCGTATATGGTTCTGTGACACACTTAATAAATTAAACGGTGAAATATTTTGTTTGTTTGTTTTTTGTTCTGTGCCCCCTTGAGAAAACAATGGCGCCACCCTGGCCCCCCTGGTGAATTTGGTCTAGAACCGCCACTGTCTGACACAGTTTTGAAATATTACAAGTCTTGCTCTTGCAAGACAAAATATAATTAAATAAGTTCCTTTCTGTCTTGATGTGAATGTCTTGTATTGATTCTCACTTTTTTTGTGCTACAGTGAAACATTCTCCTTCATGCTAACTGGGGAGGACGGCAGCAGACGATTCGGGTACTGTAGACGGCTTCTGGTAAGAAGTTCCTGTTCATGTCCGGTTCCCCTTCAACCTCTTCACCACCCAGCCCACACCTCGTTGAACCGTGTTAGTAGTGACAGGCCTTTTTCTTTGTACACGTGATGTTGTTTTCCTGCACGGATAATCATGTGCTGGCTGATTGTCCGCTGTGGTAACAGGAAGTAAAGTTGTGAAAAACATGCAAAGCCGAGCAGATTAAAGAGACTGAGATCAGTGGGAAAAAGTGGGACTATCTGTTATAGCAGCTGATCAAAAATTGTTTCAGCACAGGAAATGGCTCTGTACAGCTACCAGAAGAATAACAAATATCCAAACCACATATATAAAAAATAACGGTTGTTTCAGCTCATCACAAAGGGTGATAAAAAAAATTTAATTGCATTTATAAATCTGTCTCCATACATATGTTTTGACTAAAAAAATTACATATCATTTCAAAGACTCTGAATAGACTGCATGGAAATATGTAATAAAAAATATGTAATAAAACATAATAACCAAAGATGAAAACCCAAGTTAGGATTGACCCATTTAGTTTAACAAGGCTTTCTCAGGAGAGGGCAAGACAAAGAGAAACCAGGAAAAATCCAAACTTTGTCATTCTGGAGCATTTCCTCCCCGTAATGAGGCTGCGGAGCTCTTTGAAGTGTTTTGCTGAGCCTCCCATTTGGCTTGCGGGAAGAGAACAGGACTGTGTGGGATGTTGTGACTGTGCAGATGATTTTGTTTGCCATTTCTTGTTTTTTGACATCTTCAGCATGTTTGTTTGTGACTGTTTACCCTGGATGTCCAGCATTTTACTATTTCTTAGTGGGGTGAAAAAAGTCTTCCCTCTAACAGTTGTGCTCAATGCACTCAGATGATCTAAGATTCACCCAGACAGAAGCAGATTTTAATGAAGGCAGAGAGCGGGGAACTGCTCTCCTTCAGTAATGTTGCTTCCCGCCCGCCATCCATCCAGCAGTTGGCAGTAACAGAGCATTCCTAAGGACTTGAATCAAGCCCCGGACAGTTGATTTAATCATCCATTTGGAAAAGCAAAGGAGAAACAAGAGAGGGAAATTGTATTCCTAATATGGACAAGTGGATTGGTGCTTGTAGAGTGGCTGTATTCATTTGTGTCTTTCTGACCAAGAGTCTCTGTTGTTTCAAGCCACATAATAGTTTTGGGAGAATGCAAGGGACAGCAGATATGATCAGAAGGGGCAGATAAACCTGTGTTTAGGAGGGAGGTAACCACATAAAAGACTCACATCAGAGGACAGATTAAATTAAAGACATCCCTGTGTTATAATATCACTATGAACTGTCCTAGCTCTTCCTATGACCCTGTATATAATGTCTTTTTATTTTATATACACAGATTATGCTCATAAAGTGTAATTTACTCATTGTGGTTATGTTTTTAGCGGCGAGACTGTGGTGTTTTAAAATCTAATGGTCACCACCAGACAGGGAGACGCTGACTAAAGGCAGCGGCAGTATTTAAAATCCACTCTATAAAGACTTAATTTAAAGTTAGCTGAATTGTTGTCATATTTTTCTGGTCGAAATATAAAACTGCTCATCTTGGAGGATGTTTGGTTACATATTCATTGTGTAGCTGTGAAGGCAAAATCACTGACAAGAGGTCAAATAATCCGGCTTTCAAAAACATAGCTCAAATAATTAAATGACAGTGTTAGAATGAATAGCTCATCTTTCTTTTCTTTTAAATAAAGTCAAGGAACACAAACATCAGGTATATCACGGTGAATTAAAATATCATTGATATATATTAAGTTATTTTTATTATTTATTATTAAGTTGTTTTACTTCAGTAACTCAGTTCAGGAGGTGAAATTTATTGGTTATATAAAGTCATACACAAACATCCATACATCCATCCATCCGTTATCTGTACCCGTCCATCCTATGCAGGGTACACAAGGAAAAGAGAAATTGCAGCCTTGAGAGGGATTGTCCAAAGTCTATTGAACAATTTGGGGTATACTCACAATTTGGTAACTACAGCTGCAGTCAGTGCTTCAAGAGCCACCCCACACAAATATATCCGTGGGTTTCAGCTGTTGCATTAACTGTGTTAAGCCACTCCTGAACCAGAGACAACATCAGAAGTGGTTACCTGGGCTAAAAAGAAAAGGAGCTGGACTGTTGCATGGCTGTCCAAAGTCCTCTTTTCAGATGAAAGTAAATTTGGCATTTCATTTGGAAAACAAGGTCCCAGAATCTGGAGGAAGACTCTTGAGAAAGAACCCAAGTTGGGGTGCTGATTTGGAGAGCCATGTCATCTGTTGCTTTTGATCCACTGTGTTTTATCAACACCAAAGTGGCTGCCGCTATTTACCATAAGATTTTATAGCACTCAAGGGTTTGCTCTACTAATAGGCCTTATGGAGATGCAAATTTCGCTTTCCAACAAGAAAAAAACCTTGTCTTTTCAATATGTTTATAACCACAACACTGACAGCTGAAACAAGGTTTCAAAAGGTTCTTAAACATGTAGATGATAAAATATTCATCTTCAGTAAATATTTAAGTTTTTGAAAATAATTTTTTTGCTTGACTTGTGTTGCTTAGGGGCTTTCTCAACTGTTTGTGTAATACATATAAACTAATAGGAGTGATTGGATTAAATGGAGTATTTCTAGTACAATTGCTACATAAAATCCAACGCCAAAGCTACAGATTTATTGCCATTAACTGTATTTATACATCAGGCAACTGCTAATACAACACTTTGATTTTGTGAAAATGTAAAATTCTCACTGTATGATCTAGTTATGTCCTTGGTATTTTTGACTCAGCTGTTTTTTATTACAATAAAACTCCTATAAATCCCCCAAATTGATGAATGTGTAACATTATTCCGCTGGAAGGCCCAGTGAGTGTATTTATAGCCAGTTTTAGGAACATCTGCAGATGTATCACCTTACGTATGATCCGTGTTCTCTCGTTATTCCAGCCTACTGGGAAAGGACCCCGTCTTCCAGAGGTGTACTGTGTCATCAGTCGGCTGGGTTGTTTTGACTTGTTCTCTACAGTAAGATCAGTCTTGCATGTGCACACTAACACACACAATCAGATCCACATCCACCTAGATCAGTGTGGTGCTGAAGCTGTGGTTAACCATCTGGCAGCTGATGGAAAAGACTTTCAGTTCTATCTCTGCAGACTTCACTTTGGCGTTCTAATTTCCCAGAGCGATTGTTTCCTTCCTTTTTGTCTCACAGTAGGCATTTTCTGGCATGTCCAGCTTTTGTCTGATAACTTTATTAATTCAAAGTAAGTAAGTCCTGATTAAACAATAAACATACGTGCCCTCATTATGAATTTTAATTCTTGAATAAGGTTTGTGTAATTATGCTTCTTAAGCTATTTTAGGAACTCTGAAAATTGTATTGTGAAACACAGAGCACATTTTATGATTTTAGCATACAGCTTACGAGGGAGTTTTTGTAACAGATGAGAGCAGATAATTATTTTCCCAATCAACTTTCCAGAAAGGAGACACCGCTGATTCAAACAGCCCTTTCTGTGAAAATTTCCTTTACAGTAGCCATTTAAAAAGATGTAATTCTTTTTTTTCTTCTTCTTCTTTTTTTTACAAAATGACAAATAACTACAATGTTCTGAAAAGCTAATATTGATGGAGAACTGGATTTTTTTTTCATTAATGACCTCCTTTGTTCATGAGTTTAATGATAGTTAATGGTTCAGTTTTGTGAAGGAAGCTGTCCTCTTTCTTGCTAATTTTAGATCCTGGATGAGGTGGAAAGACGCAGAGGAATCTCGGCAGCACTGGTTTATCCCTTCATGAGGAGTCTGATGGAGTCGCCCTTTCCTGCACCAGGGAAGATTATCAAAGTAAAGACCTTCCTGCCTGGTGCTGGGAATGAGGTCAGTACTGCTGCCAAAGCAGAAGACCATTAATGAATTTCAGTTTCATTTAGTTCATTCATTTAGCACCAGTTTTCATCAGTGGAACTTTACAAGACAAACAGGTTGAATTCCTATCCAACCAATCTTAACTGGTTCAGACACAACATAAGAGGGAATTTGTTAAGATGTTAGGCTTTAATGTGTAATTTTTTGTGTGTGATTTAGGTCATAGAGCTGAGGCGACCCAATGACTCTAGATTGGAACATGTTGACTTTGACAGCCTGTTCAGGTGCCTCAGCGTACGGCAGGTGATACGTGTTTTTGCGTCGCTTCTCCTGGAGCGCAGAGTCATCTTTGTGGCTGATAAACTCAGGTAAGTTCCCACCGTTTCCACTACACTGCAATCCACAAGTCTTGCAGTACAAAATACACAGGATTTTGCAGTATCTATATTTTTATTGATTTCTAATAATTACTGTAATTGACAGTCGATAAGGAATTTGTTCTCGTTCCATATGTCCATCCAACAGAAGGGTTAGTGACTTTTCCAACAACATGTTTTCTATTATTTGTTGCAAAATAATTTAAATGCAAACAGCCTAAAGCCCTCTTTATCACATTTTCAGCTGATAATAGATAAAGACTGCAGGGGGGCAGTTTTATTTAAAACAGAGTTTGGATGCTTTCAGAGTAGAGGCCCTAAAGTAACAACCATGCTCATCTTTAACCTTCTGGATGGGGCCTTCTTTTCAGGGCATTGCCATTTCATCCCTCTCACCTTCCATTTCGCTTACTTTATTTTTTCTTTTTTTTAATGCATTTTAGACTAATTATGGAAAAAGAACATTTAGAAAGTGCTCAACTGTTACATAGAAACTAAATGTGATTGTATATTATTCTCTGAAATCTTTGTTTTACAAATGTTTTCGATTTTTTTTGGTTCCGATCCCTGTTGGGGCCAGGTGTTATATCCTATGCAAAGCAAGGCAATTTTATTTGTATAGCACACTTAACAACAAGGTGATTCAAGGTGCTTTACATGATTAAGAGGTAAAATAAAAACAGCAGTAAAACACAGACGAAGCATATAAAGTAAAAACAGCAATAAAGCAAGAAGCTATACAATATTGTCTCCCCTGATCAAGCAAAAATAATAATGGGAGACCTCCTGCTGAAATATATTATTTATAGGAATCACATAACTGCTGTCTAAACACATTAGCTTTAAAAATCCGTTGTTTGGTATAAATTGGAGATGTAACAAAATGTTCTGTGGCAGATGTTACTGTGTTGTACCAGAAGATGTTTAATATGAAACATCAAAAACTGCTAAGGATGAAATTGTGAAAGAGAGAAATGACCACCACCCACCCTTTTTCTTTTCTTAAATTAGTGGTTCCCAAGTTGGGGTCTTACAATTTTTTTTTGAAATCAGACTAAATTGCAAAAAAATATAAAAGTTAAAGAACAATTATGCTTTGATGTTTAAACAGGATACTTGGATACTCAATTGATAGCAGGGGTAGCCTTTTTCATAATTTTGCTTGTTTGTCAGATGCAAAAATTACGACTGAATGCTTTAATGATATACCCCAGATAAGTAGATCCCCAAATGTTTTGATTTTTTATAATTTTTAAATAGAAAATATGAAATTGTATATATTACTTATGCTTTCCTGTATTGCTTCCAAAACATAACATATCTCAAAAGCTCCTTTTGTTAGCGCCCGGTCAACCTTTTTTATACCCCTCTAATGCTGTTGCATATCTGCCTTTCGTTTGAGTGGGAAAGGATGCTATAGGAAAATAAAAACATCGCCCTTCTATGCTTTTGACACTGTAGACAAAAGGTGATCACCACATGATCTGAGCTGGTGCAGATCTTTTTGGACAAGTGAAAAAAATTCAACTGTATCAACTATGCAGCTCTCACATGTCATGTGCAATACTCCTGTGCACCACTGCTCCAGAATCAATGCAAGTCAAAGACAAGCAATTACATATTGATAACATGACTTAATGCCAAGCTAGGCATATGCATAATTTACTTTGGTGTGCTAGATGGTTTAAACTAAAAGTAAATCTGGCTTACTTTTACAATAAACTCAGTCTTGATGCAGTAGAACATTGGGAATTCACACAGCCTTGATCCCAATTCTATTCACAGTGTGTCTGTATCAAAAAGCGACATACATACTTCAAAGACTTGACGGTAGTTCATATTTCACAAAATCGCTTTCATTTCCTTTCATTTAGGCCTTTGTTGCATTTTCCAGTACACTGCATTACGTTGAATTTTTCAGTACACTGAAAAATGTACTAAAAAGCAGGCAGTATTGTGACAGCAGCTTCAACGTAGTGACGTCATTCAGTCACGTTAACCTGTCCCAACTATTTTGATACATGTTGCTGGCATCAAGCTCAGAATAGACCCACATTTTTGGCCATTAACTAGTAGTCAAAGCATTTAGGCTGTTGTTTTTCTATCAATCTGGCTTGAATATTTGGTTTGATTTACATTGTCAAGACATACTGCAGACAATGTTTTTTACATGATGCATATATAGTCATGTGACAAAATGTACATAATATAGTCTTGATTTATTCTGTCATAGTTACATTATCGAGGCTCTAATGAAACAAATATTTGTATTCTCTTGACCAAGAATGAAACAAAAAAAATGCTGTATCAATCTTAGGTTTTGACTTATTGTACAGACAGTCATATACTCTCGGTTTGTCAAAAACACAAATTTGATTGTGATGCATGACACAGTACTATGTCCGGGTTTTTTGGTTAGCTCTGATACCAGCAGAGAAGTGGGACACCATCAGCAGAGTAAATCCAGGGTGGGGTCTGATAAGATGTGAAGAGTCCCCAAGGACTCCGTGTCCCTCTCTGTCCTGTTGTTACAGAAAAGAGCTGGATACTTTTTGAGCATTGGAGGCGAGGGTGGAGAACTTAGCCAAGAAGTAATCTCTCCACATATCAGAACCCAGTTTAAACAAACATCAGTGGGGGCAGTGACTGTGAGGGGAAGGAATGCACTTCCTGTGTGCACGACTCTGCCCTCTGTGATCTGTGGCTCAGCTGTCACCGTTTGACTTATGATGCCCTGTTCACTCCCAGTGTACGAGCGACCTCTCTGTCTGTGTCCCTGGAGAAAATGAATCTTTGTAGCTCATTACCAGAGGTGATAGGATCTAGGAGTCACTGGGAGGGAATCATGAATTTCACTCATGATACATTATCATGATTTGTTGTTCAAAGTCAACCCATTCTGCAATGTTTTAAGATCTTTGGTGACCTTCGTTTCTGATATTTTTTAAATTCTGTCTGAATTTGATATCAGATGTTTCAAGCTTATAAAAATAAGATGTATATTAAAACGTTATCGTGGCCGATTTTTAAAACATTTTTGCTGCATTGGAGTGTAATGCGGAACTAAACAATTTTGGCACATGTAGCACAAGATGGTTTTGACCATAATTCTGAAAGCGTAAAAAAAATTCAACACTTCCTTTATACACCGAACCAGGGGTTCTTAAACTTTTGGTTGCCAGGGGCCCCTTAGAGGGGGTAAAATCTTTCCAAGGACCATCTTATCATGCTGAAAACATCTTTTCAAAACAGCCTTTTATTCTCATAGATACTGTAGGAATTATTTAGATTTTAAAATGTCCAACCTAAATGCTCATTGCAGTCTGTTTCCTACAAACCCAGACTTCATTATAATAAAAAATAAAAACAGCAAACAACAAAAATATTCAAGTTATATTTGAAAAAACAAATCTTAAACTTCCACTTGTAAACGAGCACTGTGCTTTGTTTTGACACAGATAGGTAGATTTTGGCTATGAATAATTATAAATAATTGCTTAGGGCAATTATTATTAAGATTAATATTTTTATGTTAAAATTACCAAGTTTGGGGCACCATCCTGGGATCCAGGAAAATAATAGCCAAATAGTGAAAAAAAGGCTTCTTCCAGAAGCCCCCTCGTCTCGCCAACAACGGAAGTTTTAAGCGCGACTCTCTTTTGTGGTTGCACACGGACAAAGAGGCTTGAGTTCAGGGCAGCAGCTAGTTTCTTTGGGGTTCACAACTCCTCCTCTTCCTGTTGAAACTGAAATGCATTGTGAGATTAGTTCATTCTTACAGCTGAACGTCTTTGCTTTGGTCCAGTAATCACAGCTGTATTCCAACAATTTTCTCTTCAATCAAAATGAGGAAAGGGGAGCAATATTTGCATAGCCTAAGCAGCCAGTTCAGCTTACGTGAGAGGGAGGCCCAAAAGTTTGAATGACTTGCCTGTTGGAATCTGGCCTTCAATGTTCTATCACAGCATAATTCCAAGACCTGTTTGTCTGGCTAGACACACAACATATTTTAGTCTTCCATTGTCATTTTCAATTAAACAAAACTCAAGATAACTGTTGTCGTACTTTCTAATTTTAGCTGGATTGGCTTTTGCATTACTTGATGAAGTGGACGGACTTAAATATTTGTACATTGTGCTAATCAGCCCAACCCCTGGAGATGTACTCTCAGTGAGTCTTCTGGACACTCTGTGTGTTTCGTAGACTCCAATAATAGCGGACCCCCTGGGGTCCAGGGACCCCAATTTTAGGACCCCCACCCCAAACTACAAATATGATATTTATGGTGTTTAGCCATTCTCTGTTTAATTATTAAACTCTTACTAAAATCCCTAAGGTTTTTAATCATTCAATTATTAATTAGATCTTTTCCTGGAGTTGTATTCCCCTTAATTCTGCTATAGAAAACACGATATTTATCAGTCCTTCATGTTCATCTTGATCTTCTGGGGCCTCCAAATGTTTCCTTCCCTAATTTCTGCAATATTTAAATGATCTATGTTGTGAATTTCTCCCATTTCTTTGCCAATAGCTCAGCTTTACTTTTATTGTCTACTAGTATTCTATCATCATCTTTCAATATTGGGCAACCATATACTTTTCTATTACCAGACATTTTTTTTATGGTTGACAAGACTGCAGGTGTAGATCTTCCCAGAGTATTACAATACTTCCTCCAAAATTCCCTCTTGTCTGTCTTAATTATGCTTCTAACGTCACCCTAATTTCTTTTGTAGTATATTACATTCTGAACACACATGATCCTTTTCAGTGTTTTAAACTCTTTTGTCCACCATGGCACTAACTTTTTCATCTTAAAATCACTTTTTTTGGGATAGACTCTTGCTGCATCAATCAAAATCTGACTAATTTTAGAGTTTAATTCATCAATAGGTGGGCCAAAATCAATATCCTTCAATTTTCCCTCATTTAATGTAAATCCCACTTTGCTTTCTGAAACTTCCACCTCCCCTCTTCTCCTTGTGTTACATCAGTATCAAGACCAATTTCAATCATTATCGGATAATGATCACTACCAATTGTGCTCTCTTTTAAGACTTTCCATGTGCTTCTACTTGCTAAAGATTTTAAAACTATTGAAATATCAAGAGATGATTCTGTACCCCTTACCAGATCCACCATTGTGCCAGATCCATTTTTTAAAACAACTAAATCTTTCTCCTCAATAATATCCTCAACAACAACGTCATTTTTCTTTCCCCAGAGTGCTGTGTGCGTTAAAGTCACTGCACCATACTATTTTCCCTCTCCAATCCACAAGAATGAATTCCATTGATCTTTTTTCTAACTTTTTACATGGATTATAAACATTTATTATTTTTATGCTTCCTTCCTTAGTCCATACTTCAAGGACCATAACTTCTAACTTTACTGTTATATTCTTTTGATTATACTGAATTCCATTCTTAACAAATATGGCACATCCCCCACTATTTCCACCATGTCTGTCTCTTCTAACGCTAGAATAACCTTAAATGACAAAATCTAGATTAGGCTTAAGCCATGTTTCTTGAATACAGATGATGTCTGGTTTTAATTCTATTGCACAAATACATTCCTTAAGTTCTTGTCCATTTGCAATTAAACCCCTGGCATTCCATTGAAGAAATAACATTAAGTTATCATTTGTGAGTCTGGTGTACCCTCCCCACGACTAAGATATATATGTATTGTCTCCCAAGATGGGTCCTTCATATTGAAAAACTTTGCTGCTGGTTTTACTATTATTTCAAAATCTTTCCTGTTTATTGTTTTGGCTTGTTCTGAACATAAGCTAAAAACAGGATAAGTTTACCCATTTGGATTCTAGTCTGACAACTAGTTTTTACATCTGTTCATTTACCAATGTCTGTTTCTTGTTCTTTATCTGACCTTCTTCCCTTGTTATTTACCTTCTTCAAAGCTGCTGCATAAGAAATTCTTTCCTCCGTTCGAGTTTGCTGAACTTCTGCTGCCTGCTTCTGTATGAGCCCCTCCACATTTACAAAACCTGACTTGATTATTGACACATTTACTATACGCTTGATCTCCTCCACATCTTCCACATCTCATTTTTCCTTTACTTGCTATGTGACCAAACCTCTGGCATTTATAACACCTGAATGGAGGAGGAACATAAACGCTAACACTAAAACTCATGTGCCCCATCATGACTTTCTCTGGTAATGTATCACCCTTGAATGATCACACTGTCCAATCAGATTATTATCATCATTATCGTTATCATCCAATATCTCAGCACCACTACTTGCCATTCCGATACAGTCACAATTCCAGATTATGCCAAAACTGCCTAAATTCAGATTATTTGTCTCCCAATTAAGTTTTCGCACGCTGTTCTCCTCAAACCTCTTAGTCATCAATCAACTATATATCATCGAGAAAACGGATTGAAATAAGGCAGACGAGGCAACTTTTAAATATATTTGTAATCTTAACATGTTTCTTATTGATGTACGTCCCGGAAAGGTGATGTTTTTTACAGATGAATTAAAAAATTAGGTTTGGTTTTGACACCTTTTATCGAAACACGTTTGATTTGAATTTTTAATGTCAGTGTCTCAAGAATAAATTTTCTTCATCCGATTTGCAACTACGGGTCACATTCCAACCTTTTTCTATCAACAGAATAAGAATTTATGCATTTTGTAAAGTCCAAACTTTTCTAACTAGCTGTTAAACGCTGATATGGGTCCAAATTGGGCACAGTTTATGTAGCCCATTTTAAAACTCTAAAGAGACCTACAATTATTAAGTTCTGAATGTATCGTCTCATCTCCATCCACCCTAAATCAGATGATACAAGTATGAAAGTCACACCAGCAGCCCATAGAACATGTGTTGTTTTTTGGAAAATGTTATGTCACACATAACCCTATTCCATTGAAATAGCAGGGCATCCACCTTTTGACAGTGAGATTTGCGCCTCTTCTGTATGATTCACTTTTAGTTGAGAGCAAGCAGAAAGGATGATAGGGAGGGAGAGAGATTTAAGGCTGTTTCAAAAGACAATGCCACCATCAATACCGGCATCAGTGAGCCTTTTGGTCATTCATAAGTGGTCAGCCAGGGGCGACAGGTGTTTTTCACAAAAGATTACGCAATGGTGGGATAAAGGGGGGTGTGGGGTGGTGTCCTGGCTGTTGATGTACAGGGTTGCGTACAAACTGTTTGACAGAAGAGTCTGTGGTACACAGACAAAAAAGCTTGGATGTAACAGTTTTTTTTATCCCCATTGAATCCCCACTCAGATTTTTTTGCAAGCAGTTCCAAAAGGTGGCTGTTCTTTACAGTCCCGTGAACTCTCTGACGATCTGGTCTTCAGCTCTAAAGGACAGAAGCTCCTGGACCTTTGCATCACTCCAGTTTGCCATTTCAGCTGATGCAGTTTACAAATGCTAAATTAATTCCCCATGTTCACTTGCATTTTAAATACTGTTGCCGTTCGGGAATCAGCGCACATTCCACACCTCATCATGACATCAGCCTCTGTTGCACCAAGGTGTGATCTTCATTCATAAGTGCAGCATTACGGCAATATTGGGGTAATACTACTTTAATATTGCTTTATAAGGGGCGCTGGGTAAGCCGGCTGCCACCGCGGTCTTCCATATCCTGTCTTGGATTGGTTGTACTGAAACTTAATTTCCGCACGGGGATTATTAAAGTATTTCTTATCTTCTTATCTTATCTTATCTTAAGCTTGCCGGCATGGAAGTGCAATATTCGCGCCTCGTAATGCCGCAATACACATTCAAAAGACACACCGTGCCAGCATTATTACTCCAATATGCCGCCCTGGTGTGTCATATCAAAACGCCTTGAGAGAATGGAAGAAAGAAGGGAAATGGAGAGAAGTTGGACAGAAAATGCTCATAATGCATAGCGCTTGCTTCACCAACATTGCCTGCCAATGTTTCAATGATGTAGCACAGCTAAGCAACTTATTGAAATGTTTTCAATAAGGGTCAATAAGTCAATAAGTTTTCAATAGTGCAATTCTACTAATTGTGTCATTTAGAAGAATTGGGCAGTACAATGATAGGAGTATACTGCAACTGTTGTTGACAGATTGTATAAATAGTTGTTTTCTTTAAAACTTGTTTCTTTATCTTTTATCAGCTGGTGTTTATTTTCAGGAGCAGATGTTTGAAATAGACCCTGTCAGGCTTAACAAAGGGAAATAGATAGATCGAATATAACAGTGTCCATGTCACTAACATGACACATCTTTGTAATAGAAATTGTGATCTTAGTAGTGGGGCACCTGTGCCCCAATAGAATCCTATGCCTAGCAATGACCCTGGTTGTCTGTATGTGGAGATTCACTGTACAGTTGGTAAATTGCTGTATTTAATTATTACTGAAAAATAAGACGTGCTATTTTTATTATTTCAATATTTTGCCTAGTTAAAGTAGGGTTATTATGTTCTACTTTAAATTGTGTATGGTGTAATTCACTACACTTTTAAACACTAGTGTTCATTTTTAGCCAGTAATGCTAAATTATCTGGTCTTTACTTTGCAAGAAGGAAAGACATCAGCAATAACCTATATAAAACAATTGCTGCTGCCCATTGACGTGGGAAGGATTATAAACCAATTTTAAAAGAATGGTGCCTGGGCACCCTGCAGTCATCAAGTAAACCTTGAACTCCTCTGAATACCAAGATAATCTAGCACAGCAGCAAATCCTTACCAGAAAAGCTCAGATAGAAGACACAATCTAGACCTCAACTGGACTAAAATGTTGACCTTAAAGCCTAGTTTATGCTTCTCGGTCAGGAGGTTTGCACCCATACTCACACGTATCGGCAGAGACGTTTTCCTTTTATACTTTTCTGTTGGTGTGTCAGTGTTGCAAAGCAATTCTCTGCCAGGACAGCAGGGGATGCAGACCTTTTCTGGCGGGTCTGCCTATCATTGCAGTGAAGTACTGGTCGGCGTCCACTCAAGGAGCAATGGTCGACAGAGAGCGGGGAGTGACAGAAAAATCTGAGCGACTACTACTCTACAGGATTATACATCAATTTTCAAAATACTGTATATAAATTAATACTTAAAATGTCATGGCAAATAACTGCCAATTTTGTCATCCTTTTTGATGACCTAGAGACATCTTGTTCTCATCTTTCATCTTGTAAGGTTTGCTGTTTCTACAACACAGTAAATGAAGTGAGGTTTTTAATCTGCTTGTTAAAACTAAATAAATGAATAGAGTTAAGTCAATAGACATATGTTTTTCATTGTCTCCTATTTTAACTTTGTTTTTTGAGTGCAGTGATGTTATAAAAGTGACATCAGCTACTGATAAGGGGTTGAAAATTGTATTCATCCTGTTACTTAACCTGTGTTAAGCCTATTATTAAGAAAAACGTGGGAGCTTTGCACAATTATACATAGCAGAGGTGGAAAAATCACATTTTTAATCAACACGTGCGTTAAAACTAGAATCATCTTTGTTTTTTTGTATATTATTGTTTTGCAGGATCTCTCTGTGTTTATAAGTGCAGGGTAAAGATTTATGCATACATGCCTACTGCTCTGTTTGGGGATCATTTAAGAGCTGTCATGGGGCCTCATTGCACTATTAATGACATTGGTGATAACCGAGGTTCTCCCTCTGGAGCTCTCGTACATTATATATCCTTAAATTACCTCACCTGCAGAGCTTGATGCATGTTGCTTTCCAGCTGAAATGCATATCTATATGCATGCAAAAACAGGAGGAAAGGTCATTTTAGGCAAAAGTTGCATTCAGTCAATGCTTGTAATATTACTCTAGACAGGTTTTGTTGCTTCCACGTGAGAGCTTACACACACAGTTTCTCTTAAAGTGTTCATCCACTATTTTTTGCCTGTAATAACAAGTTTGAAGTCTAATCAGATAAACACATCATCAACTCTGTCACTGTAATTGCTCAACTTAGCTGACCCCAAGGTGCCTGTTGAGTTTTTTTTTCTTTCTCTCTTTGTAGCAAACAGCCTAATCTGTCTTCAGGCTGGAGCTGTGAACAGTTAGCAGCTTGTATGCGTATGTCTACATTGATCTCATGGCGTGAAGCAGGAAACTGCTCTGATGTGTAGTGTTTTTTTTGTATTTGTTGTATTACCTTGTTGCAGTAAGTCCTGGAAGTCCTCTGCTAACACAGAAATACTGAAACGAGTGGAAATCTTGAGAGGTTTAGGAAAGTAGTGAAAAGGGTGTACAAAGAACTGTTTGGGTTTCTGCGGGAAAACAATCTGTGGCTAAACTATGTTAAAAACGAGAAACTAATGTGTACTGCAGATGTGGTGTCAGCTTATATACTTGTTGTTACAATCCATTTTTAGAGAGAGTTGAATCACTGCCAAAACCATGTTAAACAACCTAACCAGTTTCCCGGTGAAGTTGAAAGGAACTGACGCATTGTAAACATTAGAAATGTTTAGGCTTTTTAAAGAGCTGAGCAAGATATGGATATCACCAGAGGGTGAAGCTTCATTCACTGAAGGGAGAGTTCAAGGATTACTTTATTTTATTGATTGATTTAAGAAATGTGCCAGGAAAAAAGTAATTGAAGGCTTTAGGAACATGAATTTTCCTGGAAAAAACCCCAACAAATTAAAATCATCCACATTGTTATGCTGTACAACATATTTTGTGTTATTGCTGTCCATCTGCTGCACCGAAAGCAGGTGTGTGGTGTTTTGTTTTTTTTAACAGTGAGACAGATTGAGAATGTTATTGTCTATAATAACATACCAAGTTGTCTACTTGCTTGGTTTTGTTCCTCTGCTCTGTTTCTCTGTTACCTGGTTTGTTTAAGTTTGACTTGCCTTCTTCCTACATGCAGCCGGTCCAAGTTTATGAATCATTCCACCTGGCCAGTGTCAGTAATCGTTTCTGTTGCGTATATGTATTCCTTCAGGTTTTCAGTTGTCAGATCATTGTTATCATTATAGTTTGTGTTAAGCCTGAGTTTTTGGCTTATTTTTAGTCCTCAGCCAGAGGAAGAGCTGTTACAAGCATGCAAGATATTAGGAAAACATATAACAGTTATATCAGTGCTGAAAATTGCTATATGGAAAATGTTACAGTTAACCCATACTTTACTTTTTCCTCTGTTTTTTTTCCCATCATCACAGCATCTTTCCAAGTCCCACTGAGCTTCAGTATCCCTGTGATTAGGATCTACATTGCCTTGAAAAAGTACTTTTCCAACAACAGATTTATTGTTTTTTTCTTTTTTGTCACACTTCAGTGTTTCAATTTATCAAACAAATTTGAGTCTCCCAGAAAGATAACCCGAGTAAACACAAAAGGGAGTTTTCAAATGATGATTTCATCAGAAGTTTCAAACCAACCTGGCCCTATGTGTGAAAAGTAATTACCTGCTACGCATAATAACTTGTTGTGCACCCCTAGCCAGCAACTGATGCCTTAAAGTGTTTGCTTTTGGAGGAACTTTAGGCCATATATCTTCATTATTTAAATGTAGCCATATTGGAAGGTTTCCGAGGATGAATGGCCTGTTTAAGGTCATGCAACAGCATCTCAACCAGATTTAATCCATAACTCCAGAATCTTAAGGTTACTCCGTTTCAGACTGTCAGAGGTGCACTTGCAAATGAACGCCTTTCAAAATACTTCCACACTATAGAACTCTGCTTTGGATGCAATTTTTTCTCAGTCCCCTTGTTATTATTGAATTGTGAACACTGATCATGAATCACTACACTTAATTTTATATTGCTTCAGCTATTTTAATCTTGTTTATCTCATCCTTTGAAACCTGATCAGAAAAAAACTTATTTCAGATATGTTTAAATGTTCTGGTTTATGTGGTGACACTAGCCAAAAAATTCCAGCTCAAGGCAGGTAAGGTTACCTTTGTCTGTCCTATGTGAATGTAAAGAAAAATAACCAGAAGACAAGAACACACACCTGAATAGATATGGTGCACCAGATGAACTGCATGTATAAATTTTAAACATAAAGTTAAATAACTGGTTATTGTAACGTTAGTAGCTGATTTCTGCAAAATACCAGAGTGGCTAGCCAACGCTCATCATTCAGTTTTTGTTCGTGATAAAGGGATGTAGGAGGAGCACAATATTTTACACCCCACCTTGTTTAAAACCACATCACTTAAATCCCGTAGTCACACTGTTTTTCCATCAGTCAGCTGCTGCAGCTGGCGCAGATGGCTTAACCTACATCTGCTGTTTCATTTCTGTCAAAAAGTTGTTCTATGTAGTCCCCCTCTTCAGCATGGGTCCCGGAGTGATCTGACCCTCTTCACCTGCAGGTGCTGTGCTTTACCAGCTGGTTTTCACATTAATCTCATTCGTTCACACAGAGCAAACAGACACTGAGCTATACCTGCACACTCTATAGACACACTTGACTGAATCCAGTCATTACTGAGGTCTCAATCGGAAGACGTATATTAAAGGGAAAATTAGTAGTTTTCCTTTAGGAGGGGATTTCTTTTTGTCAGACAGCTCCTGCTGTCAGAATTAGAGAACTGGTGGCTGTAGGTCCTCACAGATAGGAAGTGGGGGAAAAACGTTCAGGGACGCAGGGAGCGAAGAGAGAACATATTATGCTTAAGGATAAAAATACATAATGTGCAACTCTGTCTGCGTGTACTTTACCAGATGTTATTTTGAGCTCTGAAAGAGGTGAAACTTGGACACATGATGTTTGTGGAGTTTTTTTGCACAGCTGTTGTCTGACAGGAGTTCAGACCCCTTCCAAATACCCTGCAACAACAGTTTACTATCGGATAACAATAAATACAGCTATGTACAGATTCTGGATGCACTACAAGATGTGATCATTCAGTGGGGATCTATGAAACATCTCACACATTCCTGTGAAATCCAATATGACTAAAAGGCATATTGAAATATCACCAAATCTAAAAAAGGAGGAAAAAAGTCTAACTAAATAATTTCTTTTAATTTCTGGAAATAAATAGGCTCTGTGAAAAGCATTATTCAAACATAGATGGGTGCTCTAGAGCCCTGATCTGTTCTTTGATGTGATTTTTGTCTTTAAACCAATCCTGTCATTTATTATCAGCAAACATCTGGTTGGAAAATGGAAAAAAGCTGATTGTCAAAAAATGTTTTGTCCCCTTAAAACATCACACATCAGTTCTTTACTGCCCTTTTTAATTATCTCATGTTACATGTGTTGCATAACTAAGCTTATCGGTATATATATGAAATGTTTAAGTCACTTAATGTTATTACGTTCATATCCTGTAAACCCTCCTGACTATGGATTTGCTTTAATGTATAGCAGACTACTGATAGTGAATACAGACATATACTATATAATATATTAATGTGACATTTAAACACAGTTAGAAATATCTACTGATGATCGTATCACAACAGGACAGATGTTAATCCAAGCTCTGAAGATCCGGTTTATTTCAGAAGTTGGACCAAGGCAGGCCGGTCTGCACAGTACAGAGCTTCGAGTCATGAGGTTGAGTGTGAGTGTAGTGCATTAATCCAAGTCCCTCTTCCTTAAACACTGAAATGTTCCCTTCTCCTCCTTTGGGATTCACAGACTAACTTTCCTGGAGTATCTGCTGGTTCAGCCTCACAAACATTAAATCTGGCCTGACAAAACTAAGGCAGATAATATCTCAGGATTAGTTAT
This sequence comes from Valencia hispanica, assembly GCA_963556495.2. NCBI lineage: Eukaryota > Metazoa > Chordata > Actinopteri > Cyprinodontiformes > Valenciidae > Valencia > Valencia hispanica. The sequence continues at coordinate 31,683,461 of OY747701.1, read as the reverse complement.
TGTACTTTTAACACAAAACAGACCTGCACTGACGTCAGATTTGCCAAACTACACTTCTATTTTTCCTACATCTAGTCTCATCTAAGTGTTTTGTTCCTTTGAAAATAACCAGCTAGATTTTAAAATATGCATCAACGTCATTTAAAGGGTTTTAAAAGTAAAGTGGAGTGACCAGAACACAAGAAAGAACAAAATATTTTAGAAAACATTACTCAAAACAGCAACAAAACAAGATACATTACTCATGCATTATGATTTTTTTTTTACAGTTTTTTTTAAAACTAAGTTTGAGATTTAAGCAGCAGATAAAATCAGAACAAAATCAAACACACTTCCGGTGTAAACTTTTTTAGTCAGTTTATTAGACTGTTCTGATTTGTTTTGGGTTTGCCTTTTTGTGATTCAGTTTTCTTGAGTCAGCTGTAATTTTTTGTGATGTTTTTTGTTTGGTAGTTGTGACTCAATGTCCAGTAGGAATTCTGATCAATTGAACCACATCAGCTCACTCCTTTTGATGTGGAGGAGAGGCAGCTCTTCTTGGAGTTCCCCCCAGATAACAGAGCTTCTCATCCGCTTGTATCTTGTCTTTATGATCATGATTCATATGCTTTTTGGCTCAGCTGTTACATCACTGAATCTGTAATTCAATTTCCATTCAGTTTATATATGACACCGATTCACAACAGATCATCTCAACGTACATTACAGGAAAAGTAATTTCAACACAAACATTCCAATCAGTTTAAAGATTTAGCTAGTTTATTATGTAAGGAATCCCAGCAGATCACATCGAGTTATTGACTGGCAGTTGCGCCCCGTTGATGCAGACTACCAACCACAGCAATCCCTCATTCTGAGCAAGCATGTAGCAACAGTGGAGAGGAAAAACTCCCGTTTAACAGGAAGAAACCACCAGCAGAACCTGGCTCAGTACGAGCGGCCATCTGCCACGACCGTCTGGGGGTTTGAGAAGACAGACCATAGCTACAGAAAGAACAGAGGATCTGATATGAGTACTTTCTATATTAAGGAAAGTAAAAAGTTGATAACAGGACATCGGGGACGCTCAGTTACTGCGATACCCCCCGTCCAACAGGGCTTTGTAGCTACGCAGGATACCAGGACAGGTGTAACTTCTATGGAGAGAAAAACACTGAGAAAAAACAAAGTTAACAGTCAAAATAACAGCAAATAATACAACTGGAGAGTAGAAGAAGAGAAAGTAGAAAAGTGAAGAAAAGTGGTCAGTATGTCCTCCAGCAGTCTAAACCTATAGCAGCATAACTACAGAGATAGCTCAGGATGACCTTAGCCACTCTAACTATAAGCTTTATCAAAAAGAAAAGTTTTAAGCCTGGCCTTAAAAGTAAACAGAGTGTCTGCCTCACGGACTAAAGCTGGGAGCTGTTTCCACAGGAGAGGAGCCTGATAACTAAAAGATCTGCCTCCCATTCTACATTTGGAAATCCTGTAAACCTGCAGTCTGAGAGCGAAGTGCTTTGTTAGGAACATATGAAACAATTAGATCTCTGATCTATGATCGAGCTTGATTATTAAGGGCTTTACATGTAAGAAGGAGGATCTTAAATTCTATTCTGGATTTAACAGGGAGCCAATGAAGGGAAGCTAAAACAGGATAAATGTGATCTCTCTATTTAATATTCATCAGAGCTCTTGCTGCAGTATTTTGGATCAACTGAAGGCTTTTAATTACATTTTGTGGACTTCCTGAAAGTAAAGAATTACAGTAGTCCAGAATTGTGGTAACAAATGCATGGACTAGTTTCTCAGCATCACTCCTGGACAGGATGTTTCTAATTTTGTTAATACACACGTAACCATCTCCTTCTCCATCCTACCATCACTTGTGAACATGACACCAGATTCTTCAACTGCTCCACTTGAAGTCCTCATTGATCCCCAAACCAGAATGACCAATTCACATTTTCTCTCTCTGAAGAATACCTACCTCTTAACCTGATGGAATGGTTTGAGCAACTCTTTATCCTGTGGGGTATGTTGTCCTCGGCTTTGGCTTGTAGTTGGGCCAGACATTGCAAATTAGTCTCAGAGGAAGGGGGCGAATTAAGAGCGGTTCAGTTGCCTTGATGAATGGGTGAAATATTTCTATAAATTGGGATACTGAGGCATCCTCCTGTATTCGGGCTGGGGGTGGGCTTTGTTTGTGATTGTCAGATGGTTGAGCCTTTGCTTTTGGAGGTTAGTGAAGCTCAGGCTGAAAAGGTATCCGGAAGATCCCTCTACATGGGCCCCTACTTGTTGGGAATGGCAACAGGGTTAGGTTCTATCCAAGCTGAGTGGCAGGTGAGATATGGGGGTTTGCTAAGTCCTGCTGCGTATTGTTACTTAACATACCAACTTCAACTATATATTATACTGTATGTGCAGCAGCTATACTGATTATTTGTTTGGAATAACATGGGGATCACTGACTTTCCAAGTCAGAATTAGAACCTTGTAGGATGTTTTTTATTCCCCCCCTTCAATTCAGAACAAGTTGAAATTTGGAATCGTCAAATTCTGAGTGTGCATGGAAAGCACTGTAAGTCTCAGTCTCATAATAACTGTCTAACATAGCAATAAATATTAAATAATCTACAACTAAGGAGGATCTGCTCCTGTTGACAAAGAAACTGTGCATCTCAGGATGTTTCTGATTATTTATTTGGTTATTACTGTACCTAGTTGGGGACATGGAGGCCAGTTAATAATTATTTTTTATGACTTTTGTTTGTCTGCTTTTCCCTGAATATAACCCTCTTTCTTTCCTAAGTTGAGTGGCAACCTCTGGTGGAGCAGAGTGTTTTCATTGTAAGTTCATTTTCTCCCAGGAGTTCGTAGTCGGGGGGATGAGTGTAATGGATCCTTTTGGTATTGGTGGAGCGTCTGGCCATGTGTAGCCTGTGGCGAAGGTTTTTCTCAGATCTGTGCCACATGGCTCCCTGTTGGAACTTGTCAAACCCCGGAGACGGGAACTGTTTGGAATTATCAAGCCCTCCCCGGGCAAATGGAAATCAGCCTGGCCAAAGCGAAGCTGCAAGTGCTCCATGAGTTGATTGAATTGAGGGAGGCCAAAAAAAGTACCTGATCTCTGTGGTTATTGTAGAACTTGGATTTTGCTTAGTAATTCTGTTTTAGGTTGTCAAGAAAACATGTTTTAATCTTGGCAATTTGACTCATGGGAAGCAGAGATGAAAAGCCTCCGTGGCAAACATGTAGCCTGAGTAAACACAGTGCTAAAGGCTAAGGGCGTTATTTTTCGCAGCTCGGGAATCACGCGGCTGCTCCTAGTTTTCTGCATGCTCTCTAAGGACAGCTAAGTTTCCCTGTAATTAAACCCAATGAGCTTAAATAAAAAGCAATAACTGCTGTAAATCTGAGTGTGCTGCTATAGGTACAGTAACCTTGGAAAATATTCCTCATAAATGTTACCTCAAAAAGGATGCAATCACATACCATGTTTGAGCCTTGGTCTTGTTCTTGATCCATACTGATTTAGTGCATGATTGGACCCATTGTTTATTTTCACTGTTTTTGTACACATGGACTAAACACTGTGTGGAAGACAGAGAGGAGGAGGGGTCAGCCTCTGTCAACAAGCGACGGATCGTGAGAAAGATGGGCCGCTATTTGGGATCTTCGTGTTGTACCGCAGCTGTTGACATTAAAACCAAACTGCTGCTTTTACTTATTGCGTCAACCAGCCTTTGGCTTAACTATAGCAACATGCCAGGGTCATGCCACCCCTGCAGATGGAGCTCAGTAAGATCAAAAAGATACATTTTACTGGAGCCAGCTTTCGTCACTGTGGTTTGAAATGTAAACTAAACTACTAGTAGGAGAACACAATGGCGTAAGGACTTATTTTCCAGAAGCTGCTGCAGCTTGTAAAATATCCTTATTCTTTTTTTTAAGAGAAAAAACATCAAAGTATCTAACTGAGCTGAAACCCTCATATATATATATATATATATATATATATATATATATATATATATATATATATATATATATATATATATATATATATATATATATATATATATATATGTGTGTGTGTGTATATATATATATATATATATATATATATATATATCAAGTAATCATTTAAAACATAGGACAAGATCAGTGTTTATTTTTAAACTGTCAGTTTCCAGAAAAATTATGATTATTCAACTATTCTGAGGAAATTTGTTGTGTTTTACCTTTAGCTAAAGTTCACAATTACTGTAGATATCCATGTTTAGAAAAATCTAACCAATAAACACAATAAAGCGCCTAATTCATAGACATAAAGTAAAGATAAAACTTGTTTCCTGTTTGGACCATGTTCTGCTCAATCTTGGGAGACTATAGTTTAAAAGAAATCAGCACATCTTAGGTATCTGTATGATATCTGTATAGTTAGCGCAGGTGTCCCATATACCGAGGGTATTCGTCCTCAACGCAGCCGTCTAGAGTTTAATTCCCGACCATGTGATCTTTGCTGTATGTCTTCCCCCTTTCTCTCCCTTTCCTTGTCTGAAAGGCCATTAGTGCCGCACAAAACCTTTTAAAAATTGAAATATGATGTCTGTTTTTTTCTAATACATTTTCTAAACACCATAAGGAATTGTAGTGGGTTGTAATTTCTTTAAAAAGTTTTAACTTCTATTTCAAAATTAATTAAAAAAATAGCTTACAATAAAAAAGAAAGAAAAGTCAAATGTTTAAAGATTTCTGAAGAAATTCTCAGACATCTGGTGTGTAAATAAACCAGTTTTAGACTATGTAACACACAGTAAGGGGACCTAGCAACTCTGCTGATTATAAAAGTTGTAACACAACACTCTGTCTTTGTTTTTGTCTCCCATCATTAGTACCTTGTCCAGCTGCATGCATGCAGTGGTGGCTCTGCTCTACCCCTTCTCCTGGCAACACACCTTCATCCCTGTGCTGCCAGCATCCATGTTGGACATCGTGTGCTGTCCCACCCCTTTCCTGGTGGGACTGCTGTCCAGCTCATTGCCTAAACTTAAAGAGCTGCCTGTAGAAGAAGTGAGTACGACATCTTGACTTTTTCCCCTGTCTGAGGAGTGCAACATTCTTTATCTACATGTCCTTTATTGTTCTGGTCCGGTGTCTTTGATCTGGCTGCTCTCTGACTGAAGTCTGTCTCTGAGAATATTGGACCTTTGTTGTCTTGGCTAATAGATTAACACAGGTTCTAGGTAATCATGTTATCAGCTAAGGCCTGTCTCTGTGCCTGTTTGACTTCCTGCCTTTAATTTCTTTATTGTATTCACTTATATTAATAACCGGGTGTCTAGACAAATATCTAGACAAAACAATATTGGTAAAATACTCATGTCTTGACCTTTTTGAGATTAGTTGAGAAATATTTTGATGTAATTTAATGTTTTCTTTCCTTGAAAGACTTTTTTCAAACAATGAGCTATTTATATTTTGGTGTATATAATTTAAAAGCCTCCATGACGTTGGCAAAATATGAAGAGCATTTTTTAAATGACTTTATGATATCTCACAAACCAAAATGATGAACCCACTAATCGAGAAAAAAGCTGATTAAACGGTGCATAACGGGAAACAGCAACTTGGAGCATTTAATGAAATTCCTCTTGCAAACACCCGTCTCCGCTCTGAACCCCAAAATTACTAACCCAGAAGTTCACATTTGGTACAAAACTAGTATGCACAGCCACAGATATGCAGTAGGAGACGCTAAGTGGTGTTGGGAACTGGAGCCAGTAAAGTGCTGGTGTCTAGATTGGGAAGGCCTCCTTCAGTTTCTGGTTTAAGCTCCAATAAATATTTTGAGAAAAAGCAGAACCCTGGTTTGAGATAAGCATGGAGTTTACATCAGTTTTTTTCTACAAAGATAACTTATTCTCAGCTCCTGTTGTTGACTTAATCATGAAAACATATATTGGGCTGTACCATGCCTTATCTGTTGACTCCTTTTATGGAAATTGCACATAAGGAGAATGGAGTCAACTCTTATTTAATAAGCAGAATAATTTGTTTTCTTTCACACAGGCTTTAATGGTTGACCTGGGAACTGATCGCTTCATCCGACAGGTTTGTACACATAAGTCTGAATTTAAGCCAGCATAAGGTAGCACAATGTATAGTGCATGGAAAAGTAGTAAATCTGACAGATTTGCCAGTTTTTCAACATGTATTCAACATGTTTGCATGTGACAAATAAAAATTGAAAAATTGCTGCATATGTGTGTACTTAACCTCTTTTATTTGCATCAGAATTCACCTAATTGGTAAAAAAAGAGTAAACTTTGTGCAATAGACTCTTAGGATAGACACAGCTGTCCTGTGAAGTCCTTTTAGGTTTCATAGAGAACATTAGCGAACTAACAAACTTTTCAGTTTATTATCCAAAATTGGACTTAGAGATCCAGCCAAGACACTTGTATTAGGTTGGGGGACCTGCAGACATCCACTACTCAGGTGGGATAATCTATTGAAATGACAACTGTGGTTTGTGAAATCTACTCATCTTGCTTTTACAGCAGAGGGGCAAGATGAAAGCCATTTTTAAAAAGAAAGAATTAAGAAGCTCCGTTTGTTGCTTGCCACGAGCCATGTAGGAGATATAACCAACATGTGGAGGAAGATGCTCGCTCCGATTAGACCAAAGATTAGCTTTTTGGCTTACGTGCCAAATGCTATGTTTCGTGAAAAACAGTTACACATCACCCTTAAATACACTATCCCCACAGTGACACAAGGTGGTGTCAACATCATGGTTTTCTTCAGCAGGGATAGAGAACCGGGTCATGGTTGATGAGAACATGGATGAAACCAAATGCATGGCGAATCTGAAAGAAAACTTGTTAGAGGCTGCAAAAGACTTGAGATGAGGGGATATTTACCTTACAGCAGGACTATGGCCCTAAACAAGTAGCCAGGGCGACAATAGTATGATTTAGATCAAAGCATATTATTTTTCTAGAAGTCCAGACCTAAATCCAGTTGTGAACCTGTTGCGAGACTAGAGGATTGACAAATGTTGTCAAGCTAATCTGAGTTAGCTCATGGTATTTTGGAAAGAAAAATGGGGGAAAAAATACATTCTCTAGTCTAGACCTTGAACACTGGTAGAAACACACCCCAAAAGAGTTGCAGCTGTGATTACAGTGAAAGTTGTTTATTCATTGTATTTACCCTGGTGGCTTAATAAATTTACATGGCACCCTTTTCAGATTTTTTTTTCTTTCAGATCAGTAAAAATGTTGGAAGTCATATAATTTTTGCATGCACTGCTTTGTGTTGGTCTGTTGTAAGACAATACAGGTTTTGGTTGTAACAAGACCAAAGGTGAGGGTTAAGAATACTCATGGAAGGCGCTGCACCAGAAAATATCAGTGCAGTTAAATCACTGCTAGAGATTTTCTTCTATTAATTCCTTTGAAACTTTGTTGGTTTTTAGCTTTTATTATTCTCAGTAGTATTTGTTACATGAAAATAATCCATCTGAAACTGGAAACTATTCAGCTGTTCCTCACAGCTCATATTGAACAAAATAATGCAGAAACAATTCTAGAGCTGAAGATTGTGTTATTTATTTTGCCTCTTTTAAACATGCGGTTTGCAGTCAGAGCAGGCCTTTTAAACTTTTTTTCCCCAATCGTTTCTGTTTACCTCTGCCGACTTCAACTGTTTATAGATGGATGACGAGGCCTCGCTGTTGCCACGAAAACTTCAAGCAGCTCTGGAGCAGGCGCTTGAGCAAAGGAATGAGATCATCAACCAGGACTCTGACAGCGAGTCAGATGAAGGTGAGTAAGTGACAGATCATCCTCTTGCTAACGGAGGCAGAAGTTCTCCCGGCTAATTTGAGCAACAGGGTCTGCCATACTCAGTTTGAGTGTCTGGGAAACTCGCTGGGAGATGACGTCTTTTGTACAGACTTCTCATTCAGTGTGTCACAGAGGCTTGAGGTGGAGATGAGATCCTGAAGTTAGTGGTGGTGAAGTGTGCAGAATTAGCTGCCAAGTACGATTATGTCACACATTGATGGTGAAACTTGTGTTGAGTTCTCCAGTCTTGGCTAAATTCCGAAACTACACATATTACTTTCTTCATGAATTGTAACTATTATATGTTACTATTATATTATATCCAGATACTTATGGTGACAAGGTAAAAACTGTGTCCCATAGATGCAAAATATTGCTTTGTAGCTTAAAAGCTCTCTTTGTAGGATGTTTTCGTTGTGTATTTTTCGCAAGAAGGATTATTCTAAATTCTCTGAAAGGTCAATCAATTTTTTATGTGCCATTTTCAGCCACAATACATTATACCTTTCCCTACTTGCACATGTAGGAAGGGTTAGGAATATATAATAATGTGACTGAAAATAAGAACAAAACACAGAGGAAAAAGGGAATTACAAAAATTATTTTAATTACTGCTTGTAAAATACTGGATGCACTTTTAGCCTGGTAAGAATTACTCACAGTGAGATGAATAGAAGATAAGGTGATCACACACCTTATAGTGATATATTTATGGGGTCTCAAAGGGATCTGCAAGACTTTTATTTGGTAATATTAGAAAGATGTTTTATTAATGAACAAAAAGCCCTGTTTTTTCTTATTCTGTGAATGCTGCCTAAGTAAAGCATATTCCTTGGTTCATATCTTCTTTTACTTTATTTATTTCTCTACTTTATTTCACCTATACTCACTGGCTATTTTGGTCCAGTCTTGTTTTCACTAGTCCATGTTTTCAGCTTTTAATTAATTCTCTAAAACTAATTTTATTTTAGAGATAAGAGTAGTTATCTTTTCAACTAAATTGATCCCAACACCCAAGCTGAATGAATGTGGGATCTATGAAGGAAGTTGCACCTGTGTGAAAGAAAACTGACTTAATTATGTATGCCAGTCCAAAGTACTGTAATTGGTTACAAACCTTTTACAGTTTCAATTTTTGTTTAGTATTTTTTTAAATACTGTGTCCCATAAAAAGTTTATTAAAAACTTTTCCTTTTTCTAGACCTATTACCAGCAATCTACGCCAGCAATTTGAACAATTTAAAATTGTTATATATATATATATATATATATATGAAAAGTAGAAAAAAATATAGTTGAAACTAAATTAAAATGGTTGAATTACTGGAGATGTTTAACAATACAGAATACCCAGTTGGTAGCACTTGCAGCAAGAAAGGTCTGGGTTTGAATCCTGACCTGGGGGGGGGGGGGGGGTGTGTCTTTCTGCATAGAGTTTGTATGTTCTCTCTGTTTATGTGTGGGTCTCTCCTCGTGCTCTGGCGTCCTCCCAAAGTCCAAAAACATGTAACAATATATTAATTGGTCTCTCTAAATGTCCTTAGGTATGAGTGTGTACATGGTTGTTTGTCCTATTTGTCTCTATTTTACCCTGTGATGCACTGACGACCTGTTCAGGGTATATTCCACCTCTCGCCCAAATAACTGTGACCCTTCAAGGACAAGCAAATTTGGAAAATGTATAGTTTTCCCTACTGATTTTAACTGTTTGTAAATTTTAAAAAAGCTAAAGTGCTTTTCATACAGTTAATAATTTTTTGGAAGAAAATGACATTCAATGAATATGGGGGATTAGTTCACAGTTAAAGCTCAATAATGGGATTTGTTTCTGTCAACAAGATGTCTTTTTGTTTACTAATTTTCAACCAGGTGATGTGAACCTGAATTTCCTTTTCAGATCTATATACTTGCAAATAGATTTAGGTGATTTAGAAATGTTAGTTCATTAAGAATAACATATAATTGTAGAGGTGAAAGTATTATATCACAATTTTTTACAGTAAAATCATAATTAACATTTTATTTAAAAACACAACCCTTAAAGAGAAACTTATAACAGAGCATTTAGTCCAATTACTTTTTAACACCTATGTACAATTTCCCTAACAACTTAAATTGGTACTTGAAGTACACTCTCTCAAACCCAGATCAAATAAAGCATTTCTATTCTAAATGTAAAGAACACCACCACCCAGGCAGTGCAATGTTGCTACATAAAGTTAGTTTATAATGCTAAAGGAAAAGGAGGGAAACAAAACTAATGCATCTGCTGTGGCTTAGCATCACATTGCCCACTCCTGTGTTGGTGTTATAAGATTCTACATAAAAGTCAAGACCTGTCATAGTGAAGGTATGATAACGGTTTCACAAATTTACAAGCTGCGGGTTGCCTTTCTGTGCGGTTATGTAACATCTGCTGCATGTCAGTCACAGTCAGTTGACTTTTCTCTGCAATCCCAAGACACTTGCTTGCTTATGTAACTTTAAACAGATCTTACAAGTGAAGGAAAAGATCAATCTGTAACCCTTTTAGGCAAATTTCCAATGTTAACAATAATTGGTATTATATGAAAGTTTCATGGGTCTTGGTAACAGTGTAGGGTTACTAAGCATTTGGGACTTTTAAAAAACTGATTTCTTTTTAATTAAGCTCTAGCATCCGAAGAGTCTATTCAGACTTCGGTTCTTTTAGATCTTCACTTTTCACATGCCTCATGGAGTCGAGCAGAATATTTAACATGTTTCTTTGTGCTTTCTTGACATCTGTAGAGTATAACTCATTGAACAGCCTGGTGTCAGAGGCCTTCATCCGCTTCTTCCTGGAGACAATGGGACATTACTCTATCTTCATTACTCAGAACGAGCGTGGCGAGCGCGTTTTCCAAAGAGAGGCTTTTCGCAAGTCTGTGGCGTCCAAGAGCATTCGTCGTTTCCTGGGCGTCTTCATGGAGTCTCAGATGTTTGCAGGGTTCATTCAGGACAGGGAGCTGAGGAAAACACGGGCTAAAGGTGTGTTGCTGTTCAGTTACTAGAGCTAAGCCCTTTTCTCAGATTTCCACTCTTGAACTTCTAGCACTCACTGGGCTACAGAAAGTATTGTACTAATACTGCCCTCTTGTGGAAGAAGGTTTTTATTGTCTTGTCTCACCACCTCACTAAATTCTTCCTGGCAAACAAAGAGGTTGTAACTTCCTGGAACGTGTTGATGTGCCATAACTCTTTTTCTATGAATCTCTGTTGTTCTGATGACAGGGCTGTTTGAGCAGAGAGTGGATCAGTATCTGGAGGAGCTGCCAGACACGGAGCAGAGTGGAGTAAACAAGTTCCTGAAAGGCCTTGGTGAGTTTTGCTTCAGACATTCTGGATGAGCCGAGTCTCGGATTTCAGGAGCCTGACAGGTTGAAACTATCTGAGCTGAAGATGTTACAAAGAACACATTGACTGATCTAAAGAGAAATGGCTCACCACACACACTAATGAAAGCAGGATTTTTTACTATCAGGCACTCGCCCCCCAAATGCTGAACTCAAGCAAGACAGCAAATCATGATGACTGAGCCATCATGATATGGCGATGTCTCTCACACAGTGGTATCATGGTTAGTTAAGTAATACCTGGATTTATGGATCAGTTTAAAGTCATAAAAATACCTGATGAGGTCATGTTGGCTTATGTTTTAAGAGGAAATGCCCTTAAAATGGATGTTTCAACAAGAAGGCAACCCCCCACACACCAGTAAACGAGCAGCATCTTGGTTATAGACCAACCAGATTAACGTTCTGGAGTGACCAGCACAGTCTCCCGACTATAGCTATATAGAAACCTTGTGTGATAATACCAGACACACTGTTTCTGAAGCAAAACTAAGAAATCTAGGGGAATTGTGCAATTTAGTCCCATCTACCTGGACTGGTACTTGTGCCAAGGTGCTGAAAGTTTGTTGACTTAATTCAGCATATTTGCTAAACTGTAGGTCTGTGTCTGGTGTATAAAAAAACCAAACATGTTTTTTCTTCGTTCAGTGAATTTACTCACAGTGGGTAGAGAATCTAGATATTTTACTAAAGTAAGAGTAGCGATACTTCATAATAATACTCAAGGAAAAGTAAAGAGTACGGTGTAGTAAAGCTACTCTTAAAGGTAAATTTTCCTAAAATGTTACGCAAGTAAATTTTAACTGGAAAATGTAAATACTTACTAACCACCTCTGTTGATAACAACTGTTAACTAAAAGACGTTTGTCTTCATGTTTTGATTTGGAATATAATGTGAAGTGTTCCCAGTGCATTTGCATCGGGGTGTAATGGTACCCGTGTTCGGACTGAAAATATCTGGTACAGCTCTGTTGTTTCCATACTCCCGTGTACCAAACAAATACAGCGTCTTTTTTACCAGAACACTTGCATAATGTTTATGTGTGGAACTAAGTGCACAATACAATGTTTGGTTGGACAATTTTAAAAGTGACACTAAATCAAAACAGAGAGGACTCCCAGCTATCACTAACCTCTACAATTTGGAAACGGTAAGGTTTCTCATGTAGCTACAATGGGGAAAAAAGATTTACCAAACCAAAACTTTATGTCAGCTTACGTTGACTTTCAACAGCAATAAGGTATATAGCTTGGTCTGCACCTATTTGAATTGATCTCCTGAAACAACTTTAAGCTGGATGTAAATATCTCTGGTACTGGAGAAAAATCAGCTAAAGCCCAAATGGTTATCGATTGTCATCATCCCAAACACCGTCCATGGTATAAAATGCAAAAGGAATCTCTGAAAGTGATTTAAATATGTTTATTCTTAAATATGGTGATACTTATATTTTTAAAATGTCTAAAACTAATAAACATTGACCTTTTTCTAATCGTTATATTGTTGTATAATCTACAGTATCTATCCAGGCGATGGTTATTCCTTCTTATGCGACTTAATTCAAAACTCAATCCAGTTCTATACTTCTATTTTTTTTAAATGTAGAACATAATAAAATCTAATTAATTTCAGAAATTAAAAAATGCTTAGTTTACTGCTGACTGAAGGAAAACATTTTTTCCTATTTATCGAAGCATACTGAAAACTGGTATGATTTAAAAGCCTGAATTCCTACACAATCCTGATTTTGTGCAACATTCCACCTCTAAATTGCATGTATGGAAATTAAAGCTGTTAAAATTATTAAGCTGTACTTACATGCTGCTATAATTTTGAACACATGATTTTTTTCTCAGCTTCAGCTCTACACGACATTTTTCAAAGCAAAATGCTGCTAGTCAGTTGTTCTGTTTTACCTTTTATTTAAATCTATGTAGATTTTCTTATACCCACCTAATGCAACTCTGAGCCTTCTAAATCTTTGTTATTTTTGCAGTTTTAGCTTGACCTATAATAGCCGAGTTAATATTGAATATGCAAGGTTAAGCAGATATTCTTCTTCAGATATTGTGTATTAAAAATGCATTTTCATTTGTTTGTTTGCCCTTTTCTTTTCTCCCAGGAAATAAAATGAAGTTTCTCCACAAAAAGAACTGAAGATCTGCACATCTCTGCTTCAAGAGGATTCTTTGACATTTTTTTACCTATTTTATTAAAAAAAATTAAAATATGTACATAATATTTCACTGTAAGCTGTGATACACTTCAGTGTATGTTTATAGTTCCTATATGAGACAACGATAGCAGGACGGTACACAGCGACTGAGTCGTAGAGTAACCACTGAGATCCAAGTGTGCATGTAAGGAGTGTTATCAGAGTGAGTGTATGTTACTTGATATGAATGTAGATGTACAGGTCAGTTGTTCTAACGCATCATTATTTTTGCATCATTGTTTGTCCTCTGTTTAAGGAGTGTATTCAAAAACTGTACGTGCATCAAGATAATGAAGACAAATTATTTTAACAGTCTTGTGCATCTGTTATTAAATATAGTCATCTAAATGCTTTAAATATGTGACTGTGTCTTGAGTATTTCTTTGCTTTTCCATCCCACAAATTTTCCTAATAGCATAAGGGACATCTCAATGACAGCGTTGTTTAAACGTTTGCATTAGGAGGAGCTTGTAGGATCCCAAAAGGCACCATAGTCTAGCACCAGCTACCACATGCAGCCGCTAACCTAATTACGTCTCTGCACATCACTCTGGCTACTGTCAGTGCCGTGCTGTTATTAGTTCTCCTCACTGAGAGGCTCTCTGTGGGTGCCAGGTGCCATGTTACTGCCCCTCTGTCTGTGTCCTTTACCAGTAAGGAGCAATCTGATGTTTAGGATGAAGCTCCAGAATCACAAAAGTCACAAGAAGGTAGAGAGGAGTTTTTGTTTGAAAAAAAGTACACGGCATTATGAATTTGTTTTTCTCTCCATGAATTTACAGAAAATGCAAGATTAGCCATTAAAATGTTTGCTGTGAAATGATCCATTCTCTTGGTCTTGGTCAGGACTCTTGGAGCAGTATTTTGGATGAGCTGCAGCTGCCTGGTTGATAACCTACTTAATTCCTCTATTGTTTGCATTTAATGTGTCAAAAAGATGTTGAGACTTAACATGATTTAATCAAATAAATTAAACTTTTCTGGTTCAAATGTGCCATAAAAACTAACCATAAATATGAGAAATAATAATCTTTTGGAAAATTACAATACAAAAGACTTAATAAAAGGAAAAATAAATAATCCCAACTTACCCCAGTTTACTGGAGTTTATGTGTTTTATTAAATCAATTCCGTTTGCTGCACCTAATATGTTCAGGGCTGAAATATCTATATTGAATTTTCATCTCTGCAAGTTATTCCTTAATTCAATAGGCCTACTGGAAATTCTATATGAAACTTATAAAGTTTATTCAGCTATTATCTCATAAATATAAAAGACTGAATGTGCAGAAGATTTTTTTAAAGGTTCCTCTCTCTGAGTGGTTTATTTGAATTATTGTTATGATTTTTTTTTTGACAGGGTGACAAATCTTGGCAATAGTCAGACATAAAAAATCTAACTTAAAATAATATGGTATTGATAAAGAGATTGATAAGTCGATACGTTCCATAATCAATTTTATTCATATGATGAACAGCTTTATATTGCTCCCAGCGCTGCCATAGCCATGCTGTTATAACAGAGCGACCATAAAAAGCCATGTAAAGTTTTCACAGTGAAACAAAGTCTTGTTGCCAGGTGCCACAGCACACTTTCAGCGTTGAGAAACGTCAGAAGTATTGCAACGAGAAAATCTCACGATTAACTGCGAGACTTTGAATCTCCAAAATTTTGTCCGGACCATAGAGCGACATCCGATGTGCAGGGATCGCCACCCGGAGATGCTCGGGTCAAGGTAAAAACTAAATCCCTGATTTGTCGCGACTTTCAGGCCGCTGCGGAATAAATGAGGCGATGGGAAAGCTGCCGGGAGGCTGAGTTTGGTCGACGGGGAGTCTCGCTTGTTCTGGACCGAAAACAAACATCACTCTGACAGCCTCAGCCGCGCAGATTCACTCATGTTTCGGCTGGGAGGATGTTTTGCAGGCGCACAAGTGCAAATAAGCGTTGACCGAGACGGTCTTCCATGCGCCGAGTTTTTGTTTGCGGACTGAGCCGCTGTGTTCTGGATGGCACCGCGATGCCATGATAGGGGCGTAATCTCCTGCGCACTTTCTAAAAAATAATACCACGCTCAGTGATGCGCTGGAGGTGAGGCTGCTGATGCAGAGGCAGGCAGGCTGAGGATGCGGGGGTTGACACACTCTCTCTGCGATCTGCATGCCTGTCAGGCTTCTTGTTTTTAATCGAAGACGCTCTAATAAAGTGCTGTCAGGGTGACACATCCTTGAGGAGACGGAACAGGTTGCCAAACGTGTATTATGACAGAAGGAACATGACTGGAAATCCCGAATTCCCAAAGCTTTGCAGAGTAAATAACACCTTACAGAACTACAGTGGTTTATTTATTCATTTCTAACGCAGATTTTCCGTTTGTTCTTGTCTGAAAATAAAATATGCACGAATTTGAAGGGCTGATATAGGCTAACATGTTTTTGGGCTGTTTTGGATGCATTTTCTTGAATCTTGGATCTCAGGTCGTTTTGTCATGCTTGGATACATTTTTTTTCTTTGTGTGTAAAATTAAGCCAAATATAACTATGATTTTAGAGAAAATTTGAACTTCAAACAAGTTGCAGCAAAAAGAACAGTCTACATTTATATCACAGATGTACACCAAACCTGTGGATATTCGCATTTCTAATCTTTTTTTTATTAGACATGAAAGATATAATAAGGAAATTCTGATCAGTGTTTGAGTTTGTGAATCATTTCTAGTTCCCAATTATCATAAACAATCATCCTGTTTCTCTTCAGTGCTTGGGGCACATCGACACAAATTCACCAACTATTTATGTAGATGTCACGTTTGGCTGTGAACCTCCTAAGGTCACTCAAGGCATCACCAGTATGTTTTTGAATGCTGTAATGAAGGTGTGCATATGGAAATAAGAGCACCATCTCAGTTTATGCACAACTGACTGACAGCTGGTATCAACAGGTGGGACTAGGAGACCTTGACACCAGAGAAAATGGAACTAACTCAGCTTCTCAATAAACTTTATGGAAAGTTAGACCAACTTTTAGTTGCAGTAAAAACCACAAGTTTTTAACACAGTGCTTGGCGAGATCTGAAGCTACAGAGAAATCACTGAGGGCAATGGATGGATCATTGAATTTTAAAGACTCACTGATCAGGCATTCTCTTCTGACACCCAATTGCACTTTTCTTTGAGGTCTGACCTGCCTGTCCTGATTTTGACCAGTTCCAATTTTTACCAATTTATTTTCTAAAGACTTGCAAGTAAAGAATTCCATTAATGCGTCAATAGATGTGTCCCAAATCATTATCTGATTATTAGTAAACATATAAAAGTGCATCTAAGTCCATTTTGTTTATTGATGAGTTTGAAAAAAACTGAAAAACTCACAGGAATTATATTTTGATGCATTTTATAAGAAAAAAAAAAAAGATTTTTCATTATTTTAACATGCTGATCAGAACCTGATGATCAGAACTTTTCAAGGAAAAATTAGCCATATCTGATGTTTAGCTGATTGATCAGTGCTTCTCCATTCGATGTTATAGTTGGTTGTTCCCAGATTGTAAAAATTCTTTATTCACCCTTGACACTTTCTTGCTTGTAGCTACAGCAAAATCTTCAGTCACAGCATTTGATCAAACCTCTTAAAAAAATTAATCCTTTATGATATAACTTAATATAATGCTTTTTCATAAACTAAAGTTATTTTTCTGGCCTGGTGAAAATTAAAGGCAACAATATTTCTGAAGGATTTTCACAGCCAGTTTTTATTTTGTTTTCTAACAACCACAATCTAAGAACTTGTTTCTATGTTTTGTGAGAAATTGATGCTTTCTCTTTTCCTTCAAATTTCTTTGCCTAAAACAAAGCAAGTTGGTTCAGGAAAAAAAGTATTAAAATGGCACTGAAGGTAATCCTACGTTCTGCATGAACTTATCACCTCGGTGTTAATAGATGTTACAAAGAAGTAGCTTGCAAGGGACCGATTGCTGCTCAGGTTTCTATTATTGTGCTGTCTCTTGAGATTATGTGTATATATCTGGTGCCTGCTTAGCAGTTCACAAAGCGGGCGGGAGGTTTCAGTGTGAAAGATAAAAGCTGTGAAGGGGCAAAGAATGAGTGTGCACGGGTTAAACATACTACATGGCGAAGCCGGGTGAGCTACAAACAACTAATTGTGCTTAAAATTGGTTCTTTTGGTGCACAATGGGGAATGGGATTTTTTCCAAGCTCCCCAATGAAACATCCAAGGATGAGAAAGTTGTCAGATTTGTAGGTCAGGCTGCTGTGGGTTGTCATTAGGCAAACCCACTCTTTCAGTCCATGTGGCTATATTTGATATTAGCTGTTAGGTTTTAATTGCTTGCTTCCTTTTTTTAACTGTCATATTCTCAAACTGTTTTCTTAGCCGAGTTTATAAATATCACTCTTTTGAGTCTGCATTTCATTCTGAGTCAACATGAACTTTTTTTCTCCTCTTACAGCGTGTTCTGTTTATTTAATCTGCAGGGTGGTGCTAAATCCTAATTGATTTTACAATGTTAGAGGGAGCTGCAGGAGTGTATCCTAGTCCCAGCTGGAGCTTCTCTAAGCCTGACCCGGTTTCAGTGTTCTGCATTGGAGTGTAGTTCCTCTGGGAAAAGTCCCCTCCTCATCGCGACGAAGGGGAAGAAGGCCACAGCTCACCCGGCACAGCTCAGAGCTAATGTCACCTCCTAAAAGAACTGGCAATGTGTTACAAATTCGCCCTCCTTCCTCATTGTAGGTCACTTGGTCTTTCTTTTTCCTCCATTTTGGAAATGGCTTCTGGGTATATTATGTCCTACAAAAAAATAATTATGTTATCTCCCTAATTCCCAATTATTATGCACAGGCTTATTTAAGAAAAAGGATTAGGTTTTTCCCCTGTCTTTTTTGGAATCAGTAGCAGCAGAGAGCAGAGGAATGAATCTGAACGTGACACTCGTCTGCTCCTCTGCAGAGAGGGGTCCTACACTTGGATGAACCGGGGGAGGAGAGAGCGCTGCGAGGCTGTCATGTAAGCTGTCTCCTCTGGGGGCCACCTCTCGGTTCGTGCTGCTTCCTGCCTCAGGTAGAAGCCTCAGTGTTTCTGCTGCCGTAGTTTCAGGGCTGCTCTCTCTCTCTCCTCTCTGCTCCCTCCAGTTGAGCAGGCAAAACATCCTCTGCTCCAAGCACGAAAATGGAGAAGGTAAGAGACATCTCTCCGGCATTGTTTCCTTTAAATATTATAACTTTCTGTTCATTTCTGACACAGCAGAAGATTGTTTCAGTTTGTGCAGCAGTTTCTGAATTTGCACTAGGGGGACTTTCCTGTGTAAAGTCGATGCATTTACAGGGTTTTCTTTGCTCTTTTCTCACCTCAGAAGTCATGTTAGATGTTAGAAAAAACGCTGTTATCAGTTTGGTTGAGATTAGATGTGGTTCAAATTGATTGATGTTTTCAGCATCAGCTCTTAAGCTGCAGTTTTTGACTGTTTCCAAAGGGAAAAATAATAATCTGAAATAAAAACTAGAAAAAGTTGCATTTCCTGCGAAAATGCAGTGTGAATGCTGTAAGCTAAATTTACTTGCAGAAAATGGCTGAAGTATTTGAAGTCAACTGTAAAAGACTTGCTGAAGTGTAATAAACAGAAACAGCAGAAAAAAGAAAAGGGGTGTGCCAACCCTACCACAAAGAAAAACTGTCACAATTAGCTAAAATAAAAAGTTGAATATTAACAAAATCTATTTAGGTAACCTTAGCTGTTAATTCAAAATTAGCTTAAATTTTGATACTAACTGTAATACTAGTGTTAGCTTAAATACTAGTGGTTGTATGTTGGCAAACAGTATCATGTTCGTTACCTAACTTAATCCTTTCAGTATGTTAACATCTTCCAAAAATGCCAATCTTAGCGAACATTTGCTAAAATACTAATGTTAGCTTAAATGTTGATTTTAGCTTAAATGCTAGAGATAGCTTGTTGGTGAACACCAACATGTTGGTTAACAGTAACTCAATCCATTCATTATGTTACTTCTAGCTGTTAAGTCAAAATGAGCTAAAATTCCGTTGTTAGCTTGAATGAGCTTAATTTCTATGGTTAGTAAAAAAAAACGATTTGCAGCATGGTAGCAAACATGAACATATAGGTTAACAATAACTCAACCCATTCAGTATGTTAAAATCAACCCAAAAACCAAATGCTAGCTAATATTAGCTAAATTTCTAATCTTAGCTAAAATGCTAATGTTATCTTAAATGCCACAGAAAGCATGTTGGCAAACACTAACATAATCGTTACCATGAACTTAATCCTTTCAGTATGATGACTTCTTCCTTAAATACAAATATTAGCTAACATTAGCGGAAATTCTAATGTTAGCTTAAATGTTATTTTTAGCGTAAGTACCAACATGTTGGTTAACATTAAGTCAATCCATTCATTATGTTAATTTTGGTTAAGTGAAAATTAGCAAAAATTTCATTATTAGCTTGAAAGACTTAAATTGCTATGGTTAGTAAAAAATCTATTGCTAGCATGTTGGCATACATGAACATATTGGTTAAGAAAAACAACCCATTCCGTTTGTTAAAATCAACACAAAAACCAAATGATAGCTAAAATTAGCTAAAATGCCGATGTTAGCTAAAATGCCAAAGATATCTTGTTGGCAAACACTAACATGTTGGTTAACTTTATCTTAATCCATTCAGTTTGTTAACTTTAGCTATTAACTCAAAATTACCTAAAACGCTAATGTTAGCTAAAATCCTAATGTTAGCTTAAATGCCACAGATAGCATGTTGTCAAACACTAGCATGTTGGTTAACTGTATCTCCATCCATTCTGTATGTTAACTTTAGCTATTAAGTCAAAATTAGCTAAAATGCTAATGTTAGCTTAAATGCTAGTGTTAGTATAATGGATAACAATAGTAAGTTAGCTAACAATATCTTACTCCATTTATAATGCCTATAATCCCCTAAACATACAAGTCTGTGTAATTGCCCTTAAAAAGTAATCACTGTTTTCCAGGTGTTGGAACAGTAAAATGGCCGCTGTTGCCTGCCTAGTACCTATGAGACTGTATTATTCATTATATTTTACAGAGTAATCAAAAGTACTGGTGAACTGATTTGTATTAAATCTAAAAGTTGTTTGAGATGTCTTACAATAACCCTGAAACGTCAGTTTTACAGTGGAGGCCATAATGTATAGTAATTCTCTTTTCTACCACAAGAGGGAGCTCCACCTAAAGCCATGAAAAGGCCTGCCATTTTTCGACCAATCACACGCAGGCTCTCACCGGGGGAGACAGCCTTAGTGCAGCACCTCACTTATGTCTCCTAATTTCTCAGCCGTTTTAACAGGTGACGCAGCTTCCGAACTACTCTTAATAACTTAAGAACCGTAAGGCGTATCGACGTCACCAATGTACCGTTTTTATCGGAATGGATAGGGGAACGCTCTTATACAACTCAATTTGTTGAAAATATAATATTATAGCCGTAAAATGACATTGAATATGTTGATAAATTTGATCCTTGGTCCCGAACTACATCCTCTTACGCAGAACATATAAGGCCTATCGAAATTATTCTTTCACAGTGAGTATCAGCAGGCTTTTATGAAGAATCATTGTTCGTTTCATGTGTGTACCTCAATCTGTCTGGGAGCAGTGATTTTGTAAAAAGCCGTTCTAGTGAAGAGCAGATTTGTTACACTCGAACAACCAAAACTTATGGAGAAACGGTAACAGGTATCAAAAAAGTTGTTGAATCATGAGCGTCAGGAAGGTCTGAAGTTATATTGGCACAAGGCTCATGTTTCTACGTTGCATCGTTTATGAGATATGACTTTACGAATATTGGTCAGAATCCAGCTGTCCTCTGAATTTTTGCTCTGTCCCAATGCATTCCAATGGCCCCTCCTGGGTGCGGTCACTTTGCTTCGGGTCGATTTGCCAAAAAACTGTAACTGTCACATAAATTTTGGTAACATTTCCTGAAGCAAAAATTGAAAACCTACGTTCTGATATATAATATGTGCAGAAAGAGTGAAATATGAGCGAGTGAGCGGAAGTCGTTCGTGGACAATAGGGAAAGTGGGAAAGTGTAATTCTGCTAGAGTGGGCCACTCTAGCTTAATTGCTTTGCTCCCATAGACATGCATGTATTTTCAAAAATCTGATCATTTCGGGACCAGAAACTTGAGGAAGGATTGGATGAAAACGGTACAAGTTAGGAAGAAGCCGAGACATACAGTAATAGCTGAAGAGTATGACTACATTTTAAAATTTGAATGGTGTTTCTAGGTGGAAGTATGTGGAAGTAGTTAGTTTTGCAAAACAGGCGAAATTTAGCGGAATTTTTGAGGTTTTCCATTTATTTCAATGGGACCAAAAAAAGCATAAAAAGTTGAATATTATAAAAAGTATGAAGGTTATGAATACCAAAAGATATAGAAAGAGCAGAATAAGCTAAATAATTGAAAAGTTGAATGGTTAAAATAGCACAAAGTATGAAGAAGTAGTTAAAGTTCAAAAAACGTACGGAAGAAGAAGAATAAAGAATAAAGAGAAACAGGATCTCAAGAGTGTGAATGCCTACAGCATTCACACTAATAACTCGAGACTAGAAAAAGTTCCAAATATTTTAATGGTGAGAGACTTGAAGTTCATCCCTCTTTTCAGTGTCTTACATCTTGAAATGTTACAGTAAAAAGCATTAGATTGAAAATTAAACAAGTGGTACACTGATGTTTTTGCACAGGTTTAGTTTTTCTTTAAACACATAATCACACATAGCAACATGTTAAAGTTTAATTTAGCCTGAAGTAGGGCAGCAACACAGATACATTTTCTAGTACTTGCAGCCGTAGGTTCTTATCACCTACTCTTGTGTTTGTGGATGTGCTTATTTTAAACACAATGGTTTTCTTTTCCTTTCTTTTTAGATCTGTTCAGAGTGCACAGAGCCAACACTTGCACAGAGTCTCTGTACAGTGTGCAACAAGTGGCTGTGCTACCAGTGCACCGACGTGCACCAGCACCAGAGAGCCTCCTCCCAGTATGCAGATTCATTCCAGCAGCAGCAGCAGCAGCAACAAAGGCCCAGTGCCGCTCAGTGTCCTGACCTGCACCAGAGAAGCTCCAGCACACTGCCCCCTACTGGACAAGGTGGATACTTGGTTGCTCTGCCCCTATTTATGCTGTTGTGTTCTATTTGGTGTGCTTAATGTTTCAGCAAGAGCCTTTTGCACTGAATAATGTATGATGATGCCGATGGTTGCAGATTGTTCCTGGAGATCTCTGCGCTTTGTTGTACCTATCTTTAACGCATGGCCCAGATTCTGGAGGACTGGGATGATTTCATCTTTGCTAATTTTAGTGTCTCGCTATTTAAAGCCTGTCAAGTGTGCCCCAGTGTGCCGCTTTGGTGCCAGCTTCATTTGCAGGTTGACATCTAATCATAGCAAGCACGTCCTCGACTACTTAATTGTGACATGAGAGTGTTTCTGTTTGGTTGTTGTATTTGTGAGAAAAGCGGTGTGAATATGCTGACAGACAGGATGTGGTCAGTCAGATCAGGCTGATGCACCCGAGGTGATGCTCAGCTCTCTGCCACAGAGATCTGTGATGAACTGCAGGCTCAGAGGAGCGTGGGGTGAGGGTGGGGGGTGGTGGGACTGGATGGATGAGGTGAGCTGGCCTGCAGAGAGCAGCAGGGCTTTGTTTTTCCTTCCTTTGGGTTATTATTAGACACAGGTTCTGTGGGCCAAACTGACTGGCTTATTTACACGTGTGTTAGATGTATTTTGGCAAAATTTCATGTTTGATAGAACTTCAAAGGCCCTGCACTGACAGATTGTTAATTTACCGACTTTGTCGCTCAACGCAAGACCCAGTTTAACCTCAACTTCCTTTAGCTTCAACCTATTTACCACATGTGTATTATTGTTTCTGTATCATAGTGCAGATGCAGCCCAGCTCTAACACAACAAGCAGTTTCAACTCAATCAAATTACCTTGATAACCACGTAAAGGTACAGCTGTAGCGCTGTGTAACAGTTTGTTATATTTTCCATGTAGAAACAGAAATGAAGCTTGGATTTTGACCATTGTTGTCATTTTAGACAAATATGCTGTTTAATATGATCAGAGTGGAACACATGACAGAATCCAACTGTCTGTCTAGCCCAAAGTAAGTAGGCTCAGGAGAGCTATCTGACCATGTTGTTTTGTTTAATTTGTTGTTGTTTTTCAAATGCATTGTTAGGAGTGGCCAGGACAACTTACCCCAATAGGTGGAACCATGAATTCTGCTTTCTAGCGCGTAATCCTGACGGAGCATGTCTGACCATCAGTTTCTGATTTCCTTAGGTTACACAGCAAGAAAAAACCCAGAGCACACCAACAAATTCATCTATGAATTGTACAAAAACGAAGTGTTTTGGAGAGACCTAGTCAAAGTCTGGACTTAGATCCAATTGAGATGAGGTGTCCTAATTGTGAGCAAATCTTTACATGCTCAAAAACTTTCAATATGACTGAATTAAAAGAATTATGAAAAGAAGGGCATTTCTGTTAAAGAGTCATAACCAAACAGCTCAAACTCTTGATGGTAGTTGTTGCAACAGAGACTAATAGAACCATCTTAATTTTAGGGAACAAAGAATTTTTCAAATAGCGCCGATTGGTTTTGGTTGATACAGATGGACACATTTTTTTTCAAAGAAACTCATAGGTCAAATATAATAATTACTTTGAATTTAAATCTGCCATGGAATAAATAATTTCAGGCTTTACTGTAGATCATCACTGTTTTGTAAGCAGTAGTTTAAAAAACAGATTCGCTGTCAGCAACAAAGTTGGGGATTTCAGTTTCTCGTTGCTTTGGGATTTCTATAAGTGCCTTTTAGCAATTTGGTGTTTGTCTTACAAACGTAACAGTAGCTCATGGAATTCAGGATGATGGGAAAGGATTTGTTGATAGAAAGAGGTAATGAATTATATTAGTATTCATTTTGACTGACTTGAAGTAGGGAGGAAGTGGATCTGGACCTGCATTCTTCCATAATGACTGAATGAGCAAAAAAAAAGAAAAAAGAAATCTAATATGAATCACTGTGTAGTTGTGCATAAACCACCACAGGTTAAAGATAGTGTGCAAATCTATGAGCAGCAGAGCTTGATGGCACAGGCTAATGATATCACCTTTTATTATGGTTATGTGCAAGGATTACGTTTTGGTTTCGGTAAGAGTTTATTAGCAGCTAACAGCTAATAATGTATCGATGGTTTGAAATAATCTCCATTTCATATTACCAGCATCAGCAAAAAGAACAGACTGACTGGAAGCAGGAAAAGTTATTGAAGCTGGTGCCAGTTACATTGTAAACCACATGTTTTATTTGTTTGATTTTTCATTCTTAATCCGTAACTCTGTCTTTGTTTTGCTTTCATCTGCATTCAACAACTGAAACATATCTAAGGCCTGTTACTCTTTGTGCCAGATATTTATTTGACAGTGAGATTTAGTTTTATTTCTTTAGTTGCACATTAGGTTGCAGATTTTCTTCCTTCTTTGGTAGACAAAGTTTTGAAAATGTATGCTTTTATTTTCTCTTTTACTACCGTCTTCACATATTGCAACCCACATTGTCTTGTATAAATTATTGTTTCCTACAGTGATTTAAAATTTGTACACATTAAATTAAAAACTTAGATGCAGGTGATGTCTCTGTATGCCTTCAGCTCCTGTTAACTATCAACCATGACTGTGATGATGAGAATGGTGATGTGCTTAAAGCACATCACCATTCTCATCATCACTAAATATTTTTTATCAATAAAAGAGAAAGGAAAAATAGTAAGAAGACAGACAGAGACACAGAAGGGCAGCATTGGAGAGCTGAGAAGCAAAAGAACTGAAGGAGCGCTTTGAGAGAGAAGAGGAGAGACAGGAAAGAAAAATTAACGAGTATGAGTGAGTTTTTGTGATTAAGTTATAGAACAATCTGAATTGTAGTCCTGGCCTGGTGGAGGTGAGATCAAGCAGGATGTGTTTACATAGGCAAGGGAGTTACACCGCTGTGTTGTGTTTTGATATTGTTGCCCTCAGATGAGCAATGTAGTTTTACAAGACTGTGGTGAAAATCCTATTTAAATTATGTTATTTTTTTGGCGGCGAGGGGGCCCTTTGAACATTTTGTGCCCAGGGGCCTCTGCTAACATAATCTGGCTCTGTGTGCTTTTGACATCTTTATTGTCTTCATTCTGAGGCATTTTCTGCTGACAAGGCGTGTAGTACCAGGAATTCCTTCCACAACTTAATTTATCATGCTATTTCCCATCCTGTTGAATATTTTTGCCATAAGCACTATGAGCATAATGTGATTTTTCTGCATGTAGTTTTTATCAGGATTTCTCCAATTTCGCTGGCTTTAAAGTACAATTTTTAGATGAAATGATCTATCAACACAAATCTCTGTTGCAAACTATTTGTACCTCCTGCTCTGTTTCTAAACAAAATATGACATTTTCTGGATCCTTACATAAGCTCAGAGGTATTTTGTATTAACATTTGCACTTTAAACTTATTTTTAAGTCAACAGCACTTTGGTACAACAAATTTTTGTCTCATTCGAATTAATTTTTAAGCAGCCTTTACAACGCTGCAGCATGCTGTTCTGTTCTTTCTCTGGCTGTGTTGTGCTTGTTGACGGTTTCTGATTCTCCATCGTCCCTGTCCCCTCCCTCTGTGTGCATTTCAGGCCCCGGCTCTTATCCTTGCTCCCTCCTCATGTGCCATGCTCACCGACAGGAGCCCTTGGAACTTTTTTGTGAGTCATGTGACCTTTTGTGCTGCAGCAGCTGTCACCTGTCCTCCCACAAAAACCACAGGTCAGTTCTCAGCCATGTAGCACAAGGGCACTGTAGAGAGGGGGGCTGCTAACCGCAGGTTAAACACTGCCTCTGAGCTGAAACGCTCCTTAACTACCCTGTCATTTTTATCTCAGGCATCTGCATACACTACCCTTGGCCAGTCGGACGTTCATTAACTATTCATACCTGTTTGTTTTCTGTGACATTAGGATGCATTTGCTATCTCCAAGGTCACATGCATAATGTGGCATCCTCAGGGAAAACACACGAAATTCTGGTTTTATTTTGGCCCTTCTGAGGAATAAATTAGGGAACTTTCAATGTGTTGTGTGCATATGATCAGGGTGGTGCAGATTGGCAAGGCCCTGCAGGATCAGCGGTGGCTGTTTGAAAACCTGATGTTACAAGTGGAGGAGAGGCGGTCTTCAGTGGAAAACAGTGCAAAACAAATAGAGGACAGGTTAGTTCCAACACACATAAAGTTTTAATTACCAGACCACCAAGGGACATGTAAATTGCTGGAATAATGAATGAATTAAAGCCTGAAAAGTGTTATTATTTTTAGTGCATTTTAAAAGTAGTGAAATCGCATTTCCCTCTCTGTCTGTGCAGACTGCATGGAGTAAAGATTGCACACAGGAAAGCAGAGAACCAGATTAAAATGGCAAAGATGATTATGATGAACGAGCTTAACAAACGAGCCAACCTATTAATAGAGCAACTGGAGGTAATTACTTTCTCTTTCTTTCCTTCTTATCGTTCAGATAGCCATGAGTGTTCATGCAGAGAATCCATAACAGGTGTGATTTAATCAGCCCAAAAACAGAACCAACAGGAGTCCAGTATAATCAGGCGGTGTTTCCAAAACCAATACCTGACGCTGCTAGATTTACCAGCAAAACTGTCTGTTGACTATAGACTACACTGCTGCCACAAACAAGCTGTGTCTTCCACTAAATACTTTTAACTTTGTGTATTTCCCTTTCTTATTTTTGCAGAAGATTTCAGAAGAGTTTCAGCAGTGTCTGGAGGACCAGCTGCAGGGGGCAATAGAGATCTGTGGCCAGCTGGACCACATCCAGAAGTTCATCACCTGGGCCACCACCCATCACTGCAGAGGCCCGGTGCTCTTCAGCAGGGCTCTGGTGAGACACTCAGCAGATGTCCTGTGTCCTACTGCAACACTCACACAAACAAATGTGGACTTTAACAATTATTTTGAAGGGAAAGCAGCAAAAAGGAATGTAGAAACTCCTCTACCACATTTGTATTTAAAGTAAAACAGTAATTGTGCTTGCAGGGTTCAGTGTGCTTGTGACAGTAATGGCAGCTCATCCTGTGGGAACAGTTGTAGTATGCACTGTCCTTTGGGTGTTTGAAGAATCTGTGTGACCGTAAGTTGAAGGAAACTGCAGAAGCTGCATTAATGGGTTGAGCTCCGCTTGAGCCCAGAAACTGCAAATAGCATGCTAGCTGGAGCAACACATCTGAAAGATGGAGACATTATTCTGGCATGTCTAAAAATAAAGCAGATGCTATATTTTCACATGCTGTATGTCACCATGATAATAATAAATAATACAATTGTTGATTCATCACTATGTGTGATGAATCTATGCAATATATAAGTTCTACTTTTGAATTAAATTACTGAAATAAATTAACTTATTGTTATTATTATTGTGATTAACTGAGAAGCCTCTGTATGTTTGGATGTTTGCAGGCATCTAAACATGTTTGTGTTTGTCCTTTAGATTTCTCTTCAGATGCAGCAGTTGCTGGAGTCTTCTCTCCACACAGATTCCTGGAGTCCAGTCAAGATCAAATTTAACTGGGATGCCAGTTACTGGACAAAGCAGATTTCCTCTTTTGGTAAGCTCTACACTCTAAAAGTAGAAAGGCTGTTTTAAAATGTTTTAAGCTTTTTTTTTAAACAGGGAAATTTAACAAAAATAAACTCTGTAAAAAGATCACCTTAATTGTTTATGTTTTGTTATTCAATGGTACATTTGTGGATGATATACAGCAAAATATGTTTCTTTTGTGGCTTTTTCAGGTCAGCTAACTATTGACGGGGGGAATTGTACTTATCCTTCGGGATTGGCATGTTCCAGTATTTTGAGGCCCCAGCCCATCGCCTGCTTGGCTCTGCCTCCCATGTTTCACCGAGGCCGAGAGCCAGGTTGCGGCTACCAGGCCTGCTGCGAGCCTCAGATATGTTGCCTGCACGGCATTCCCCCTCAGCAGGAGCTGGCCACTCTGGATAAAAGCCAGATGGGAAACACTTCGTATAACTCCAGCTGTACTCAGCCTGCTCATTTCTCTGCTTCACTGCACCAGAGTCAGCAACTGCAGAGGTTTTGGGAGACAGAGAGCTCCCTTCAGTGCCCTCCTCCTATATCTCCTCTCCCAGGACCCATCCAGCTCACCTGCAGCCAAGGATCTGCATCACAAGATCCTCAGTCTTTAACTTATGTCCCTTGTCACCAACGTCAGAGAGAAATTGCTCCAGACAGCCAGACTCATCTCAGTGCCGAACGTGGTGGTCCGGGTCAGTGTAAGGCGAAGTTGTCTACGAGCCCGGCTCTGCAGCAGGAGGTCAGCCACAATGTGAGGGACAAAGATCTGATCACTGAGGAGAGCTGGGAGGAGAGGTGTAGAGAGGAGAAGACCTGTAGACAGACAACAGAAGATGAAAGCAGAGAGCTTCTGGACAAGGAGCTGGAGGGAGACAGAAGGGATCAGAGTCCAGTTCAGCAGCAGCAGCAGCAGCTTCAGGCATGTTTCGCTGCAGACCAGCAGAGGACCAGACCTGCTCTTACGCTCAGAGTCCATAGAGGCGGCAAGGTGAGTGACTGTATAGCACTAGACCTTAGAGGCAAGAATTTTGTGTAATTACAAAAATAAATCAAATACATACAATTGGTTTTAACTGATTGAATTACTCAGGAGTTTTAAACAAATTACGAGTAAAAGTTGAAATTAGCTGTTAGCACGGTTGTTTACTCTACTGTGGGGCAGTAACACACTAACAGTGCCTGAAAAGAGCAACCCCAATGTGAAGAATGGAGGTGACGGCATCATGTTTTCAGGATTCTTCACTTAGGCAGGACCAATGAAACTAGTCAGAGGTTATAGGAACATGGAGAGAGCTAAAAATGGGGAAATTCTGGAAGAAAACTTGGTAAAGGCTGCAAAAACCTGAGACTTTTGTAAAGGTTCATCTTCCATCAAGACAACAACCCAAATCTTATAGCCAGAGCTACAAGGGAATGTTTGATGTCAAATAATTTTCATGTATTTGAGTTGCCTAGTTGAAGCCCAAACTTTAATCTAATCTAATCTAATCTAATCTAATCTAATCTAATCTAATCTAATCTAATCTAATCTAATCTAATCTAATCTAATCTAATCTAATCTAATCTTCACATATGCTATCAGATGCTGTCTATCCAATCTGAATGAACTTGAGCAATTCTGCTAAATTTAAAATTGGCAAGAATTTTGAGTCTCTGGATGTGCAAAAGTGGAAGAGACACACCTCAAAAGACTTGCAGTTGTAACCTGACTTGCTGACAACAAGCCTGGTTATCCTGTAGCCTAATAAAAAGACATGCCAAAACGGGCACATCCAGTGTAGCATTTTGTAGCACCACTAATGACAAATACTTACAACATCCCACTCTAAAGCAGAACAGGGTGGTCATGAAAATAAAAATGAACATTCAACTCACTTATGGAGCAGTTCCCACAATGTCAAAAACGTTTTGCCATCTAACTGAAAATGAAAAGAACAACTTTAATTTCTATGCTGAACCAACATCCAGTTAAAGGATTAAAGTAAAGCATAACATTAAAAAAAATCACACTCAGAAAAAATAGCTAGTAAGCCGCGCAGAGCTGTACAGCTCTGAAAAATGGCGGGAACATATTGCAAAGTAGACTCATTCTTGAAAAACTGACTACATTGATGAAGTTTTCAGGTCTACGTTTTTGCCTTAAACATTGTGAAACAAATTTTTGTGATAAATTAAAACGTTGTTTCAAAAACCTCTGCACTCACCTTTTCCATTTTGCTGCTGCTGGTGGCACAATGCATTGCGAGATACTTTGCTGCCCAATCCCCATTGTCACATAACACCCTTTCATATTACTTGAAATGAACTAGATTAATTTAAAAAATGTTTTTACATCAAAAATTCCTCAACCTGCTAATTATAGCTACTTAAAAAAATAAGTTAAATCTACTTAATTTATTTGATCAAGTCAATATTAGTATTTCACTATACACCTCAAAGTTCACTAGACTTACTTTGAGTGTTAGCAAAACATTAACCAAAGTCAAGTCACATCCACTCATCTTTTTCAGCTGTGTTCAATGTTACATTTTACAGTGTATATAGGTTCAACATGTCTTGTAATATTGACCTAATTCTGCTTGGAAACAACTTCATAACTTTATGAGGAAAAGGTTCAAGGTGATGGATATTTTCAAGTTTGTGTAGATGTCAAAGTAAAGTGTGTGGTGGGATTTCGTTGTGTTTGTGCTCATCTGTCTTCTCATTTTTGCTTCACACGTGGTTTTGGCTAGGCGTTACAAGCTCAAAATAAATCCATTTGGGCTTAGTCTCAGATCAGAACATGGTAAACCACAGAAAGCTGTTTAGACGCACCTCTCAAAAGCCACCATCAATTGGTCAAGCCCATTTCCTCTAAAGCACAGGTGCTCAGAGCCTATGCAGACAACCAAAGAAAGAAATTACAGAGGAAACAAAGCACAATAAAGAAAACAATGCTGTCAAAATATAAAGGCAGGAAGAAAATGTGTTTAATATCACCAAAAGTTAAAATGAGGTAGTGCTATAATACGAGGCAGCTTTCAGTTTCAGATATTAGTTGTTTATAATTGAAACTCACACTTTATTTGAAAGCCAGAGAACTGACTTCTTAAAGTCGACAGCTTGCCTATTAACAGATGGCTCACCATAAAGCCGCTCTTGGTTTTCATTAAGAAATGAAAGAAACAAAGAGCTGAACTGACAATTAAAATAACACATACTAAAATTACAGTAGTGCACTCATCATCATCATGCTCATGCTAAATGGCAGATGTGTTAGCAGCCGCAAAATCACCTCTCTCTCTAAGATAGATGGTTTTGAGCACAGAGACGCGTGTTATTTTTATGTTTTTCGACTCGCTGCATCTGAAAATGATATAAAACCACTTGGGCTCTCTCATTTATGTACTTAACCTATCAGTAATGAGCCACTGTGGGAATAGTGGGAGCTGCCAGTTTGATTTTAGCCCTGGTTTGTACAAAGATGAATTCCTGCTCCCAAAGAGAAGGATTAGAGTCTTTTTTTCTCCACAGTCTAAATCCTGCATCCTGCTCCCAGGGGGTGTAGATCAGGTAAGTGTTTTAATCGCATGATACTTGAGCGTGTGCTCAGTTTAAGTCTGGCCTGAATATGTATGATGGTGTGCTAAAAAAGAAGGGGAAAAAAGCTGGTGCTAAATGATTTGCCAGCTTTCCTACTCGCATTTTCTGAGACACAGCTGAGGGGTTTAAAGAAAATCCGTGCATGAGTTAAACTGTAATGCAAGACAGAGGGGCAATAAGTGCTCTGCAGGTCTGGTTTAATCAAAGAGCAGCACTAAACCTGCTTCTAAATTTGCATTGGATAATTGGTGTGGTAACCAAACCTTTCATTGCCTGTATAATAACACTAATTCATGCAGTGTGTTTGCAAAGACTGAGTTGTTTTTTTCTCAAATAGGTTCTTAGCTGTTTTTTATCCATTTGTGCACAACACACATCCCACTCCTTTTCCTTTCAGCTGCTAATGGCTTGAACAGGTGCATCTTTGCATCTGATTTAACTTAAAACTCTATTCTCTCACTGTTTTCAATAGAGGTCCACATCCCTGGAGGTGTCTGCCAGAGCCCACGAGCGTGCATCTGATGTGCAGAGCAGCAAACTCAGCCCCAGCTCTGTGTGTGCCATGAGGAAGCGGCGCTCCCGGAGCATCCCAACAGAACTGGTGGCCCCACCCTCCAGCCCCTACACTGAAAGGCCTGCTGCAGGATGCACAAACAGCCAGGAGACAGGAGCTGCAAAGAAGGTGACCCTTGCATGAGGATCTCTCTCAGTTTTTGCTATAGCTTTGCAGAGAACCTGTCATCCTACACAGTTCCTCTACAATGCATAAGTCACTAGCATTGAATAAGTATAGTTTCACATCATATTCCAAAATTCCTACGCTAGCATGTATGTTTTTCTTTGTCATGGAATTGCTTTCCATCCTTTTTTAATGTAATAGAAAGTAAATGGATATAATACAGAAGAGGTACAATGCAGGGAGTGACTGCATGACTGATGTGCTTGTAGAGCCTGCTTTTCTTTCCGTTTAAGGCTAATTCAGCCTAAAATGGCAAAACTCAATTCTGAGGCATGGTGGGTAATAGAGGCTCCAGCTCTTACTGACCTGAAGCCAGTGAGAAAGATGAGAGAAAGTTTTTTTTTTAAAGATAGATAATTCCTGCTTCTTAAAGAAAGAAAGAAAAAAAGAATCATGTAGGAATTTTGTTCAGTCAGAAGCACATACATAAAACACATGAGCTCCGATGTTTAGATTTATTTTTCTTTTGCTACAAATTACTTTTTCTGGAGAGAAAGAAGAGTTGGATAAAGACATTTCAAATCATATTGGTGTCTTATAAGTCTTCATATAGTTAGTAAGTTATACAATAATTAAAAAAACACAATGCAACATTGATCAGTAGAAAAGGATTTAGTCTTTATTAATTCATTAATGACTTATATCATGAGAGAAGATGCCAGTTGAAGTGTGTGAGGTATACTCTAGCATTGTTAGGGACACACTGTTTTCTGTGTTTGTTCCTACTAATACAAGTAGCTGCAGGACAGATGTTCAAGCATCTTTTAATGCTATTATCAAGGTTCTCACTTGCATTTATTTGTTGCGAAGAAAATAAACTCTTTGTTTCACTCTTTTTATTAACATTCGACAGTTGTGGACTGATTCTTTTCTGTATTGTTTTGCTTTCAGGTAGGACATGACCAGAATTACCAGTGATTTAGTTCTATTTTGATGCAGATAAAGCGTAGAATCATTTCCCCTTGGTGGTTTATTTTAGCTTTTAATCAGAACTGTTTGTATCTAGAAGAAATAAATTATCTGCTGACATCATCTTGTTTCATGGTCACAGATTGCTGCAGGCTTCCTTCGGTTCTACTGCTAAAACATATTTTAGCTGGCGTACATGCTGAAACCTATTATGAATCTAAGCAAACAGGATATGTAAAACTGTTTACAAACAGGAAAAAAAGTAGGACTTCTGGTCACATTTCTGGTTGTTATTCTTTAGCGCTGTTAGACTTTAGTTAAATCTTTTGCCTCTGAATGAAGCACCTTGTCTTCAAAACTGTTACTAAGTGTGCTAAACTGGTACAAGCACTTCAGTTTATATTGCAGAGCATGTCATCTGTTGGTTGCTGCAATGTATTGTTGGGAGCTCCTAGGTGACAGTCGTGGATCTGCTTGACGTTTCAAGCATTTTTTTTTAACAATATATTGTAAGTTAATTGTATCTATGGTCAGAAATCAAAACTTAACTAGATCCCATTGGCCTAAGCACCAGAACAACCACAAAAAAAAAACTAGGTGTTATCAATGACTAAGTCCTAAACATTAACAGCTAAATAAAGTCTATCAATAAATAAACCTACTACCACCTTAAAAGCATTGCCAAAATAAAGGGTTTCTTATTAAAATAGAAAACAGGCAGCTGCAGCTCATCCATAATGATGCTACTATAGTCCTAACCAACAACAGAATAAAGGATTATTTCATCCCAGTCCTTTAATCACTGCACTGTCTCTAAATCAAATGATAGACACTTTGATGTATCACATGTTGCTTTGATTATTTCTTTGTTTTCCAGGAAAACCCATTGAATTATGCTGTGTATAACTGGTGCAATAGAAAAAAACATGCCTTGCCTTTTATTGATATAAAAAAAAAATCCAGATGACTTAAGATCTGTTACTTAAATAAAAAAGGTGAAAAGCTGTTAGAGAACTTTGTAACTTACTGTAAGAACTTATTTGTATTGTTTTCAGTATGATATCATAGATCTAAAACAAAGGAGAGGTTCAGATGGAGTACTTTGTGTCATCAAGGAAACTGACTCAACCCAATCCAAAGGATTGTCGCCTTCACTGCCCTATAAGACAGAACCAGGTGCTGAATTTACATCTGTTACTTTCATTAAGGTTTAGATAAATTATTAAAATAATAAATACTGAATGCATGTCTGTCTTTTACTCTCTTCAGATCACCCAACTGCTTTTGTATATGAAGAGGTTGATTATGGAGCAAAGGAAAAGCAAAGACTGCCAAGACACAGCATCACGAGGTGTGTAAAGTCTTCAGTCAAAAATCCCTTCAGATATCCACTACATATCATGACAACAAAGGTTGTTTTTTTTTTAATTGTCCATCCTCTGCTTCCCTCTGAAGTAATGGAGAAGCTCCAAAGGACTCAGGCAGGTCCAGGGTTCCAGTGGTTTGCTTAGAGCGTCTCAAAATACTCGTGTCGCAGCTCCCCCCACATGGACGAAGACAAAGTGACCCTTTGCCTGCCTACGAGACAGACAAGAGTGAAGGCCTTTCTCAGCACAGCACATGGCAAACAGCATTACAATGCGTATGTCTTACTTCTTTTCATCCCATACAGAAGGTTTTGAAAATAATATGTTTTAAAATCAAATCAAAATAAAGCTTTAGATCATAAATGTCAGTATACATAACTTTACACAATTGTGTCTATACATTTGGAGGCTGTTGCAGCACAAAAACAGGTTTCATGTTGAATGTTACAAAAACTGTCCATTGGCTTTTCCTCGGGGGGGGGGGGTGATCTTTGGTTGACAGTAATGATTTAAATCTAAAGAGCAAAGCGCAACTCATGAAACATGTCTTAGAATAAAATATATTGGTGTCATCTGTGCCTGAAGTTAGTGCAGTCATATTTACCTCATGAATACCAAAATGTCCTCTAAGTATGTCTGAAGGCAGCCCAGTTATATCCAGCGTTACCTGTACTACAAGTTGAAAACCATGGGCTTAGGCTGTAAATATTCAAGTATATGGATTTGCAATTACTTAACATTTATCCCTATGCCAATAAACTTCGAAACTAACCTAAACCTATTGATATAGAGTATGTGCTTTTTTTACACTTAAGTTTTAGATTAGATTAAAAACCGGTATTTCCAGCTTTGAACCAATCGAGGTTTGTTGTTTCCCTTGTTTTCAACCTGTCTGCACACAAAGCTAAGCAGCTTCTGGTTACGTCATTTACCATTACGGCTGTGTAATATTGTTGTAGTAATTGCATCATCAAAGTAAGTAAATAAAACTATTATTCATGCTTTAATTAGAATAGTCCAGGTGTTATACAAACTAAACATGTTTAAAAAAGTAAAAAATTGTAAATTCATAAATGCTTATATCTTAAATATCTGAATAAAGTCTCTCTGTGCTGGTAACAATGTAAATGTGACCTAACCTTTTTTGAAAAATTGTAACAAAGCTCCTCTTTTATGACCACAGGGAACAGCGGAGGGGTCTGACACCAGAAGGACCGCCCGCTCACTCACAGAGCGACCACCTCGCAGCCCGTCTGCCACCTACTCGGACACCTGTGACTTTAGTAGCAACAACAGCAGGAGACCCAGCTCCCGCACAGCATCCACACAGGTTCCTACTGACTCTAAGTATGTGCCAGGAAGTTACTTTTCGCCTGATCTGGACTCCGACTCAGATCCCAGGTCAGTTTTGGAAGATGTCATCTGTTATCCAACTGATCCAGATCCACCGCTACACTCAGATGGATCGCTGGATTCTTATCCAAATGCAGCATCTTCTTCCGAGGCTGAGTTTGAGCTTGTTGCTGGAAGGGAGTCGGCAGGTTCAGGTGAGATGAGACAGAGTGTGGATTCAGAACCGAGCCTTGAGTACGAGGTAGAGCCAGACGCGGATGCAGGAACAGTGTCAGACGACGATCGGGGGTTGGATGCTGATGCAGATTCAGGGGATGCTGAAACAGAGTCTGACACCCAGCCTGCATATGATCCCAGCTTTCAGGCTGAAACCGACTCTGACGCTATATCCGGTCAGCCTCCAGATTGTCAGGGCTCCGTGGAGTCTGATTTCGACTTGGAGTCTGAACCTGAACCGACAACTGACGACCCCCAGCCGCTTCGTTCTGACCTGGAGGAGGAACCGCGGATGGGTCCAGGTCCTAGGCAGCGTCTGATTGCAAAACCTGCAGTTCAGAGGGGCACAGATGACATTCATACAGAGCAAGACGTGGATGAGATGGAGAGTGAGGATTTCTGTGCAGTCTGTCTGATTGGAGGGGAGCTTCTGTGCTGTGATCGATGTCCAAAGGTCTTCCACTTATCATGCCATGTCCCACCTCTGCTGAGCTTCCCCACGTAAGCTTCTTATGTATACACTCAGCATCTCTGAAATACTCTGAAGCTTAGATTTTGTAGTAGGTATAAGTAATCTTAATCTGTGTTTTACCCTGTTCAGAGGGGACTGGGTGTGCAGCGTCTGCAGAGATGTTTTACAGCCTGAAGTGGAATATGACTGTGAGAATGAGAGATCATCTGGAGCGAACACCGCACACGGACTGTCTGCTTGCGATCAGAGAGTATGATTTTCTCTCATCTGCATGATTCAGATAAATAGCTCCCAGTTTCTGTCTTCCTTATAGATTTTTCTCCTTTAATGTCTAACATTTTTCACGTTCTATTCGATTGCAGAAATGTGAGCGACTGGCTCTTCTGATTCTTAGCAACATCTTGAGTTCTCCTTTCCACGAACCCGTCAGTCCACTTGTAAGTGATCATCATGTTCCTACAATCCAGATACAATGAAGTGCATATCATTCATTTTTCATCATAGTTGTAGGTACACAGATATGCCCTCAGGAGGCTATAACAGGGCTCTGGATACACAAACACTTTGAATCCAGCTGTTTTTGAAGCTTGGAGGTTCACTCAATGGATTTCTCATACAAAAAAAAAAGAAAAAGAGGAACATTAAGTGGAGCTGTGGTAGTTTTTTTTTGTATCCTCTTTAACAGTGACAGAAAACAGTTCTTTGCTTCCGCTTCTGTGAATTCTCAGTATTGTTTGCAGCCACTAAAAAGTGAGCTACATCATTGCCAACCCCCCTTTTCCTGTGCTAACTTTTAGGATTTGCTTTACATGTTGACAAATATATTTAACTATACTGGGTGCTTTAAAAAAAATTTAAGTTTCCTCTTTTTTTGTTTGTGCCACATGGGCCAAAATTGTCAAGTTAGAAGTATTTGAGGGCCATAAAAATCAGGTTTTTTCAGTTACAAAATGCAAAAGTACATTTATTGGTGCATTTTTTGTTTTTCTTAAAATAAACTAAACATGCAAAATTTTCATTGAAGGAAGATGGAGCAGGATTTGTAAATAAAGTAAACATCCATGTCCAGTTTTTTAATGCTGTTGGGTTATGAAGCGTTATAAACCAAAAAGAATGAGCCCACCCACGTATCGTTCCATTTTCTTAAACTGGCTGTGTGCTGCAAACTGTGCTGCAGTTCGGGGCCCAAATTTCCCGCGCTGTCTTGACACTGCGTGTGCGTTCTCGACATATTTAAAAGAGGAAGAAAAATGGTTGCAGACCTCCATTGATTCAGTTGTGAGAATGGATTCTTCTGCAACTGGGAAACGACCAAGGACGATTCCCAACCCAAAGTGGCACTAAGAAAAAGAAGTATGTCACTGTGAAGAGGGTTTTTTTTTGTGAACCGTTTGTGCGTGCTCCCGTGCGGGTGGCTGCAGTTACTTGCAGCGCCGGCCGCGTCGCTCGTGAGTTTTGTTTCTTCATTCTGCCCCCTGCTCCTTTAAATGAACAAAGTGGTCTGATTCTCTAAAAGATTGGATTCTTAAGCCATGTTGATCCAAAAAATAAAAAGGGTTTTGCATTTCCTTAATTTCCTAAACTGTGTCTAAATTTAAGCTGTGGTACGTAGTAAAGTTTTTTTTAAAGTAACTTAAAAAATGCTTACATTTGACTGTCTGACCCTGTTCAATAATATAAAGTAGGTAATTTTTTTATTTCCCGTAAGCCCCTCCCTTGGCCTCTACCTCAAAATGAATCATTTGCACTAGCCTAGAGCGTTGACCAATAGATTTGCATATCCACAAGTGGGAGCTGTCAATCCACTAGAATCTGCCTCAGTAATGTGCACTACAAGGTGACGTGCCTCAGTCAGCTTAGCTCACCAAGGAAGAAGAAGCCTGAGGTTTTTGGTTAAAAAAACATCCTTACGTTGGAAAACTCCATTGTAAAAAGTAGGTAAATGCTGGGTTAATGGAGTGATGCTCTCTGTTGACTTTGCTTTCCCCGCTTGTGCGCGGTTTGAGGCGTGGCTTTCAGCTTCTTCCAGAAGGGAAGGGGAAGCAGGAGCGGGAGCTATAGCTGTTTACATTTCAAAACTCTCCTTGATGACGTCACGCTACGGACCATAGCTTTAAAAATAGGTTTTGTGTTGCACCTAAAATCTTCCATTTCAAGAAGATTTTAATTTGCTGGTAAAAAATTTAGCTTAATTTTTTTTTCAAAAGTGTCCATCTGTACTAACCACCTGTGCTGGCAGGCCAGATTTGTATCATTCTTGAACTGTGGTTGGGGGCTGCACAAAATCATCCCAAGTCGCCCCAGGGTCGCACTTTGGACACTCGTGGTATACAATGGTAAGTGGATTTTATAAAGGTCTTAAACGTTACTGCTTTGTCTTCCAGGCACGTCATTACTACCAGATCATTAAGAGGCCAATGGATCTGTCTGTGATCAGAGCCAAGCTCAATAAAGAAAGTCCCAGACATTACAGCTCCCCAGACCAGTTTGTTGCTGATGTCTATCTCATGTTCCGCAACTGTGCGAAATTTAATTATGTGAGTTACATTTTTATCACTATAAATTCAATTTTAAATTGATCTGAGTCTCATATAAGTGCTAACCAAAGTTGACATGACTCTAAGGGCCTTTTGTTACTCTGTCTACAGCCTGACTCTGAGGTGGCCCAAGCAGGGCGCAGCCTTGAAACATTCTTTTTGTCAAAGTTGAAAGAAGTTTTCCCAGATAGAGATTTCCCGATGGCTGAGGTCGATTCTGACAGCGATGAGTATGACGAGACCTGCAGGGCTGCTAATGGCAGCTTCCTCTGGCCAGAGAGGAGGGAGCAGTGTCATAGGAAGAGGAAGAGGAGGCAGTCGCTAAAGTCCAGGAGGCATCACTTCTAACTGGATGATCGGAAAGAAACTGTGCTCACAAAAATATTTTTTTTGTAATTTTAACAATTTTTTCAGCCTGCAGGATGACAAGAGAGATTTTAATCTCTGAATTATCTTTAGATGACAAATGTTATGATTTGTTGTGAAATGTCAGTGCTACCATCTGATGGCAGCTGAACATATTTTCTTTAGGTATTCTTCCTGCAGGTAACTGATCAAAGGAGCTGAACATGTAAAAAAATGTCTTGGTGCCAGAGTGTACGCAGCAGTTTATGGAGTTCCTCTTGTAGCCATAAATATGTTCAATGTATTACTGTAAGACCTTCTTTATCATATCACATTATAACCCTCTGATGCACTGCATTGCTTACTGCTTTAATTACATGTAGACATGTAACCGGTGCACGCTTTCTGCTCTATGCTGTATTGTACAGACAGGATGTTGTAGCTCGATGTTTTTACAAACCTTGTAAAACATGGACTTCTTTTTAAGTGACATGGTCCTTAGTATAAACAAAATGTTAAAATGTTAACTGGTAAATTCTGTAATGTTTTTACTCATATGTTCAACATATTATAAATGTTTGCCTGCATAGATCTTGCTGTTGTTTCCAGTTACAAAAATAAATACCTTTGCTTTTTTCTTGACTTAATTTGGGTTTTGGTATGCAGCAAAAATTTTTATCTCATTTTTGGCCAGAGAGAAATAGAGGGTGAGAGATTGTGAGCAATATACCTTCAGTTAAAGCTATAGGGATAAAAAATATATTGACATAGGATTTTATGTGTTAAACAATAAAATGTTTTACCTTGACTCATAAAGATGTAAAATAAGATTCATCCCTGCTCTACAAGAACTTGTCAAACTTTCCTTTTTAAATAACTCAGAGTGAATAAGAAAGTATGCTATAGATATTATTCATTGCTCTAAAAAGTCAAGTTGTACAACCAATGCTGTTTGAAACGAAAAATGTAACAGCTCAGATAATTTCCTGTTTTACAAATACTTTTTGCTACTGCAGCTCAAACTAGACATCGCCTGGCTTTTATCCACTTCATAGATGAATGTATGATATATGTCATGAAATGTAGTACTTCCTTTTCTTTTGAGGAAGACCGAAAACTTTACATACAACCTCTGTTGTAGTTTTATTTTTATTTTTTTAACTGTAAAAGCTTGCAATAAACACTTACACAATATACTAACTTGTTGAAATATTGACCCATTAAAAGTGTCATAATTTCTACAATACATTAGACATTAAAAAAACTGTTGCTTTAAGATCCTCACCAGTGTTGGGTAAACTTTCGTTATGAGGCAACGTTTACTAAAACCTTTATATACCAGTAAGTTTGCATTTGGTTGCCCTGTCTATTCTCCTGTTTTTTTCAAAGAAATTTTCAACATTTAAGAGGGATTTGATTTATATGCTCCTATTTGAGCATAAGCATGACTTTAATTTAAGAAAGCTGTTAACCTTACTAGAGTTTCAGAGATTAAACCTGAGTTTCAACTGGCTTCAAGATTTGGAGCCAAGCTTCAAAATTTAGCAAACGAAAGCATAGAGCAACATCCATGATAATTGGCACCTCTGGTAAAGATATATTAATAAATCTTTAAAATAAATGTATCTTTTATTTTAATAGCAGAATCTCACACAAAAAATACAAACAAATTCAACCTTTAACATGAGAATATCTAGTGAGTGGGAAAAAATTAAATTTTCTATTTTCTTTTACAAAGTTGCCACACCCATTGGCAGCCTGAATAACATGTATAATGAATGAAATGACGATGCGTTTCTGTCTATAAACTGGATCTAGGTTTTTAGGTTTTTCCAAGTGCTTTGAAATGACATTTGTTGTGAAACGGCCTAATATAAATCAACAAAATTTAATTTAACCGAATAAAATTACTTATGCATTTTTTGGAAGATCAGTGTCTAGAAATATAATTTGACAAATACAAATTGCTGTATTCCTGTGGTATAAACATCATCCAGACTCCCATTTTTCTTGGATGCTCTTCAAAATGGGAAGAATATGAGAACATGATACCTCAGTGGGTGTGGAGACTTCCCGGAAAGGTAGTGAGCCCATCACAAAGACTCGCAGGACAAACACAGACCGTTGTAATTTAGATAGACTTTGTGGACTGTGGAAGGAAGATGGAGTACCCAGAGAGAACCCAAACATGCAAAAGAAGAACATAGAACTAAATCCAGAAAGTTTTGAACCCAGAACCTTCTCCCGGAAGGCCACAGTACTAACAACTTTGCTGCCACCCAACCATAATTGGTTATAGAATAATTTAATCAAAGGGAAATAAAGAGGTAATAAATTATATATTTTTTCTTATGCACAAAAGAGT
This sequence comes from Valencia hispanica, assembly GCA_963556495.2. Classification (NCBI taxonomy): domain Eukaryota; kingdom Metazoa; phylum Chordata; class Actinopteri; order Cyprinodontiformes; family Valenciidae; genus Valencia; species Valencia hispanica. Next base: position 31,641,413 of record OY747701.1, on the reverse strand, counting down.
CTTATGCAGTTGGCAACCACAGCTTGGAACATGAGGAAAATGCCAGTATTTTTGATAAACTAGCTTAATGTTTTGCAAAAGAGGTTTTATTTTGGCTGAAGTTAGGCTTTATTTAGTCCACATATTGAAAGTTTAAAGTCGACAGGAGAGCAGAAAGTCTTCTTATAGTTGAAAATACAAAGATCAAAAGCTAGTTTCCAGAACATATGCCACCATCATGGGCATTGTTTAAAAAAAGTTTTTCTAAGCTGTTTCCACATTATAAAGAGATGAAAATCATTTTGTTAACCATCTGATTTTATTCCCTTACATCTTTTTCATTTTTAATTTGTCTAGGATTAGGTCGCAAGATTAGTTGCTTTCTAAACAGATAAAAAATTTGGTGACACCGATCATCTTACATTAATTAGGTGCTGGAATTTCTCGTGCCAGAAAAGCTCTCAGGCAGAAAAGTCTTTCTGGCAGAAACTAAATGTTAAATGGACTAAATTAATATAGCACTTTCCTTGTCATAGTGACCACTCACAGGGCTTTACACTTGAGCCACAGTCACCCGTTCCCACTCACAAACCAGCGCACATTTATACACAGATACCCAACTTGGGGTTAAGTGCCTTGCCCAGGGACACAGTTGGAATCAAACCCACTACATTCTGAATGCAAGACAACTGCTCTACCCACCGAGCAACAGTCTATTTGATGAATTTTACTATTTTTCTCCAAATTGCTTCTCTTGTGAGAATAAATGGAAAGGAAAATTACTTGTTTGACAAAACTTTTAACAAGAATTGTTTCAGTATCATAAAGTGATTTAATTAAGACGTTTCCAGCAAAATGAAGCAAAGGAAATTACATGATAGACAGGAAAGTGTGGATTAACTGCCCTACTTTATCAATACTGGAATGCTTAGTAAGATTGGACATTTATTTTATGCACTTAATGTTCATTATAAATATTCAGTAACATCTAGCTACACCTAGTGATGATTGTATCTTTTGGTGGAACTTAAAATGATATTGACTACAGTTGTGGTTTTAACATATGGGTCGTGTAGGCAGTTGCCCAGGGTGGGGTTTAAAAGCAGAGAGATATTGTAGAAGATTATAATCTGAATCTGAAGATTATATCTGTCAGTTTTACTTTGAACAAGTTTTCTATTGCTTTTATGCCTGTGTGGTCAATGAAGAGTTGGCAGAGAATATGGATGCATTTTTATGTTCATTTTGCGAAACTGCACTGCATGTTACGCTGCCCCAGGATTTAGATGATTTATTGCATTTTGATGAACTGATGCCTTTTCTTTGCACATTAGTGCACAGCGTTAGGATGAATACTTTGTTTATAACTTCAAATTTGAGCTAAGACAACAAAGCATCTTTCCTATGTTTCATATATTGTTCCAGGTTTTTACTATGATTCCTAACAATACAATCAATAAGTGAATATGCTCCCAGTCCCAGTTAATATGTAAGTAACGTAATTGCAACTGTAACATTGTTATCTCATATATTGGATAATACTCTTGTGGATTTTGCAGGGTTTTTTTTTCTGAAAGTAATTACATTTTATCAGTTAAGTGGAAATCCAGAAAACTCTCATTTCAGTCTGTTACACGTAGGTGTTAAATCAATAGTGTGCACATTTGACCATCTCTGTGTTTATAGTACAAGCTGCACCTAACATATGCTCATTTGCCTTCTTTGAACAATTATATGCCATAGTTAAAATGAAGGTCATTGTTATGCATTGATTTTAGTAAAACTTGCCTTACAGAGTATTATTTTGCATTTAAAATGTCTTTCCTTTTCTTTCGCCTGGTTACAACAGTAGTTTTTATTTTCCTGTGTTTTCCAGTTTGTGTTTATTTCTTCAAATATTTGAAACTGTTTCTTAGTGCGTGACACAGTATACCTTGCCCTACTTGATGCTGGAGTGGATCTCAGTGGAGCTGAAGCTAATCTGTGAATTACACAGTGTTCAAAAATGTTTCATGGCTTCTTTAATTAGACAGCTTGATAGAAAGCACCTTCATTCTCACATCAACCTTTGTTGTAACAGAGTAGAACCAGCAGCTGCTGCATCCTGGAGGAGCCTGAGAAGTATGTGACATCAGTGACCGAATGCACGGCCTCCATGCCAACGCCAGCCTGCAGTAGATTGAGGCCTTAAAGAAAAACAACAAGCCAGTATAACTGTAGTCAACGAAAGATAAAACGGAGTAATATTTGCTCTCAAAAACTAATGAGTGCAATCCCAGAGATTAATATGTGCAGAACAACCAGCGGTAAAAACAGTGCTGTTAATGCATTTAAAACGATGCAGACTGGTATAAAGCTTAGTTTCATTCTGTGGTCAAACAGAGAGCTTAAAAACCAAAGCCAGCTAAAATTGTCATTTTACTTTTCACTAAGGGTTACTTATTACTGATTTGCAAGTTTGCTGCCCACATATTTTCTATCGGATGCAGATTAGGGCTTTGTGACAACCGCTCCAAAACTTCACTTTTATGAACCATTTGGTGAAATGGTTCAGCTCAATGTCTATTTAGAAGACCAATTTGCACTCAGGCTTTCACTTCTTATTTAAATGCTTGAGAAGTTGCATCAACATTTCCACATGAAGTTCTTTCTTCCTTGTGCCATTTGTTTTGTGAAGTGCCCCAGTCGTCTCCTGCAGCAAAACACACAGAGCATAATTCATGTCTCCAAAAATTGTATTCTTTGTCCCTGAGTGCATTTGACTTATTTATGTTTTTATTTTTTTGAAGTAATGGCTTCTTCTTCTTTGAACACCTATTTCACTGTGGATTAGGTCACCCTCTTAAGCTGTTCATAGCACCATGGGCATTCCCTTGATGTTTATGCTTGCATATAATTATTTGAACACATAGACGTGGCACCATAGGCAAACATGAACCACATTTGTACAGGTCCACAATTTGTTTCCTGACAGTTTTGGCTTGTCCATGGGATCACATGCAGTAGGGAGGCAGCATTTTTGAGGTGTTGCTGGTTTTAACTGTACAGTATATTCTACAATTTGGTGACTGCAACATCATAGACAAAAGAAAATGATTAATGACTGAAATACAGAAACAAAGCAAAAAGAAAAGGATCACCCCTGGCGCCTGGGTTCAATTTAGAACTCAAGAACAACTCTCTCATAACAAAAAGAACAAGGAACCCATGTCTCTGTACAATCGTTGCTTGCACCCTTTTGTATGCTTAAATGCTTGCTTTTCTAAAGACCTGGGGAATAACCATTTGTTAAATGTAAAAATAAACAGATATGAGATTAGGATAGAGAGCCTTGATCACTTTCTGTGCAAGACTATTGTCAGAACAACTTTCTGAAAAACAAAAAGGTTTTGGACAGGTTACACAGTTAACAGCTATCATAAATATTGACTGCCAAATAATGCAGCAGTTCCTGTACTACTCAGCTTCATAATTTTATGACAGGCAGGGGGAAGTATACAATCCTTCTAGGGACAGAAAAAGACATGTGAGATGCTCTGTTCTGTTCTGGTGTCGCAGACGAGTACCTTACAACTTCCAGGGTTCTGACAAACCTCATTTGTCATGTGATGGACTGCCTGAAATGCTCTACTTGTGGCAGACAAAACAGTGGCGCCAAGTCCATGGCCAATCTAATCAATAATGGTTTTGGTAAAAGGCAAAAGCCTGTCTAATGGGAGAAATCAGTGGTTTCAGTTTCCGCTGATTACTGTAGAAGTAATGCAACAAGGGATACTGTTTATCTCTCTGAACAACGCTGGACTTGTGTGAACCTTAAATGCATTTTTATTGGGTTGCTGGGTAGTTCAGCTTTGCTATATACTGATTATGATCTTTTCTCTTTTCACTGCAGAAATATAGGTACTTAAATCCAAAAGTGTTTTTACAATCTGATGTAAAATGTAACATATAAAAGACCTATCTAGATTTTTGTTATTTAACGTAACAACTAAAAGTACTTTACTGCTGTCAACTATTCAAAAGAAATTTATCGAACTCACCAATGACTGACTAAGAACTACCAAGACAGCAAAATGTTCAGTTGTTCACACACTTATTAACCATTTATTGAACTTGAATAACTTGAAAAAACAAATTATGCAGACAGACTAAAATACGTTTATTTCAAAGATCCACAGGATTCAGTTTAATTTTATGCCAAAATCTAAGTTCAAGTTGCCCAGAAAAATCTGCCAAAATATTCACAGAAGACGTCTTTCCTAGTTTATTGTTTAACTTTAAAAAACAGAAACATCTATCTGATATGCATACAATCATATGTAAACATATTAAAATGGAAAATTAGATTGTGGATACTGTGACATTGGGGTACAAAATAGTGTGCAAAGATGGTGCCAAAAAAATTGGCATCTGGAGACAGAAAGCCCTTTTTCCTTTTTAGAAAAGAAGCAATATGCTAAATAAATAAATAAGTAAATAAAGCATTAAATGAGGCTGAACAGTGGCACAGTTGTTAGCACTGTTGCCTTGAAGCAAAAAGGTCCTGGGTTCAAATGCCAGCCTAGGGTCTTTCTGCATGGAGTTTGCATGTTCTCCCTGTGCATGTGTGGGTTCTCTTTGGGTACCTCAGCTTCCTCCCACAGTCCAAAAATATGACTGCTAGGTTAATTGGTCTTTTTAAATTGCCCTTAGGTATGAGTGTGTGCGTGCATGATTGTGTGTCTCTGTGTTGCCCTGCGATGGACTGGTGACCTGTCCAGGGTGTACCCTGCCTTTTGCCCGACGATTGCTGGAGAAACACACACGCCCCACCGCAACTCTGCAGAGGATCGACGGGTATAGGTAATGGATGGATGGATACGAAATGAAATTTGCAAAAGATTTGCCCCTAAATCTGAAATAGATACTACCATTTAAATCCTTTCCACCGCTTTTCAACGAAATTATTAACATTGAACTTGACCCCTCCTACCTGACTCCACTATGACTGTACTGGATTTGTCACCTGTTAGTTTATAGAGATTACTTTTTTTTTACTTAAGAGTTTCAGAAAGCAGCTTGGCAAACAAATGTACATACTGACAGCTCTATCCAGATTAACTCAATCTGACATGCAGATCAGAGGTGTTATTCTGGAAGCTAAATATGATGAAATTCAACAACAATAACAACAATAACAATAATAATACAGTTGAACCCCAAATACAATAAATAAAATCATAACATTAGCATTTGTCTTAGGTGCTCTTTAATATATAAATAAAAAAGGAGAATGCCGAATGTAACAGGAACCTATATGGATAATTTAAATGAAATACCTGTAGCAATTTGGTGTGGATGTAAGAGGGCCTTGGATTTAACTGGCAGTGGGCCCCTGAAGCATTAATGCACCCACCTTGGGTCAGATCTGATTGCAACTTTTCAGTCTTTCTTCTCATAAGTCTTATTTCCAATTAAATCACTCACGATGTCCGCTTTGTTTGTAATTACAAAAACAAACTTTGATACTAAAAAGTACGGAATTTTAAAGATAATCTTATTTCTTTAATGACACAGCCAAGTTCTAAGGCGCTGTTGTAACATTTGTCCACGAGGTGGCGACAGACATCAAGATAAATGCAGGATGCAACAGAGAATAAGTGGCTCTCTGTTTTGGTGTTGAAGGTAGTTGTTAAATGACTCGAAATCCAGGAATTTTCTTTACGTCTTTACTTGTCATAACTCAACAGGTGCATGGTATGTTGACCAGCTTTGACCGCGTCTAGGACTTTTGTCCATTTTCGCTTTCCTTAGTCGTCCACCGGCGGAAAAGTTTTGCGTGATGAGGAAGCTGCTGAACTAAAATGATCTTCTGAGTGGTAAGGATATGCTGGTGAACTTTGTAAGAAGCAGTTGTCACTGTAAAAACACGGTTTTCTTGTATGTGTGTCCCTTTTGTCCCTTTTAGTTTTTTAGTCTTATTTAACCAACCTAAAATCAATCGGGAGTGTTCACATTGCGTTTCCATGGTAACGCGTACCTTAGAGAATGACCTCCAATATAAAGCTTCTTAGGCTATTTTTATGTTAAAATAAAAGGGGCTATAAGTCATATAATTTATTCCAACGACGCGAGAAACTGAACGACGGTGATGATTAATTAATAAGCTCATTTTAGTTATTCTCATTTTATCAAACTAATTATACAACGTTTACAGTTAGCTAGCTCAAGCTGTTTTTGGCATTGCTCTGCTATGAACACAGCTAAAAACATTCATAAATCACAACAAATTCTTAGATATCACTATTTTTGTCTATTTTCTTTAAATATATTGGAAAAACTGATAACTCTCCATGTTTGCGTTAGTAGGACAATGTCTGGCGTATTGCAGTGTTATTTATGGACTGTGTTTTTCTCCAAGTTACCTTTGGAAATGAATTTGATTTGGTCTTGTTTCTGCAGTGGCCTAAAATTTTTTTTTTTTACGTCTCTCCTCCTCGCTTCCCAAGGCTGAGCCCAGCAAGGGCAGAGATTAGCTTTAACCAGGATTAAACCAATGAGGAAAATTTGAATTTGTTGGCCCTTATCTTCTAGCAACATGTGGAGTGCCCTAAGCGAATGGCAGAATTTGATCTTTTGCTTCCCTATAGCAAAGCGTGTATTTCTTTTTTATTTTGCCAGTAGACACTTATCATACTTGACCGCTGAAGATGGGGGGGTGGGCTTTTAAATGGTTTGTTTATAGGGGAACAACATGCACTTGTTTGCTGCATCAGAATAACAGCTTAACCCCATTGACATCCACTATCCTGCCATTAAAAGCCTAAAAGCAGCGCAGTGATGTGATTTTTCCGCTCCCTGGGAAGTTAGTTGATCCCGCAACTGAAAGGTAAGGAATGACCAACAGATGTATTTCATCTGTTTAAGTCTTTAATTATATACAACTATCATATAGTTTAATGTTTTTCTACGTAGGTAGAGACTAACATTTATAGTGCTTCACATACCTTTAACCTTTTCACATTTTGTCACAGTGCAATCACAAACTTTCGTGTATTGGGTTTTAATGTAGTAGACCAAAACAAAGTAGTACGTAGTTGTAGAAGTAGAGGAAGTAGAAGGAACAGGATAAATCCATCCGTCCATCCAGGGCTGAACCAAGTTTGTATGGGGCCTTAAGCAGAATATTATTTAGGGGCCTCTCTTCCTGTTAAGAACATCGCCACCACTAACAGCGTTTCATTACAGATTTGGTGGAATCTGTTTAGTTGACTGAGCCTAAAAGCAGTCACTGATAATAGGTTAATATTTGCTGAGATGTGTTTGTGTACAAACCGAGCGCAGAAACAAAGATTAAACTCTTGGCATCAGATTGTAACTATGGTAACACAACAATCAAACTAATAAGATTGTTTGTTGCACTTTTACAAAGTAAACTGGCCAATTCATTTAAATCCTAAATTAAAATGTTAAACAGTTTAAAATATTTAAATTGATCTATGCTAAAACTGTTAAACCGGATCTCAATAAACAAATGTAAAAATTGTAGATGTATGTGGGGCTGAAAGTCTAGGGCCTCTAAACAGCTGCTTAGTTCGTACTGCCTTGGGCCGGCTCTGCATCCAACCGACCACTGTCTTCCAGATCGAGTCGTGGGGGTAACGGGTCCAGGAAGGGAACTCTAGACAACCACAGAAAAAAAAAGTTCTGTGTGTATTTTCCATTTTCATGCATTTTTACTTCAATACTCTTTACCAGAACATCGAAACAGTAGAGAATGTTTTGATCATTTCTCACAGATATGGCATAGTGCCTGCTAAACTATTAATGCCCCTTTAGCTTTCTCACAATATGTGACAACACAACTTTCCGTATTCTTTATTGATATTTTATGTGCAGATGCTTTTTCTCCTAATTTAATCTGAAAAGTGTGGTATGTGCTTGTATTCCACTCCACTTTTTTCTGATACCCCTAAATAAAATCCAGTGCAAGCGACTTCCCTCAGAAGTCATTTAATTAGTTAACAGAGTCTAGCCTTGTGTAATCTAATCTTAGTGAAAACACAGAGGTTTGTTGGAGAAGATTAGTGAACAAACAGCACCGAGGAACGCAACAGAAAGGTCAGTAACACAGTTGTGGAGAAGTTAAAAGTAAGGTCAGGTTGTAAAGGAAAGTTTTGAACAACTCATGGAGCACTTCTCAGTCCATGACCTAAAAATATGAAGAGTATTACACAACTTCAAACTGTGAACTAAAAAGGCAGGGCAAGGGGATTTTCAAATCATGTCTTCATTTAAAGGCGGTAAGAAGAGAACAACATTAAACTTCAAAGCTTTGTGTGTGGAGGAAAATTAACACGCCACATAACCCCGTCAAACCTTCTCCTTGGTAGAAGATGGTTGTGACACCAATATACTGTGACCATGGTTTTATTCACAAGGGACTGGAGAAGCTGATTAGATCCTGCAACAAAACCTGAATACGTTGTATTATTGTATATGATGATATTTTTCTGATTTTATCCAGAAGATTCCCCTCTGTTGTTTCTCAGCTGTCAATTACAATATAGTTCTACAGCTCTTTAGCGAGTCAGTTGGCAGCTTTAATGCCTTAATCCTGATGTGTTATTGGTATATCATATTTAGCCCCCAAGCTCTGATAATCTTGCTCCATAATATTAGGTTTCTCTCCAGAACTTATTGAAGTAGATGGGACATTTGCATTCTAAACATGCAATTTCTTGCCTCATCAGGTAACGTAATTCCACGCTTCATTAGTACTGTGAAGTTTATCATTAGTCATCAAAGCCGAGCTGTCAATAAATGATTAAGTTTCACATGAGTCAAATATAATATCAGGGCTTGAGTAAAACAGATAATGGTGCCTATTTTGATTACATTTGCAGCAATTTAGTTTTTTGTTTGATTTTTTTTTCAGGCCATATTTTAGCATATTTGTGTTACAGCTGGAAAATCCTACACAGCTTTAATCCTTACTGGCTACACATTCATAGGAAGCAAACCTCCAAATTAGGGCTGGGCAATATGGGAAAACCTTTTTATCACAATAATATTTTTCATATCAGTCAGTATCGATATTTATCACGACCGGGGATGTGTATTGGTAAGAATCTGGTGACACGATATATTGCAATACTATGAGTAAGACTATACACTCACTGGCTACTTTATTAGGTAGACCTTGCTAGTACCGGGTTGGATCCACTTTTGCCTTCAGAACTGCCTTAATCCTTCGTGGCATAGATTCAACAAGGTACTAGAAACATTCCTCAGAGATTTTGGTCCATATTGACATGATAGCATAACGCAGTTGCGGCAGATTTGTCGGCTGCACATCCATGATGCGAATCTCCCGTTCCACCACATCCCAAAGGTGCTCTATTGGATTGAGATCTGGTGACTGTGGAGGCCATTTGAGTACAGTGAACTCATTGTCATGTTCAAGAAACCAGTCTGAGATGATTCAAGCTTTATGACATGGCACATTATCCTGCTGGAAGTAGCCATCAGAAGATGGGTACACTGTGGTCATAAAAGAATGGACATGGTCAGCAACAATACTCAGGTAGGCTGTATCGTTGCAATGATGCTCAATTGGTACTAAGGGGCCCAAAGTGTGCCAAAAAAATGTCCCCCACACCATTACACCACCACCAGCCTGAACCGTTAATACAAGGCAGGATGGATTCACGTTTTCATGTTGTTGACGCCAAAGTTTGACCCTACTATCTGAATGTCGCAGCAGAAATCGAGACTCATTAGACCAGGGAACATTTTTCCAGTCTTCTATTGTCCAACTTTGGTGAGCCTGTGCAAATTGTAGCCTCAGTTTCCTGTTCTTAGCTGGCAGGAGTGGCACCCAGTGTGGTCTTCTGCTGCTGTAGCCCATCTGCCTCAAGGTTCAACGTGTTGTGCGCTCAGAGATGCTCTTTTGCATACCTTGGCTGTAACGAGTGGTTATTTGCGTTATTGTTGCCTTTCTATCAGCTCAAACCGGTCTGGCCATTCTCCTCTGACCTCTGGCATCAACAAGGCATTTTTTGCCCACAGAACAGCCGCTCACTGGATATTTTCCCTTTTTCTGACCATTCTCTGTAAACCCTAGAGATGGTTGTGGGTAAAAAACCCAGTAGATCAGCAGTTTCTGAAATACTCAGACTAAGCCCGTCTGGCACCAACGACCATGACACGTTCAAAGTCACTTAAAACACCTTTCATCCCCATTCTGATGCTTGGTTTGAACAGCAGCAAATTATCTTGAGCATGTCTACATGCCTAAATGCTTTGAGTTGCCGCCATGTGATTGGCTGATTAGAAATTTGCGTTAACAAGCAGTTAACTGGTTAACGACCAGTGAGTGTATATTGTGATTTGTAAAACTGAATTTATCTGTGGAAACACAGCTTTCTAAACAAACTGTTTCATATTTAACACATCCAGTTTTATTACGAGATCTAGTTGATCCACTGGAACGAAGAAGGTGAAAACAGCCACAAACTACCATTCATACTTTTAATTTTACTACAAAAGTTACTGTCATCATCACCGGTTTCATTCAAATTCTAAAAAATAAATTAAAAATCGATACATTGCTTTTGAATATCGATGCAATATTGTAAAATAAGATATTGCGATATATCGGTGTATTGATATTTTCTTACATTCCTCGTCATGATATAAAACAAAACACAATTTGTCATTATTTAACATTCCCAGATACTATTTGAAGATATCAGAAGGTAATTTTTGATTTAAAGATTTATTTTCAAAAGTTGAACATGTAATCGTACATTATACAACTGTTTTGGAAAAATTAAAGGAGGTTAGGTCTGAGCGATATGGATTAAATATAAAATCTTCAATTTTTTTCATGCCAAATGTGAATTTTGATATAAATAAATTTTTTCCCTTTCTGTTCTTAGAAAGAAATGGAAAATGACAGAAAATATTTTTTAAACTTGCTTTTATTTCAATCATCGCTTCTTGGAGTTGATCTGAACTCAAAGTCCAAATAAATGCTCACTTTAAAACAAGATGGAAGGCCTTGGGCAGGCTGGTATCACTTTGAACTATGGAAACCCAAGAGAGGCATTGGTGAAATGTTTTTTTTTTCGATATCCCAAAAACTCAGTTTTCATAAATAGAACAATTTGATAAATTGATATATTGCCCAGTCGTACTCCAAATAATAATTTATATGTGTATTATGCAAAGAGTAACAGCTTTATAACTGCCTAGTTAACATATATCTTACCTGTGGTTATGCAGACCTCTGCAGATAAATGTATAGCAAAGGTACACTGTAAATATCACACAAGAGAACAGAAAACACAGTTCACTAAACAAATTCTAAAAAAATAAACATATTTTCAGAAATAAAAGAAACCAAACCCTGACAACAAAAACAAAAATCACAGTAACAAATTTCTTGTCCTGCCATTTTGATTTCACAGACACCATGTGTTATAATGTTTCTTAACATTTATGATTCCAGTGCTTCATGGTATTTTGCTATAGAAGTTTATAAAACTTTTTCAAAGCACAAAGATTCTAGATTGTTTCACTGGGAGGCCTGTAGCTGCGGTTTGGAATGGCGTCCTTTAACTTTTCATGCCTTCATCTTTTTGTCGAGGGTGTGTGGCAGAATAAAAATACATTACCTTCGGCAAATGAAACGCAAGCAGATCTGAGGGGAGAAAACTTACAAGGGATGAGAGTCATCTATTCCTTGTGGTTTGTTGGAAAACGTCGTTTACTTTGTGAGCAAATTTGTAAAGAACCTACTTTAAAAAGCACTTGCAGCCGTTGTGCGTTTTCATTTTGTACTTATTGAAAAAGGCTGAAACTTCCCCCTAAATGATGGAGAGGTAAGGCAAGTATGGACCTGAACTGTGATGGTCTGCCGGCTCTAATTACTTCCTGTTGAAACTGGAGATGAGGGGAAAAGTGTAAAAGGTGGACGGCAGTCTGCGTCTCCTAGGCTTAAGGTTTGTACTCATGTTTACTTGCCTCTAAGTGTGTGTGTGAGAGAAGACAGACTATCGTGGTTTAAATGTTTTACAATAATTTGTGCCATCTATTTTCTCTTTACGTAAACGGAAGACAAAAGGGGCACGTAAAGAAATTTTGAAGTGCTGACTTAATGAAGTCAAAAAAGGTCCTTGGATTTGATCCTTCGGGGAGTGTTTTAAATTTCTCAATATGAGTAGAAAGTGCATCCTTAATGGGAGGCATTTAGGTCCACATGTGGCACTGGGGCATAGCTCTTAACCATGAATGCTGAGTGGTTTAAATCCCAGTTGTGTGTTTAGCAATCTGGTCATCCAACATCCACTTTTGCTAAAGCCTTGTGTATCACTGATCAGGTCTTTGTCACTCCAATAACAATTCTGAAGTGTTTCTTTCACCAGCTCCACTTGAATAGTGTGGAAACGCGTGTAGTTTGCCAGTCTTTGTAAGCTTGGTTGTAAATGTTTTAATTTTAGTTGATAATATAGACAACAAAAAAAGAAAGTTAATCAAGTAACTAGTGTCGGGTTTTACCCTACAGTTTGAGCTGTGGCTTTTGGGAGACAGGTCTGAAGATTGGAGCCAGGCTTTCAAGACTTCATGCAATTTGTGACCTCTTTTAAGGTCCAACTTCTCACCCTAGCTTGACCTTGGTGTCCCATTTCCTTTGCATCAGAGATTAGGGGGAAAGGATCAGGCACCTCTGTCTCAGAAGATACCTGAGACACACGGGACCCTGCGCCAGCCGCTTCGGTTTCTCAGTGATACACTCATCACATGCCTCTGTCTTCCACAAATGAGCTCTGATTGAGGTGATTGGAATTTCCAGGGGCTGTCACAATCATTTTGATTGGAAAATAGACATAAAATAATGGGAGAGACAGGCCTGTTATGAGAGCCCTGTCAGGGCTAAAATAATGCGTCGGAGTGAGGAGGTTAAAGACACTGCTTCCTTGTTAATAATTAATTGCTGTGCGTGTGGTGGATCCACTTCATCGCTCCTAGTCGTCACTTGATAATTGCCTTACATTTAATTTGGCTTCAGAGACTGTTTTTCAAGCTGGCTAAATTGTGCTTAAAGTGAATATAGGCTTATACAGAGACAACAGTCAGGGTTTCAGAGAAGTAAAGGATTAATGTTTTAATTATTTAAAGATTGTGTTTCATGAATGTTGTCCCATTAGAGATGCACCAATCATGCTGCTCTTAGATTTCGATTACTATTAAAAATCACACACGATTGTTTTTCATTGAGTTTTGAAAAATATTGCATTTATAGCAATGGGAGAACAATGATTTAAGTTCTCTGAACATGAAATTTTCCTTTATACCACCTTGTATTTATTGAAATGTGGGATGTTTTATAAAATAAGCACTTTGCCTTTTAACAGTCTAAATAAGAAAAGTCTTTCTGACCAACTTATTTGTTCACATTTAAGTTTAATAAGTTATTGAAAGATCCTATATATGTATTTCTAACCACTTTCTGTATTAGTTGCTCCTAGATGACTTAGGACGGTTTAGGACGTTTCACAGATTTGTTGTGTTCTGTGTGGCACAGACCCATTGAGTAGCAAATCTTTTTTCACCATGTGTTTTGGATTTGGAGCTTTAAATGGTTTTTGAATCCAGTGTTGCCATCCATATGAACTGACTCTACCTGGTTTGATTTGCATCGCGGCTGTGAGGTGGTCAACATGGACAGCACCATGTCATACCTTAACAGTTTTGTTGTTACCCTCCCAAGTTTTTTTGTGTAGCGCAGTTTGTTCCTTGAGAATGAGCTTTAAAACTAGGGATCCAACAATAGGTCTGCAATAATTAATTAAAAATGTTTTTTTTACATATCGGTATTGATCCTATTGGTATTACTGTGCCAATATTAATAACTAATGTTTATTTCCATGTTGTTGTCTAGGGATGTAAGAAAATATCAATATACCGATTTATCGCAATATTTTATTTCACAATATTGTAACGATATTCAAAAGCAATGTAGCGATTGTTATTTTTATTTTATTTTTTTTAGAATTTGAATGGAACCATTTATGATGACAATAATTTTTGTAGTAAAATTAAAAGTTTGACCGGTAGTTTGTGGCTCTTTTCACCTTCAGTCGGATCAACTAGATCTAGTAATAAAACTGGATGTGTTAAAGTATGAAACAGGTTGGAGTGTTTAGTAAGCTGTGAGGTTTTAAAAATCACAAATAGTGCTGTCATGAGATAAAAAAAAACGTTAAAATAAATTCATAATGTTCTGTAATTAATTGATCCAATTTATTCTATTTTTTAATCGCACCTAATAATTATTTTCCTGTAAATTCATTCCATTATTGTGGCAGACCAAATGTATAATAAAAAGTGGCTTTATGGTAGGGTAACTATCAGCTCCGAGTCCAGATGGACCTGGGGCGGGCTGACCTCAGAAAAAGTTACTTGATTAAAATAAAAAAGAATCACTGGAGGGGTCTAAAAACTCGCTAAATATAGTGACAAAGGCACTACAACTCATTGCTCCTCCTCACTTCCGTTGCCCTCTCCACTGAAATGGAAGCGTCAGCTCATGATAAGCAAGACTACAGACAGCCAATCGATGTCTACTTCAAGGTGTTGTTAACCCCGAACTCAAGCACATATATATTTATAACCTTTATTTAACCAGATAAAAACCCATTGAGATCAAAACCTCTTTCACAAGGGTGACCTGGCCAAGAAAGGCAGCAGCACACGCCATGACAATCAATGCTAACAGACAACAACAACAACACATGAAGCCCAAAGCATAAAAACTGATTTTATTTAAAGGCAACTCACATGCAGAAACAGTAAAATTAAAAATTAGATTAACCTGACTAAAAAAAATAGAATTGCTAAATATGACTGTAATTAATTATTCGCAATTAATGCGATAATTTGACACCCCTAATCACAATATATAGTACTACTTATAGTTTTGCAATGCATCCCAATACATCGTATCATCTTCCCTGTATCGTGATACATATCGTATCACCAGATGTTTACCAATGCACATCCCTATTGTTGTCCCATGTTTGTGTTTTGGGTTGGGGTTGGCACCCTTTTTAAAACATTTGCAAATTTTTAAACAAGTTCATGAAATTGTAGAAACAAAATAACATTAAATCTTAGTTATTTATGAGTTGTTAAAATCAGAGTTTGAGAGCTCCATCAGTCTCTCATCAGAAAAAAGTCTCACTTCCCATCCGTCCTGTCTCTCATGCTATGGATTTAAAACGTTTGACTCTTAATTTCTTCTATAAATGCTAGCTAATTCCAGATATGTAATTTTTCATTATTTATTTCAGCGAATAATGATAGTGGGTATAACGCAAATATTTCCCCCCAATATTTATCATTTGTCCATTTTTATTTGAATATTGTTTTTTAGATAAATTACATGTAGAGATATTTTTCTAAAAATGTTGTCCCAACTCTCGATTAATGATAGCACAGCTATAATATAGGAGAAATACTTGGTTTCCTGAAGTATAGTTATTATATATATTTATATAGATAAATAATAAAATTAATCTTTTCCCTCTTTCTTTCATCTCTAGGTAACACAGGCAGATGTTAGTGGCCAAGACATGAAGCATCAGTCTGTGGGGACCATTGCTGCTACATCCCACAGGGATATTCCTGTTATACGCCTCCAAACGGATGCAGAACTCAGGGTAAGGAGAGTTTCTGTTTAAGAGTCTTAATGACAATTAGAGCTGCACGATATCTAGAAAACATGCGACATGAGATGCTCTAATATGATTTGTGATAATCAAACAAATATGTGATAATGCAGCGTCAAAGCCTTTCTGCTTTGAGTCCATTGCAAACATAAACCTCTGATAGTTAGTCTAACTAGATACTGGAAAAAAATGAAATTCCTCCTTTTAATAGCAGCAAAATCTTTTATTGAACAACTCGCTTCTGTTTGGCAATTTAAACAACTTTGTTTCATGACGATATGTTTTCATTCCCACTTTAGCAGAATTCCTAATGCCATTTAAAAACATTTTCTGCTGCATTAAACAACAAATATCACCAAACATATTACTGGTTATTTAGTGCATGAATGCATGGTGTGATAGGAAAATATTTATTATAGTCCAAGCAGTTCTTACAATATTGATATTTCATATGCCGATACTGTGTTGATGGTAAATCTGTGACATATTGTGCAGCTCTAATGGTTGTGGTGTGTGTCTGTGTCCCTAAAACAATTGACCACAAAATGTTGCTCCAGAAGAGGTTCAATCTCTACTTTCTTCTGCCTAGGCTGCTTTCTTTGGGGAATTTAACCGCTCTGTTTGTCACATGCAAAGCAGCCAGTGCTCAGTCTTGCATGCACACAGATAATAATCAAGTTAATTAGACCTGAGATTGAACGAAGTGCAGCAGCAACTTAATCATTTGTGAGTTGATTAGAAATACTATATTCTGCAGCTCCAGAGACTAGAAATCTTGCATGTTTTTTGGAACTCTTGAAATTAGGCTGTATAGCAGAGTTAAGGTGTTAGTGTTTGGTTTGCAACATGTAGCTATAGGGTCCTAAACACAGATGCTATTGACAGTGAGCAGTTAATGCTTTCTTTCTTGTTATTCCACTTAGGAAATATATGAATTTGGGAAGACATTGGGTCAAGGAAGTTTTGGAACTGTTTATGAAGCCACTCACATCAAGACACAAACGAAGTGGGCCATTAAGGAGGTCCGCAAACCAGCGGTGAGGCAATCTGAAGTCCCACTGGGCGGCCTGTTTTTTTTAATTAAAAAGTTGCACCAGTTAGAGAAGTCCATGTAACGAGAGCAATCAATTCATCTGTACTTTGATATTCTGTCACATCTTCTGTCACAGGCGGGGAGTTCAAAGTTTAGGATGTTGGATAACGAAATAAACATCCTCAAACAAGTAAACCATGCTCACATAATACATCTTGAGGCAACCTACAACACACCTATGGTAATGATTGCTTAGGGCTCGATCTCAACAAAAAGTGTGATTTCTAATGCTAATCTTTTACTACTTGCTTTCAACCTAAATCTTACTGAACAAATAAATTATCCTGTTTCTTCTGTCTTGTTCCTAGAAGATTTGTCTAGTCACTGAGCTCTGCAGAGGAGGCAGCCTGAAGCAGCTGCTGCAGCAAAAAACATTCTTTACAGAGGATGAGACGAGAAAAATCATATGTTGTTTAGCTGATGCAGTTGTCTACCTTCATAAAAGAGGTACTGTATTTTTAGCACACTAGTGAGTGAAGGTTTTTCATGTACACTACTTACACAGAGCGTAACGTAACTAAACGTGCATTTACGTGTTAATCAGTTGGGGTTTTTTTAAACTTAAAAACCAGCAGAAATATGTGAAACTGTTCCTTATAGCCTATGATTAGGTTAAATAATCAGTTAAATATTAATTACAGTAGTTGAGAAAGCTACCTTGTTTTGAGAATTTTAATATTTACTCATAAAAATTTGATGCTTAAATTGGAATCAGTCAATTAAGGAGTCAATTTTACCCTATTAGTGGGAATTGCATGTTTTTATTTCAGACTTAAACTGCAAATTCTTTCTTCGCTTTTTTTTTCTTTTACAACATTGTGGTTATTGAGCACAAGTATTCACCTTGAACTAATTGAATGGTAGTGATATCTATAGAGAGATCACATTTCTCCTGTTTTAGCTTCCCTTCATTGGCTCCCTGTTAAATCCAGAATAGAATTTAAGATCCTTCTTCTTACATATAAAGCCCTTAATAATCAAGCTCAATCATACATCAAGGAACAGCGAACAGAGCACTTCGCTTTCAGACTGCAGGTTTACTGCTGGTTCCTAGGATTTCTAAAAGTAGAATGGGAGGCAGTTATCAGGCTCCTCTCCTGTGGAACCAGCTCCTAGCTTTAGTCTGTGAGGCAGACACTCTGTTTACTTTTAAGGCCAGGCTTAAAGCTTTCCTTTTTTATAAAGCTTATAGTTAGAGTGCCTTAGGTCATCCTGAGCTATCTCTGTAGTTATGCTGCTATAGGCTTAGACTGCTGGAGGACAGACTGACCACTTTCCTTCACTTTTCTTCTTTTCTCTTCTACTACTCTCCAGTTGCATTGTTTGCTGTTATTTCGACTGTTAACTTTGTGTTTTCTCATATTTTGGCTCTCCATAAAAACTACATCTGTTCTGGTATCCTGTTAGCTACAATGCCCTGTTGGAAGGGGGGTATCCCAGTAACTGAGCATCCCCCCTGTCCTGTTATCATCTTTTTACTTTATTTAATATAGAAAGTATATCAGTTCTTCTGTTCTTTCTATGTCTCTGCTCTGTCTTCTCGAACCCCCAGACAGTCGTGGCAGATGGCCACTATTCCTGAGCCTGGTTCTGCTGGAGGTTTCTTCCTGTTAAAGCAAGTTTTTCCTCTCCACTGTCGCTACATGCTTGCTTAGTATAAGGGATTGCTGAAAGGTTTCCTGTGGTTGAAGTCTGCATAAATGGGGCACAACCTCAATTCAATGACTCGATGCGATCTGCTGGAATTCCTTAAATAGAAAACTAACTAAAACTTTAATTGATTGGAATGTTTTTAGGATTTTATTGAAATGAGCCTTGAGATGACATCTGTTGTGAATCGGCGCTATATAAATAAACTGAATTGAATTGAATAGGTTCCGCTATCAAAAAGCCAGCTCAAACTGGCTTCTGAATTTAGGAATGTGGTATAGCGCCATTTTGCTGCTCTTCTGGCATCCAAACTAAGTGTTGTTCAAATTCTGTACCCCCTTGTACCCGTCAAGCACAGTCTGAGAACTTTGATACCTTTCATTTTATTTATAAAAATCTAAACATAACAGTTTTAATAAATTTTTACCAGACCCCGTTTAAGCAGAACAGGTCCAGAATTTTACTTTCTAATCAAAATCCTTTAATCAACAAACTCACTAAGCTAGTAACACATAGCTAACTACTAAGTAAAAAAACTATTGAATGAATAATAAAACGAACTACCAAAAAAACAGTAAAAATTCCCCAATGTGTATAGAAGTGGAAGCCATAACCAGTGAGCTGATTGTGATGTCACATTTCAGTATTCATTTGTATTCTTAAAGGCAAAGGCTTGTATTGAAGAGTTGGGACTAAGTTAGTTTTATACTAATTGTGATTAGTTTAAAACTAATTAGCAACTTATGGTGTGTGTTTGAACAACCAATTCACAATGCAAAGGAGACGTGAAGACAAAAACCATATTTTAGCATTTTGACATACTAAGAAGGTGGTTTCAAAAACGACATATAAGACCAGTTTTTGGTGTTTAAACTATCTGTTTTAAAGCTGTATTTTGAATATCGTAAATAACAATCCTCATTGTTAATGAACGCTAACGGTCTGCAAAAGCAGGCAGCGCTAAAACGAAACGATAGGCGCGTTTCAACTATCAGAACAAGCGTGCGGAGCTAATGGTATGTAGCGCAGGCTAAAGGCCACTCTGTTTAGCTTAGCACCAAAAAAAAAAAGGAAGGCTCCAGTGGAACGGAGTAACTCATTTTGAATGATTAAAATGTCAGTCAAAAACCATACTTACTTAAGTAGAAATTTTGGGTATTTTACACTCACTGGAGAAATTATAGATTGGCCTACTTTTTACTGCTACTCCTTACATTTCTACACAATTATTGTTCTTTCTACTTCTCGCATAAAAAAAAAAAGCCTCGTTACTCCTGTTTTGTTTCGGCTTGTTATAGAGTAAAAAAAAAAACACAGACAAAAAAACCTATCCAGATAATTTGCGCCAATCGGATAGAATCGGACTGCAGTTTGATAATAATTTTAAACATCTACCAATCTGACACCCCGTTTGTATACGATCCATTGCATACTGCGCACAGGGATTGCATTGACGGTGACAAAAAAATCTGAGGGTTGTCGGTCATTTTGACAGATTACAATTCATGTCCCTGACCACTTTATGCAGACGTGCTGACCTTTTTAACTTTACGCACGGAGTAAAGTAAATTAATAGTAAAAAGACTTCCAGGAAGACATCTGAGCAACATTTCAGACTCGAACCATGTACTCAATATATTTTGCTAATCAGGAGGCTTTGGAACGCGACCGTTACCGGTGCGGCTGGTTACAGACGCGCTTCAAAGAGCCCGGTATCATGCCAACCACCCGTGCAAAAGGAGTGCATGCTACTGCATTTTCTGGTGCTGAAGCGATAGGAAGCTGGTTTAGGGAATATTTTCAAATTCTGATCACTTCAATTGGAGAAATGTTCCTTGTGTTGCTGAATTCCAGTCTCCAGTGTGGCAGCAGAGTGCGACTTCAGCCTCTAGAACAGTGGTTCCCAACCTGAGGTCTGTAAGCCCCCAAGGGGATCACTAGAGATTGCACAATTTGTGTCTGTGCTAAGGTTGTAAGACTTTTAATAATACTATTATAAATAATTATATATATATAATTATAATAATTATATATTATTAGATTATATAGTTATGTAGAATTTATATTTAATATATTATATTTTATACACCTGGTGACACACAAGGAAAGAAAACTACCTTGAGTCATCATCTTTCTGTTGTAATGAAGTGAACTAATTAAAAATAAAATAAAAATATAATAACATTTAAACTGTGTATGTGTAGGAGACACCTGATGACTTAAAAATTAATTTTTATGTGTGTAGCTGACCTCTGACTGTGTATGTCACAAACCACTTCATAGTCCAGCCAGCACGTAGCAGACATATGTTGCAGAGTTCAAAGATGGCCTTGGCAGAGACTCAAGCAAATGCACCATTATAATACTTCTACAGTAGGCAACTAGTCCTATCTTCCACTCCATGAAACGCGCATTAATGCTCAGTAGTCCACTTATGGTTCTTTAATGTATTTGCATTGCATTAGAATGCATACATTTTCAATGGACATATACGCAGTTGGAACAAGTAGCCTAGTGTATAGCAAATTTTTCAATATTAAGGTTGTTATATAACATTATGGTCTTATGTCAAAATTTTATTTTTGGGAGGTGTGGTAGTGTTGTGGTGCAGCTTAAACTTTAGTCTTTAATTGCATTTTCTTACTTACATTAGTTTTACTTTTTATACTTTAAGTAGTTTTGAAAACAGTACTTTTTACTTTTACTTGAGTAAAATACTTGACTTGATACTTCAACTTCTACAGAAATCTTTTTATACCTTAGTATCTATACTTCTACTAGAGTAATGAATGTGAATACTTTTGACACCTCTTCTTACTTGAATGATCCTTAGATCTCCATTGAAGGGTGATTCCGTTGTTTGGAAAGATCAGCAATAAAGAGAAGCAGCTGTGGTTAGCCGATTCGCCTAGCAGCGGTTGCATGGGAGTCCGTTTTTGTGGGTGCGTGGCTAACTAGCCACCGTTAGCTCGGACCTCGGCTTGTCCTCTCAGCTCGCCTCAGTAGCGATCTTTTCCCACACAGGACCTTAAACGGGCATCCTTTAGCTCTCCTCTCGGCTAGAGAGCTTCGGCTACCACAGTAGGCATCAGATAGTGAGGCTTTTTCTCTCTCTGATGGAATCTGTAATTCGAGGATTCCTTCTGCTGGATATTGAACAGGTTCAAGGTTCAAGTCAGGTTCAGGACTCATTCCATCGGCTGGAAAACAGTTACCTGATCCATGATCAGCAGACTGTACAGGTATTTTGGATCCATGGATCCCTGAAAGTTCAAAGCACGCACCTCTCCCGATAAGAGTCGACCTCCGACTTGTGGGTAAGATAAAGAAAGGGGGCAGAGCTTTGTACTTAAATATGGTGATGATATTACATGAAGTTCCACGTTTTCCTGTTGAATCTGAAAGTTTAATGCAGTTCACTGTGGGATTAGTCCTTACGGGAGGAGGTCTTTGTAGTCCAGATCTGCTACCATGGCTGTGGGCCAACACATCCATCCATCCATCCATCCATCTCGTATTGTTTATCAGTACCTGAAAAATAAAATCCAATTCATGCCATCTGAAAATCCCCAAAACTGCCAATATTGTTGGGATATTTCATTACAGCAACGATAAATATAAATACATTGAACATTTAAGTAAATACAGTTACTGTGTGCAGTTTTGTGATAGAATAAAACAAAACATAAATATTATTTGATTTTAATGCCATGATGAAGGTCTTCTGCTCAAGTCTAGTCAAAGTGTGAAATATTTGCAAAGAGTCAACATTGCAGCAAGAAGAAAGGACTTGAGAGTTAGTGTATTGTACAAGGACACTTCACCATGTTGACAAGGTTGGAATTAATCAGCTAAAAAGCAATTACAACTCCTTCCTTTGCAAGATCATTGAGTTATTTCTAACTCGGAAATAGCTGCTATTTGCATGTACTCGTAGCCTGTGATTGATGAAATTCATGAACGAGAAACACTTCAAAACAAACATCCATGTTCCTCTGCTCATAGTTACGCTCTTTGTCCAGTTTTTCCTGTATTTGGTGAAAAATACTAATGGAAAATTTTAAATGGCACATTTGTAGTCAGCTTGTAAAGATGACTTTAAGTTGTCACAGCAGGGAAAGCTGATGCAGATGAAAAGAACTAGACACAACTCAGACCTTGTTGTATTTCTCTTTAACAGCAGTAAAGCGCAGTCATAGCCATACAGTTGTCATAAAGGTTTCTAGTTTGATCCTTAGTTTCTCTGGTTTGTACAGTAAATTGTCCGGAGAGAGAACCTATTAAAGCCCATTCATTGGGTTAATCACTTTTAGCTGGTTTTAAATTAAGCCATTTTGCATAAGAATGTAAAATAAAAATAAAAAGTTTTACCTTATCATGATTAAATCTTTGGGTTGCTGTAAGTGACTGCTTGCTATTCTCTTGATCCATGTTTCTTAGCCCCATGGCTGACTTTTCTCATCTTCACTGAATATATTTGTACTGCTGGTTGGTAGCTTTGAACCAAACCTTTAAAAAAAAGACATATAAAAGGTTTGAATCAGCTTAAGTGTTGCTTTAGTTTTCTCAGATTCTTAAACTAAGCCAAAGTTGGTCACATTTAACAGCTCTTATTTTGGATTTAAGCTTTGAGCTTAATGCTAATGCCTGCTTTCAACAATGGAATAAAAAGATGTTGGAAGGACAAGCACAAAGTAGTTGAAACAGTTAAAGAAATAGCCTCCCAGCTGCCCTCTCTCAACCTCTCTGTTTTGATTGCTTTGTTAGATTCTCTGGACTCATGAGAGGACATAGGTACTTTCCTTTCCCCTGAAACAGTCCATCAAGTAGTCTGGCACAGTCGCTTTTGTTGAAAGAAACAGAACAGTGCTGCTACATTTAAAACTCGTGTTCCTGCTGTGGAAAACCTCCTTTTTTTTGTTTTTGCAACATGAACAAAAATAACCCACATACAGGACTAACTTGTGTATTAATAACATTGTTCTCATTTACTGAGTGTATAAATA
Source organism: Valencia hispanica (assembly GCA_963556495.2). Taxonomy (NCBI): domain Eukaryota; kingdom Metazoa; phylum Chordata; class Actinopteri; order Cyprinodontiformes; family Valenciidae; genus Valencia; species Valencia hispanica. The sequence continues at coordinate 31,617,969 of OY747701.1, read as the reverse complement.
ATATATTTTTACATATGCAAAAGTGAGTTTAGCTGTCTGGAAGCAATTTAGAAAATGATGAAAAATATTGATCAGAACACCTAGTGATCCTGTTTTTTAAATATGTTTATATTTATTAATCATGCCAAGTATGTGTATTATAGTGTTGAAAATAATCAGTTTTCCTCTTCACAGATATAGTGCACCGGGACCTGAAACTTGAAAACATTCTTGTGAAGGATTCTCTTGACGATAATGATGGCAGGTTTGACATTAAGGTAAAGTTATGATACTAACATATAATTAAAGGCTTTATCACTGCTTCCTTTCTCTCCATGAATAAATAAAAGCCTCATTTGGACCCATTTTAATCAGCTGATTTGAGTATTGGTAAAGGCTTAAATTAGTGTCTCTTAATACCCACATTGTTTCAAAGATTAAATAGTTTCCCACAAAATAATCATCAAACAACATTATTTTGTGTGAAATGATAAAAGGCAGTCTACTGTTGATACCAGAGAGGTAGTTTATTTGTTAATTCTTTTTTTATGCTCACATATATAAACATAAACACATTCAGTGTTAAAAATGTATCTGACTCTATATGATTTTATGTTAAAAGTTCTGCATGCTATAGTACCAGAACAGGAGACCTGAGACATTTATTGAAATACCTTTTTCTTAAGTGCTGTTGTGCACCTAGGTGGCAGACTTCGGACTGTCAGTGAAGGCAGACGGTGTTGGGATTAGGAACATATTGACGGAGGCTTGTGGGACTCTCCTCTATATGGGTATCTGCTCTGTATTTACCATATGATGCTCAGGAAATGATGTTGGATATAACAAACTATATCTGAATGCCTGCTATAGGCTGGACAAACCATATGCTATATTTTCTTACAAACTTGTTTGGATGATATTGAAACAAAGTAAATTTTTTAAATTTACTGTTCTCAAAATGTTGGAAGATGTTAAAAATGTTACTTTTAGAGCTAAATGCCCAACAAATTGTTTAATTATTATTTAATTAACATACATTTATTTACACATGATTTTTCAGTTTGTTGTTTTCTATTATTTTGTTTTTTTTTAATGCATTGCAAAATTTTCCTTCTTATTCCTGCCACAAGCTTTTGTTTAGACTTTCCACAGTATGTTTTGCTTTGCCCCTCCACAGGCTGTTTATATATTTTCCCCCAGATTCCATTTACATTTTTCAGATGTCCATGTTTTACCAAGTAAACCTACTATAGACACCTAAAAAGAGTCTAATGATGATGTTTACGTACAAAACTGCAAATTTTTAATAGAAAAACAACCCAAATGTATGAAATTAATTAGATTTACAAATAACACCTTTATACAGCTCTTTAAATGTTAGCTGTTAGTTTTAAAATATTTTTTATGAAAGAAAAAGTACAGTAGTACATAGATTTCACTTGAGAGTAATATTTCATCACATTTCATCAGTATTATATGGCTTAGAGTCTATTGTGACTGTGTTCCAATTAACTCATCCATCAATGGTGATATTTCGGATGCTGCTTTTGACAGAGGAGGGTATTGTGCACTCAGGAGAGTCTTCTCTGCTCCAACTTGAGGTTAACTGGGTTTTAGAAAGCTGGCGTAATGTAACAATTTTCTGTAAAACATGTGAAGCTTTATCATTTATCTATTTTATTATCATAAAGGACTATCTGACTCAGCTACAAATTATGTGGTGTCAATTTTTGCTTATTGGAGAAGTTCTGCTTGTGAGGCAAATAGCATTGTTCCTCTTTGTTTTGACATGACTTGTTGATAAATTGGCTCGTTAGGTTTTTTTCTTTGCTGTTACACTTATCCGTGTCCAGACTAAACTTACAGGAGTTATGCTCCTGCTTCATAAACAAAGCTATGGGTTTTGAACGTTTGAACGTAGTGTTATAGTAGCTAGCTGCACTGTGTTAAGCTCTTTCCCAGACTGTCTGTGAATGTCAATTTAAAGGGAACATAAAATACAATTTTATAGAAAACAAAGAGGCATCAGACTAAATCTACAAATTGTGCAATATTTAGTAGATACACTGGATTTCATCTTCTTTGATAAATTCTGCAGTTCTTTTGCAGTTTTCCATATGCCCTAATTGTTTAAATGTCTAAAACTACATCATGGCACATAATAAAAGCACCATTTCTACTCAAAAGTGTTTTAATGTGTATGTTTTGGTCCAAAGGTTTCTGTAACTGAAAAAAACCATTGGTGTGTGATTTTCAGCACCTGAAATGATGAGTGGCCGCGGTTACAGTCATTGGTGTGATGTTTGGAGCATTGGAGTCATTATGTTTATGCTGCAAGTAGACACACTTCAGCTATTTATTGATCATGCTTTTATTTATAAAGAGACATGGCTGAAATATATCTCCATTATAGGCTTTGTGGAGAGGCTCCATTTCTTTCCAAAACAAAGGAGAAACTGCTCAAGAAAATTTTGTGCAAGGAAGTCAAATTTACTCAACCCATTTGGGCCACAGTTAGTGATGGAGGTGAAGCTTTATCTCTCACTTTTACCAATGGTTAAACAATACACATTTTTGATTTTGATAGTAACTTGCTGATTGTTTTGAGCCTGTCTGCAGGAAAATATCTCCTGACTTGCCTTCTGAAAGCCGACCCTGCCTACCGCATGTCTGCTCATCAACTGCTAGAGAATCCCTGGATTACAGTAGGGCACCAGCTCCTCTTCTGCGTTTCTAAACATTAAGTCACTGACTCAAAGAGTTCTTATGGGAGACTTTGTCCAACAGGGAGATACGACTGTGCCTTTGGGCCCGAGCAACGTGCTGGAGATGATGAATCACTACATGGAGAATAAAGAAGGTAATAATGAAGATAACTTCAAATGTTGTTTTTACCAAGTCATGATCAAAAAGTTACAGTAACTCACATTAAGTAAATGTTGTTGAATGGAAAGCGATGGACGAAACATTTATATTAGTGTATTATTATT